>JACGWL010000002.1:19716527-20173871 GCA_034509725.1 Sesamum angolense
TTTCCTTGAAAATATTGATATATCTATATTGATGTAATACTTATTTGTTTTTCATAAAATACGAAAATAAAAATAGAATAGTAATATGTACAGTTATAATCATGATGTTTCTCCATAATTTTTCCATATCTAAGTATATCGCTGTCATATAGTAGATATTATGGTATGGTGAATACCACGCGGTAATTGAGTTGCAAGCAATTGCACACCAGTTCAATTCATTAGATATAACCTATATCCCTTGATTTGTGATTTACTGCATGTTGGTTCGTCCAGAAGAAATCATTTCCTCAATGTTATTCATATCCGTACATTTAGAGATTGGTTTCGATTCTTCTGGGAGTTATCAGATATAATATTTCTTAAAAGCAACATTATTCGTTGATAATACAGGTGAAGTTCCTATCATATGTTGGCTGAATACAATTACTTTCTGGCAGTCTCTACAGACGTATGTTTGGTCATTTCACCCAATAACCGTATATCAGAATTAAACATACCAAATTAAAATATTTTAAAGCTGCTAAATAATTTTGTAAGGTTCAATTGCACATTTCAATATCTATTATTATATCTCTCTGCAATAAAAATTATAGCTCAGTAATGTTTAATATTTGTTAATATTTATAATATATTCATATATTTCATTTTTAGATCTTAAAAAAATAATTTATATTAATTTTGAGTATAGAAGGATTAATTGGAAGATTATAACATTAATCTCGTTTTGTCTACCTGTTGATGAATTTTGTTCCCCACTCTTATCTGTTTAATATAAATCCTAAACCGATAGGATTTAATTCGATCTATGTTAGTGCTATTGTGTAATTTGCCATTATATAATTCAAGACAAGAACATTTTGGAATGATGAAAGTCTTAGGGGTATTGAGATAGTATTTTAATCTTGATATATATGCTATAATATATGTGAACTGGAATTTTATGATCATTTGAGATACTTATATACCTTATCTTTTTCTATTGGTTCTTTTGTTAATTATAGAAATCAGGTATTTCGTCCTTTTGTGTAATATACAAAGGCATTTGGTCTTTTATTTTGGAGGCATATAGCTGATAATTATATTAATTTTTAACAGTGTGAAGAAGTTGAAATTATCACTATTATATTAGAACATTTTGTAAATAAACTATATTTGATACCAGATTGTAAATGCATTATGATCTTATTTATTACGTTATTAATACGTATCTATATTATATGATAAAAATATATTTAGATAGCTGATTGTAATATTGTATTTTGTGACAAAGTTCAAAGAGTATACATAACACCAAATTCAAGACGAGCTGTTCGACTATCTTATGCGATTAGCCGAACTCTACAAGCCGTACGCGTTCTTCCAAGAAATGTATTCTCAATACCCTACCCCTTATTATAATTAATTCTTCTTAATTTGTGTTCTTGAGAAACTTTATAAGTTAATTTTCGTTAAAAGTTATGAATAATTACATATACATTTCCTAACCTATGATTTATTTATACAAAGCATCTCCGTCTTTTGAAAAATTACACAAACAAAAATATCGATATAATTTACACAAACAGCTTTTTTTGATTGCTACAGTGATTTTGTAATTACAGAAAAAATAAAAAATTTATATAATAGATTGTAGATTAGGGGATGTAAATAATTGTCTATAAATATTAATACCAAGTTATGGATCATTTCTAAAGACAAAATTTTTATATGTACAGTTTTGACGATGCAAACACTGAAGGCTTGCGAATTACAACACAAGAGTACAATTCAAATGCAGACATGTTTGGATTTGATCCAAAATGCATTCAATGGGAAGAATACTTTTTGATCACTCATTTTCCGGAATTGCAAATATGCACTTAAATAATTATGCATGGTGAGCTAATTACCATGTTCTTTTGGATGCAAGGGAATAAGTACTTTTTTTTTTTTTACAGTTTTTTTAATTCTTGTAAGAATGTTTTTTAGATTTTTGATATTTTAATAAATGGGCAAGGGTCCACTTAACTCCTTGTCTAGGCGTAGACGGTTTATGCTAATTTACTGTGTTGCTTGGCTTCAGTAGAATGGTTTTAATGCTCTCCACACAAATGTACAATCGGACCTTTCTTGCTCCTATGCTGCTCTACTTGTCCATTTTTTTATACCTGGGCTTCTTTTGTTCGTGTGATTCGGCATGACAAAATTATTTATCATGCCTAATTACATGTTTGGTTAGTATTATTAGAGCCCGATATTAATATCAAGTCCAGTTTTATTAATCACAGCAAATTGTATTATGAATCAATCCTATTTAATTAGTATTAGCAATTCTACAAGTTAATATTAATTTTTTCCTTAATTTACCCTTGGACACTCTTCTTTCTCTCTCCTCATCTCCACTCTCTCCCCTCTTTCTCTCATTTGCTTTTTTTGTTAGGAAAAGTTGCACAATACCCCATTGTATTATCCAAAAATTGCTAAATACTTACTTGTGTTAATTAAATAGTCTAAAAAGATCATCTATAATTATAAGTCCTGAAAAACCCCTCTCCGTTAAAAAAAAAAAAAAGAGAGTTGCTTACATGCCTCAGAAACGAGAGTTGAATACCATTTTGACCTATATTTTAGCCTTTGACCATTCTGAATGGACAAAATTACCCCTATCTTATGCCATTATCCCTTCTCTTTATTTTTTTAATTATTTTTTTTTATTTTATATTTATTAAAAACTATTACAAATACTGAACAATTAATATTCATGAAATATTTGTATGTAAAACAGATCACTACATCAACTTAAATTAATATACATTTTTTATATATAAAAGTATCAAATATTTAGAATTATTTTAATATTTATATGTTTTAAAAATTAAATACATGATTATTTCCTAAAATATTATTAATTAATTTGATTTTGTGTTGAATATATTTTGAAATTATATTATTCATATATAATAACAGTAAATAAATTTACATGATATTTTTTTTAAATAATATTAGTTAATTTAATTTGTATTGAATATATTTTAAAATTATATATTTATATAAATCACAGTAAATAAATTTTAGTATTTTATTATACTTATATTAAAATATAAAAATACATAAATATTTAATTCATATATTAAAATTTATAAAATTAAAAAAATTAAAAAGAAAGAAAGAAAAAAAAATGCACAACATCATCGTCTTCCCCACGCAATCCCCCCCCCCCTCCCTGCCGCGTGCCTCTGCTTCCACCTCACGAGCTCCGCCTCACCGCTACCTCTGCCCACTTCTCCGCAACTGATTTGGATAATCCCATCTCCGCTCGTCGTCGCCCACCCAAATTTGGGCGGCGATAGGCGTCCCATCCAGATCTGGGCACGACATCCGTCTTTATGAGCGACGACACCCATCGCCTAGCAGTGATTGCCGGTGGAGATGTTACAAAGTATTAAAGTTAATTAGATCTTATGGTTCTGATGAGATATAGAAGACCCAACTGTCATTATAATAATAACAATAATTTATAATATATAAAGGTATAACTGAAAATCACAAAAAAAAAAAAAAACTTGACGCCTTTAAGTCTGTATATTGCATTTTTTGTTTCATATCTTAGAGTCAGTATACTAATTTTATCCCATTAGTTATGAGTTTCTTATTAATGATCCTATAAATTATAAAAAATAATAATTAGTCTTTTCGTCAGCACCCATTTGTATTTTGACAAAAAAGACATGTGCTAAGCACGACGCACCTGGTCATTTTACAGTAGACCGAAGAGTTAAGGGCCACATGCACTACTCTGTAAAAATGCTAACAAAATTTGACAAAGAAACTAAAAGTGAGAATTTTTATTACTAAGAGATCATTAACGAAATTTCATAGCTAATGAGACAAAAAATATACTAACTCCAAGTTACATAACGAAAAATCAATTCCCGAGGAGCTTCATCCCATGTGTGTATATATCATAATCATCTTAAAGTTTATTATATAATTATGTAATAAAAAGAGACTGAACTTCACATGGTTGGCTTTTTAATTATATATGACCATTCACCCACCTCACCAAGTAATACTTGCAAATGTTGAAGCAAATTAAAGTATGTTTGTTTAAGCTAATTTAAAACAACTTATCAGATATTTTAAAAGCTTAAAGATGTTTAATTTTATTTTAAAAATAATTCTTTAAAGTGCTCAAATAAATAAAATGTCAGAATTTATAAGGTATTAAAGTGTTTGACATAATAAACTTTTTATACTGTAATAATAGCTGAAAAAGCCATCAAACTATTGGAATCTAAAATTATATAAATAGATAATTTTGTTTTGGATGAAAACATCAACTATATATAAAGGGTAAAAGAAAAATACCAACAAAATAATGAGTCTGATTATTTATAGGATATTAATATTTAAGAGCTTATAAGATGCTTTAAGAAAAAGTTAGGTGGAGTAAAAGAAAAATTTGTCAAATATTATTGAAAAATTTATAACTCTTAAATGTCTTATAAAATATATATTTTAAGGAATTTATAAGCTTAGCCAACCACCCTCTAAGTAGACTTTTATGCCGCTATATATATAGAGAGAGCCGACATAACATGCTTAGCCCACAAACCCCGAAATTCTCCCAAAATTTATGTAGCATGAAACAAAGTGACTGACATTTTTTACTTGTAATGCTTTATATAGTAGCATTCATCGACATAATTGGAAAGTGAGAAGAAATGTTGTTTGTGTGAAGAAAAAAAAAAATCATCTTATATCATCTTTGTGATTTATTTTTACGATTGGATATTGGATTGTTTGCGAGAATCTTTTCGAAATGTATTTCAAACATATTTCAGTACTTAAAAAGAATGATTCAAAATGAGTTTCGAAAGTAACTCTTGAAGTAAACAAATTAAAAAATAATTTTGTAAAAGAACTGCAAATACTCCGGGAGGGAAATCTCACTTTTAATTCTGTAATTTAGGAGTTGACATTTTTTTGTCTTATACGAATTAATTTTTATAATTTAGTTTTGTAATTTTAAAATTTTGACAATTTTAGTCCTGACCAGTTTCGCCGTAAATTTGATTTGATATGCAAATGATCCAGTTAAATTATAATTTTAGTCCTATAACTTAAGGATGGTTGGCATCTTTTGTTTTGCATGAATTGTAGGGTTATATTTTTTTTATCCTGCACTAATTAATTTTACAGGACTAAAATTACAATTTTATTAGGTTATGCTCAAATCATATCTATTTTTTTTTTTTTTTGACTAAATTAGTGTAAAAAAACAAATGAACTAAAATTGTCAAAATTTTAAAATTACAAGACTAAATTGCAAAAATCAGTTCGAACAAGATAAAAATGCCACCTTTAAATTACAGGACTAAAATTATATTTTTCCCTATTACAACCAGATAAATTATTCACTACATTATAAATGACTATAACTTAAAACTTCACTTACAAATACAATGACTATGCTGATTAATAATACTACTTCTCACGATTTTTACTTTTAATCATTACAATTACTTACCTGATAAGGTTGGCGCAAGTGTATAACTAGAAGTAGCTTGAGTTTAGATCCGGCTATGATGCCCTACATTTCTATCAAAAATAAAATATAGACGTATGATATAGGTATGGAGATTTAAAGTTCCATATATTTTGAGTTTAGGGCCGCCAGTCCTAATACTTCGTCCAATGTATATATATGCCAGCAGAACAATTTTAATTTTGCATTATAAATTTTACACATGGAGATTGTTCAATATTTTGAGGACAAGACCATTTTTATTTCTGGCGCCACAGGCTTTCTTGCAAAGAGTTCTCTCTTCTCTCTCTCTCTCTCTCTCTCTATATATATATATATATTAGGTTACTCATAACTCTAACGTGGGTGCAGTGACTCTGGAGAAGATACTACGTGTTCAGCCGAAAGTTAAAAAGATATTTCTTCTAATTAGAGCAAAACCTGAGATGTCTATCCAACAAAGACTACAACGAAGTACGTATCTAAGAAAATATGTTACACATATATACAGTGTAGATGGAATATGGTACGTTAGAAAATAGAAATTTAGAGTACAAAAGTAGGTAAATAGTATTTATGTTTTAAAACATTTATGTATGTATAAGTGGTTCTTGTTTGCAGATTCTAAACTTGGAATTGTTTCGAGTTGTTAATGAAAAATTTGGTAGAAAAAGTAGTTCCTGTTGCGGGTGATGTTTCTATGGAGAGCTTAGAGATAACCAACTCCAAGGTAAGAGAGGAGATATGGCGGGATGTAGATATAATTATTAGCTCAGCTGCAACAACCAAATTTGATGAAAGGTATGTGAGATTATTAATAATATCACAAGTCTTTCTAAATAAAATCAAGAATTTGAATTAATTATTAAATTTGCACTTGAGGATAATACTAACACAGAAAATATTGAGAAATTTATATTTTTAGCACGCCCAAGATAGAGTATTGCAAAAATTGGTACAATGGTGTATAAAAAATGCACCATTGATCTCATATAATTAATATTATTAATTAATCGATATTTTTAACACGAGTAGTCAGTAGGTGATAAAAGAATTAAAAATTAACTGATGATCTATATATACATAATCAATATTTACTAAATATTATAATATATGTAATTTCATGTTTGTGGAGATATGACCTTGCTCTGGGTATCAATACTTTGGGAGCCCTGCATGTCGGAAACTTTGCAAGAAAATGCTCAAAACTAAAGATGCTTCTCCACGTTTCCACAGGTTAACTATCAACTTTTCAGTTAATTTTCAGGTGTATATATATATGGTTGAAATCGAACTTTATCATTTCTAATGAATTTGTTTGAACTATATATGTAATTTGTAGCTTACGTGCATGGGATGAGAATCGGACTCATACCAGAGGTGCCGTTCCATATGGGGCAGACACTTCCAGGAGCTCAAATCCCATGTTTGGACATTAACACGGAGAAGAAGATTGTTGAGGAAAGATTGAGACAGCTTCACACACTAAATTCCACCCCAAAACAAATCACTTCTGCTTTGAAGGAATTGGGCATGGAAAGGTTAATTATATATGCATACACATGCATCCAATTTTTTCTTTCTTCTTTCTTTTTCACAACAAAATATATTACTCGTGACCAAATATCAAGTCATAATGATTTTGATCTTGTCACTATATAATGATATATTAATATATAACAATAATTGTGCGTTCAGTATAAATAGTTAATGACAATACATTAAATACTGGGAAATTGTGTAGTGATAATATTAAAATTATCAAAAAAAAATTTATCGTTAATATTCTCTTTTGCTGGTAGTATCTATATTTATCGTTTATCTTTTTGTTTTGCAATGTGGATACAGTTTTTCTAGAGAAGATACTACGCATTCAACCCAAAGTCAAGAAAATATTTCTTTTAATTAGAGAAACACCTGAGAAATCTTTGAGCAAAGATTACATGATGAGGTACGTGTAAGAACACATATATTTTACTAATTAACACATGCTATGTTTTTTTCATTTGTGGAAGTGGTTTTTGTTTGCAGGTTTTGAGTCTAGAGTTGTTTCGAGTTGTTAAGGAGGAATTCGATTCAAATGGTATAGGAAGATTGTTGGAAAAACTCGTCCCAATTTCAGGTGACGTTTCTTTGGAGAACTTGGGGATAATAGAGTGGAGGGTAAGAGAGGAGATATGGCGGGAAGTGAATATCATTGTCAACTCAGCCGGAACAACCAAATTCAATGAGAGGTATGTATGAGTACGACGACGATTGTGATCGAGTTGTTTAATAGGCAACACTCGCAAGAAATTGATGATCAATATTTCTTATGGGATGAAGGACGTTTAAGTTTGATTTTTGCACGTATACAGATACGATGATGTACCATTAGGCATCAATGCAATGGGAAGCATGCATGTCCAACACTTTGCAAGAAAATGTTCTAAACTAGAGATGCTTCTCCATGTTTCCACAGGTTAGATTATCAATTTTCAGATTTAGGCCATTAATTTACAATATGCAAACGTGATGATTTTAGTTAATTGTTAATTTGTCTAATTATATAGCTTATGTGCACGGCATGAGAGCTGAAGTCATACCAGAGGTGCCATTTCATATGGGGCAGACACTTCCAGGAGCTCAAATCCCATGTTTGGACATTCACAAGGAGAAGAAGATTGTTGAGGAAAGATTGAGACAGCTTCACACACTAAATTCCACCCCAAAACAAATCACTTCTGCTTTGAAGGAATTGGGCATGGAAAGGTTAATTATATATGCATACACATGCATCCAATTTTTTCTTTCTTCTTTCTTTTTCACAACAAAATATATTACTCGTGACCAAATATCAAGTCATAATGATTTTGATCTTGTCACTATATAATGATATATTAATATATAACAATAATTGTGCGTTCAGTATAAATAGTTAATGACAATACATTATAATACTGGGAACATTGTGTAGTGATAATATTAAAATTATCAAAAAAAAAATTATCGTTAATATTCTCTTTTGCTGGTAGTATCATATATATGTGTGCGTGCGCATACACGCTCACGCAGACATGCGCATATATACATAGTATTTAGTCTCATTTAAAATAAGTCACATGTTTTAATGTTATTTTTTTGGGTAATGTGAAGTTCAATAAAAACATATGACTATACCATACATGTGTGGAACTTTGATTTTGAAATTGAGTAATGAAAGAAGGTGTGTTAATTAATCTTTCAGAGCTACATTGCATGGATGGCCAAACACTTACGTATTTACAAAGGCGATGGAGAGATGATGATTCTGGAGGAGATGAAGGGAAAGGATTACAAACTCATTATAATGCGTCCATCTGTTATAACAAGTACTTATGCAGAACTATTGTTGGATTGAAGGCTTACGGTATGTATCGCTTTTGCCAATAATTATTTTTCATCTGTTAATTTTTTATGATCCGTCGTCTGGAAGAAAAAAAAAGGCAAACATATTGGCCAAAATTAAATACTTTGATTTTCCTATAAAAAAAAAAAGTAAGGTAATAATATAAATCCTTTCAAATGATTGGAAAAATATTCGTTTTCAATTTAATATAGTTTTCGTGTAAAAAAAATGAGATGTTACAATTAGTTAATGAGATTGTGTTTTATATTGAATTGATATGTCAAATCAAAGAAAATTCTTACCCAAACTGGTTTGGCCGAACTGTACACCAATCACACAATAAATGTATTGCACTTGCCATATCAATTAGCATTTGTTACAATTAACCATGAGAAAAAAAAAAATTCTATTTCTCATATAAGTATATAGTTTTCTTTAAAGTTACAAGAGCTACAATCTCCAATTAATCTTACTAATTAATTATGCTGTAACAGAACCGTTGACGCAATTTTTGCTTCTTACGGAAAAGGAAAATTGACGTTCTTCTTAGCCGATCCACAATCCATAGTTGATATGGTAAGTTAAAACATATACTGTTTCTTTTCTTTTTTTAATGGAATTAATCTTATAATGATAATGAAAGACATAATTATTAGGATGTTCTCAAAATTTTTGCAGATACCAGGAGATATGGTTGTGAATGCTATGGTTGCAGCAATTGCAAGACATTCAAACGATCAACCTTCCCCTAATTATTTTGTAATTTATCATGTTGGTTCATCCAAAAGAAATCCCATATATCTCCAGGATGTTGCATCTCTGACATATCAATATTTTCGTGAGAAGCCAGTTCTTGATAATAGAGGGAATCCTTTCAAGATGGGGGGTGAACTAAAACTACTGAGCTCCATCACTAGCTTTCGCCGACACGTTAAGATTCGCTCTTTGCCATTTGTGAAGGTGATCAGTTCGCTCTACATATATTATCATTTTATACAATATATACTGTTGCTAACTCAATTATAAATAAACTATATGTGTTTGTGTAATAATTAAATTGCAAATATATTTCAGATATTAAAGTTGTTGAACATGATATTTTGCCACAAATTCGAAAGATCATACACGAATTCAAGCCGAGCTCTCTACTATTCTCTACGATTAGCTGAATTCTACAAGCCATACTCGCTTTTCCAGGGAACGTATGTTCTACTTGCCTTATTTATTCTTCTTAATTTCCGTTTCTAAAGAATTCTTGAGTTTCGTTTTGCTTAAAATGTAAAGATATACCCTCGATTATTCAGACACAAATTCGAATTTTTACAGTTTTGATGATGCCAACACAGAAAGTTTGCGAATGACGACAAGAAAATACAATTCGAATATAGACATGTTTGGCTTCGATCCAAAATGCATTCAGTGGGAAGAGTATCTTATGAACGCTCATTTTCCAGGAGTTTTCATGTATCTACGCGAATAATTATGTATGGACATACTGAGGAGGGTTTACGATGTAATATCATAAACTGTATAGAATTTGAATTTGTCATGTGATGTAATTAGAAGAACTTAGTTTTGTGGTTGGCTTTAAAGTTGAAATTATTCTTGTGCTACTACAAATAATTTAATGTAATCCAATTTTCAAATTTTAATTTTACCGTTTTCCTATTCCTAGATAATTAGGGTTCATGTGGCATGCATTTTTTTTTTCATTCTGATTAGATGTCCTTATTAATTTAAGATATTGTTCGTTTTAATTCAAATTGATCGATAGAAAAAGCAGAATTTCGGAATAGGAATGAAAATAGAGTTAAATACAAGATGAAAATCAATTAAAGGAGATATTTCTCGATTAGATGGGATCAAAACTATCAAACTTAAATAATATAAATCAATTAATAAAATATTAAATTTACCACTTCCTAAATTACAAGATAAAAATTATAATTTTTCCACTTTTATGATACCCAAATTCCTGAACTGCATCTCATGTGAGAGGAAAGTTCAACTCCTTGGTAAGGCTCCCATGGGAAGGGGACATGATCATTCTTGCAAATGACGCCGCCATCTAACGTGGGAAGGGCACATGACCTTGCCAAATAAATAAATAAATAATGAAAAAAAATTATTATATATGTATTAAGTCACAAGAATATTTATTTGTTACAAATATGAGTTTTACAGTTTTAATAGTGATAATTATTTTTAGAAGTTGTCACTCGTAAGTACTACTGATGAAAATTTGGTTATGAAGTTGTTACTAATTAAAAAAGGGAAAAATTTAAGGACCGCATGCAATTTCAGAAATGTATAAATTTTTTTTGTGAAAATTAAAATATCAATTACACCCCCTGTTATAAAATAAAATTAAAAAAAGAAACCGCTGAGGCTAGAGTTGGCAGCACATGCGCATTGACTGCGAAGATTTATCTGAAAAAGATTTTTTTTTGACATTTTTGTCCTTCTCTCAATCTAATATATATAATATTATATTATATATAATATATAAATATAATTTAATAAATTTTAAAATAATATATAAATATATAATTAGTAATAAAAGTATTATTTTATATAAATATTAATTATATTAATATTTTTAATATAATATTCATTTAATTATATTAATTAAAAAATATTTTTTAAAAAAAGTGTCGACGGTTTGCAGAGAAGGGCACGACCACGCCCTCATCGCCCAAAAATAGTTTTAGGTGACGCCGTCGCAAAGACAGTGGGCGACGGGGGCATTGGGGGGGCATTGGGGGGGGGGGGGGGGGTTTCCTTGGCGGATAGGGGAAGGGAAGCAGAATCGCTAGTGGGTGGGGTGTGGCGGTTGATTATTATTTTTTTAAATAATAATTTTAATTTTTATAAATTATAATAATTTATATAAATATAATTTTATCCAACATGTGATCCAACTCATTTTTTAAAACCACGTAGAACTAAAATTTTAAAAAAATATTCACTTGGCATGCCATGTTATTTTTTTGTCAAAAATTAAAATTTCGGCCATTGAAAGACTAAATTTCATCAATTTTAAATTTAATAAATTTACAAAAAATGGACTAATTATCGGACTAAAATTAATATTGAGCACATTGAACGGACTAAAAAAAATATTTTTTTCTATATAACTTTAATATAAATAATTTTATAGGTATATTTTAGTAGATATATTTTTTCTATATAAAATTTTTCTATATAAAATATTTTTTAAATAATTTTTATATATTATAGGTATATTTTAATAAATTTAGGTTGACCAAGTTGACTAGGAGGGGCATTTTAGTCATTGTTTTTAAAAAATAGTAGGTCCAGGTTGACCAGGGGCTATGTGATTCATTGTTTATATAAGGGGGATATTTTTTGTATTTAAATTTTCACAGGAATTTTTTTTATATTTTTCCATGTCACGGGAAGGGGTGCAAAATAAGTCGAGCCGGCTCGCATTATTACCATAATGTTCTTGATATTTTTACAGATACCAGGAGATATGGTTGTGAATTCTATGCTTACAGCAATTGCAAGACACTCGACCAATCAACCTTCCCCGAATTTTGTAATTTATCATATTGGTTCATCCAGAAGAAATCGCATATACGTGCACCATATCCAATCTCTTGGGTATCAATATTTGCGTAAGAAGCCATTTCTTGATAATATAGGGAAGCCTATCAAAGTGGGGGTTGAATTAAAACTTTTGAGCTCCATGACTAGCTTTCACAGACACATTAAAATTCGCTATTTGCCATTTTTTAAGGTGACCAGTTCACTCTACATATAATTATCATTTTGTACAATATATATTATTACTAACTCAATTATAATAAACTATATGTGTTTGTATAATAATTAAATTGAACATATAATTTCAGATATTGAAGTTGTTGAACGTTATATTTTGCTACAAATTCGAAAGATCATACACGAATTCAAGCCGATCTCTCAACTATATTTTTGCAATTTGCCGAACTCTACAAGCCCTACACGCTTTTCCGCGGAATGTATGCTCTACTTGTGTTCCAGAAGAATTCTTGAATTTCGTTTTTGTTTAAAATATGAAGTTATCACTCGATGATGCTAACACAAAAGGTTTGCAATTAACAGCAAGAGAATACAATTCGAATGTAGACATGTTTGGGTTCGATCAAAATGCATTCGGTGGGAAGAGTATCTTACGAACACTCATTTTCCAGGAGTTGTGTCAAATATGCACTCAAATAATTAGGTTTACGATGTAAATATTACAGACTGTATGGAAACTTAAGTTTGTCATGTGATGTAATAAAAACTGACTTAATTAGTTTCTCGGTTGGCTTTATATTATAATGTAATTCTATTATTAATTTTCAATTTATTACTTTCCTATTCCTAAGTTAAATGGGTTCACGTGGCCATGCATTTTTTCATTCCAATCAGATGCCCTTGCTCGAGATACTGAGAGATTTGAAATCCTTTCTAATACGAAATTATTAAAAAAAAAAAAAATCATTATTAAAGATTTGAAATATCACTAAATACCTTCAAATCCATCAATACAAAATCAATATAAGAATTGTGGCGTATTTTGTGAAAATCAAGTTTGATATAATATACATTAGCAAATAAATCTTAATTTCACGGATACACGAAACACAAATTATGTAATATGATACATAAGTTTTCGCAATAATTAATCTGATCGTCACTAGTTACGCATTTAGCTGTATTTTGATAAATGATGATAATTGATGACCAGCAAGCATGAAAATGTTAGGTAATTTATACCATCACATGACTCTTATACATTGCGAATACGATCATTTGAATACGTATTTTACTACTCCAGGAATGTGAGTGTTCATGAAAATCTTCCCAGTTAATGCTTTTGGGATCAAAATTGAACATATCAGTCTCAACTCCACTTTCTTTGCTGCTCTTCTGAGTTTTTCTGTATTCATATCATCGTAGCTGCAAGAGGAAACAAATGAAAATTAGGTTAATTTCACTGTTTTAGGACAACTGAACTTTGCGACACACGTTTTGTCACATATTTTATTGCAAAAATATAGAAATCATAGCAAGAGAGAGAGAGTCATCCCAAATTAGATGGAAATTTGGGACAATACTATTTCACAACAAATTTGGAACAATTTTTGTGTTGTAAGCTTTCTCTTACTAGCTTGCCACAACTTCGTGACGAAACTTTGACGAATTTATTTTTATATTTGTTTTTGTGGCAGATTCTGTACTAGATTATAATTAATGACACATTCGTTGCAACATTTTGTCGCTAATTGATTAATATGCAAACATTTTGTGATGGAACAATGTCTAATATGGGACCTCAGTTCCGACAGTTCTTGCAAATGATAAGTTGTTCGTTGCAGTAGTAAATTGCTTTATTTTAAAAACTCAGGAGAATACGTAATTTGTTCATTTGCAAGATTACACGAGGGTAAATAGCTATTGACCCGTTTATTTCATGTATTAATTGAAAACTACTTTGTTCTTATTTGAATACCTGTATGCATGTTCAAGAAATTCGAGGGTTTGAAGGTGAAATGATACTTACTATCCTTTGAAGAACAATACGGGCCGTAAAGGTCGATCAACCGCATCACGAACTTAACTTTGCTCGACAGCTCAAGATACAAGCGCTGGAAGTACTGGCAGCATGCTGTGTTCAATATTTCTAGTCCCTAAACAACAAGGCAACGTTGTTAATTGAGGTATAATCATATGAATTTCTTCATTTAAATTAAGCTCAAAATTATGGTTTATTAATTTAAACTGTACCTTCAAAGGAAGGATGTAGCGGATGGCCATGTATCTCTGGAAACTTCCATTGTGCTCAGCACAGTCACCTTCCCTACAATGACCGGCTTTCCGTGTTTGTCGATATACGGGTGATTGGTGAAGTATCGAAACGCATAATCTTGAAGCCAGGTGAACTCCACGGGGCTCGATACAGACGACCCGACATGGTAAATAATGCTCTCGTTAGGCTGATTCGCATGAGCCACCATGGCTACAATTATCGCGTTCACCACCATATCTGCTGGTATCTGTATTTTGTGTTTTTATCTTTTAACTTTGTCGTAATGGATGAAAATAATAAAATTGCACAATTAATTATTGAGTGAATAGGAATTTACCCCATGTAATATTGAAAATGTGCAAATTACCCCTATGAAATAAATAGCAATTTACCCTATAATTATTATAAGAACAAATGGAAAACAAACTCACCAGGTCGATGATGGTCTGGGGATTGCCAAGAAAACATGTTATTTTTCCTTTACCATATCCAACAGCTAAGCTATCAATAGTTCTGAGATTGAAAAATCAATTATATATATATATATGTTAGCAACAAGAAATGAGAGAGAGAGACATAGAGAAAAGTGGAATTAATTAGGTACCTGACGCCTTCAACCCAACGGGGAAAGGGTCTTCGAAAGTGCTAGTGACGATGGTGGGACGTATGATAACAAGAGGAATGTTTTGTTTGAAGTGGCCCAACAGCATCTCTCCATTGCTTTGCTGAACACATAAGTGTTGGCCATCCATACTTCTTGCTCTATTTCAAAATTATTTCATAATACACTTCAATTTATTTTCTTCTCCAATTCTCCCACACACACACACATACACTAAAATTATAATATGTTTAGGTTCTTAATGGAGTACACACATTTTTCATGATTATATATGCATTTCTTAATTAAAATTATGTTTTTCCCGCCATAAAAATAGTTAATTGAGTCGTAAACTGATTTTTTACACTCCCTTAAATGCCATTAGTAAGTTCGATTATAGGTCTTCAAATACAAATGCAACAAAATAACTTTAATAGAGAGAACAGGAGTCGATGGTTTGATGACATGCCACGTGTTTAAACTGTATATCTGGATCACTTGTCCTTAATCTTTTTCCCTGTTCTAGGCAACATCAATTATTATATGAAAATTTCGTACTCAAAGCTATGTCTGGTTGAATTAAATTAATTACAGAGCAAGTGTGATATGCTTATTACGTAATTGATCACGTTTTTTGAACTGTGCATCAGTCACACAATAAATATATTACGCAAGTCATATAATTGATTCAAGTTTAACCGAACTTAGCTAAAATTTCCCAAATTATATATCATGTGAATTCTTGTTCAGATGGCTGCAGATATATCATTGAATTTTTCATGCACCATTGTTGTAGTTCAGAGATAACATATTAAGTAGTTTCTACCTGTTTGCATTAAAAGCCTACGGCACAGTCTATTTTGACCCTGCAAACTACGTGCTCTAGTCCCACAACCATACTTCGTACACAGAGCAATAAAGAAGGACAATGGATGAGTTTAAATGCAAGCAAAATAAATAGATTGTACCTCCAGACAAAGACAGTTCTGATAATATTCACATTGTAATTCTCAGGATAAATTACATAAATCAATTGTGTGCTATTTTTTTTAGCTAAAAAACTTATGTGTTAATTTTATAGCTAAGAAACCTCATATATTTTTGGAAAATTCTTGTTCGGACCTGACTCGATCGAACCCAATTATATGGCAAGTGCAATACATTGTCGTGTGTGATTGATGTAATAGTTTAGGGAAAGTGACCTATCACATAGTAACTGTGATACATCTGTTGTGTAATTAGTTAAGTTCAGCCAAACCTGGTTCGAACAAGAATTTTTCTATATTTTTGGAATAATGTCACTTATCTGTTTGTTGTTAACAGTGTTAAGTTTTTTAAAGAATTGTTCGTTATACTTTGTTATAATAGCCACTGATTTTTAATAATTAAAATGAGTTGTCTAAATTTAAAATATTTTTTTAAATATTTTTTTATGTTATATATAATACATATGTAAAGGTGTCGCCCCAATCTGGCAAGCGGGGTTGCGCATTTTCTTCTCCGTTGCCCAGGTCATGGCTGACCTAAAGGCGGAGGAGAAGATGAGAAGCCGATGCGAGAAATTGTTCGATACGGGACCCGAGAGTCGGGGAAGACGACCATTCTTTTTTCTATTTAATATTTATTTTTTATTTCATAATTTTATATAAATTATCAGATAAAAATAATATCTGAAAAATTGTTTGAAACAATATATTGTCTAAAAAGATTTAAGTAAAATAATTTACTTAAAAAATATTAAAGCTTAAAATAAGTCAAACATAATGAATTTTATATTTATTGAATATTCTCGAGTAATATGCAATATTAATTTAGTATAATATGATTAATATGTTATATTTGTATTTACATTTACAACCATATAAATACTTAATTTGAAAAGTGATAGATCATAATTTTTATATTGTGATATTTTTAATAAATTTTTAGGCGAGTAATATCACTTTTTTGTTAGTTCTAACATACAGTAATATGCACTTTGTGTTAGTTTCTAACGTAGAGAAAATTTTGTGTTGTATTTAATATTACACAGAGGTTTTTTTTATCCATAAAATTAGACAAGGAATTTGTTGTATTTTACAATAATACAAGGGGAGTATTATCCAATTTACCCCTTATTTTTATTTTACTTAAGCTAATTCCAATGAAATATTGCAATAATTTTATGTTCGTCAGAGAAAATTAAATTGGAGATATAATTGAAAATATTGATCGATTTGACACTAAACAAAAATATTGTTAAAAAATCTAACCTTTGAATTCCAAATCTTTCATCGTTGATTTTAACGGAGTCTCTTGAATAATTTTCAGGCTCAGTTGTTTCAGTGTCTCCTCTACCAACTTTTTTTTCTGCGTCAATGTCCAGTCAGAAGTTACATCAATGTCTCCCCCCCTATAGGGGGTTTCCAGTATAAGGCCCTCCTTTTCACCAGACACATAGGCTGAAAATGATATAATTAATCAATTTTCAATTCTTGTAATATATTAAATTAATTAATTTTAGAATTGAAATAAAAATTAAGTTTTATGAGAAGGTATATATTTTATAAGTTGCACTAAATGATCACAATAGTTTCCATATCGTCACAAAAATAGTTTCAAAAACTTAATTGATAAGTTGGTTGCTATCGATAAAAATTAATATATACATGCATAATTAGAATTTAAATAATTATTGGTCTTATAATAATGCAAACAAAATATTATTTATTTATGTTTATTTAGGATAATAATAATGTTATTCATTATTTTTTAAGGGTGAATAGCAATTTACTCTATGTGATATAAAAATGAACAAATTATTCTTTTATGAAAAAAATATAACAATTTACCCTCTGTGCTTTTTAAAATTAAACAATTTACCTCTCTAAGACAGGAAGGTAATTGATTGCTTCATTTTAAAAATCATAGGAAGGTAAATTGCTATTTATTTTTTCATAAGAGATAATTTACTTATTTATAATACTACAAAGAAGTTGCTTGCATTTTTCCCTCTAAATTTAATTTGTTCTTTTTGTCTCGAAGCAATACTAGAAAATTGCCCTACGTCGGGTTTGAAACCAAGGCTTTTCACATGATTCATACATATCTTTGGAAATAAATTAATAATCAATACATAATAATCATAATAATATTTATCAAATAATCAATTAAATTTAAATAGAAACTTTTGCAATAATTTCAATACTATTTATTCTTTGTCTACTCTAAATTTGGAGGATTGGTGGAACGTAACCTCATTGTCCCACCTTATCATAACCTGGACATAAGTGGGCACACCTAAATTATTACAAGTATTAATTTCTTTTCTTTCTATGGATAAAAATGAGAGTAAATTATAATCGATTTTTTAAAATTTATTATAATAATAAATATTTTATTTTTTAAAAAAAATGTAAATATTCCTCTGAAATAAATATGCCCCTACAATGAGTTATTACAATAGAGTATTTATTAGACGGTCATTATTATAGAAAGTATTCATAATTTTTTAAATAATAATAAATATTTATAATCATGTCATAAGAACTCATTATAATTTACGCTAAACATAATAACACATACATGCATTTTTAATATTAATTTCATAATTTATGTAGTACAAATGTAAAAGATCTAAGTATGAATAGTCAAATTTACGTTTTATAACTCAATAAACTCTAACAAAAATAAATAGTAACTTATTCCGGAACACTACAATTAATGTGATTTATTTTAATTAATCATATATTAATACAATCAACTGCTATGATAGGTACGATGATTCAAGAAATAATTAACTCGAAAACATAGAACATTAATTTATTACGAGAAAATAAAATTAAGATAAAAAAAGGTGGATATATATATTATATAAATATATTCTTAAATAAACCTATAAAGTAATTATAAATAATAATAAATAATTAGAACTATAGATCATGCATGGTTGAGTCATACTAACCAGTTGATACATGAACTAACACCTTTAATTTGTCACATTTCTTGGAGAAATTCAAAACATGCCTCGCTCCCAGAGTATTTATCCCAAGTGCCACGTCGTATCTACATGCAAGAATAAGAGTGTGTTACAAAGGAAACCATTTAACAGCTTCCACATACGTACGTAAATCTTTTTTTTTTTTAAAAATGCCAACAAATTCGAACTCATAATATTTTGTTTGACCTAAATCTGGTACTATGTTAAACAATAATTTTTATTAAAAATTTTAAATTAATATTAATATTTAATAAAAATGACATAAAAAATTAATTTTAGGAAAAAATTGTTCCCTATCCATTTTTTTTCTTTCAAAAATGCAAAATTGGCCGCTCATTATATATAATTAACTACTGTTCACTTTTTAGATAGAAGCGATGATATATTATTAATATTTGAATAATTGAATTATTCAATTAATATATTAATATAATTAAGAATTATGAAATAACAATTACAATAAACTCGATATAAGAGTGAGACAAACAGTTGGGTAGGAATTGTATTAATTACTCTCATCAAAATTGGTGGTTGCAGCTAAATTAACCACAACATCGATTTGTTTCCACATCTCCTGCAGCAAATCAGGATCCTTCACTCCCAAATTCTCAGAGGTAATATCTCCAGCCACAACCCTAACTTTTTCTGAAAGAAGACAACTCAAATTTGCACCATGTTTCTCTTTCAAAACCCTGAACAAATCCTTTGCTATAACCTGCAGAGTATATGTACCAACTTCAAATTACTATAATTAATTTATATGCGATGCAATCGGTGCATGTGCATAATTTTTTTAAAAATAAACTAAATAATATATATATATATATATTATAAATGAGAGAAGACGCGGAAAATATGTAATTGAAGAGAGTAAAAGAGATAATATTTGACAAAATTCGCATGAAAGTATTTAGTGAAAAAGTTAGAGGTAATAGTGTCGGCGGGAAATAGATATTTATGGAGACATGAGTAATGACCTCAGTGTTGAAACGTAGTATGGCAGAGTTGTTGTCTGCAGCCCTCAACAGAAGATAAAGCTTCTTCACATCTGGTTGTGATCTCAATATCTTCTCAATAAAAACTGCAAACCCCAAACACTTTTTATCAAAATCTGCTATGTTTGTGTAATTAATTACCCTACTACGTAGTATTTGTGTCTCTGTGTGTGTTTGTGAGAGAGAGAGAGAGTTGTTACTCTTTGCTAGAAAGCCAGTGGCACCAGTGACAAAATGGAGCTGTTTGCAAGAACCCAAGAATGCTGCCCAACTGATCCATTAAGGAACAATTAGCTGATGAAGAGAGAGAGAGAGAGAGAGTGTTGAGGAATTTATTTATAGGAGAAGATGTGAAGGTACAAGTGAATTATGAAGAAGAGAAAGTTGGAGAGGAAAGAGATGAGATGAGATGATTCGGTGGTGTTTGGGGTGGAGGGATGTTGGGAAATTATATCAAAAAAAGTAGTTTGAGTGCACGCAACTCATCAAATACTTGTTGCTTCTCTTTCAATGCTTCACACACTCTCCTCTCCTCTACTACCATTCATACTTCTTCCAAACTTGCCTGTACCTTTTTTTTCTTAATTGTTTCGCACCTTTTTTTATATTATATATATTTATATATAACCTAGTGTGATATGTGAAATAAGTAAAGACTCTTTATAAAATAAAATAAAATAGCAAATTACCCCATATTTTTCAAAAAATGAAGCAAATTACTCCCCCTATCAATAATTTAGATATGGGGTACGTAATTTGCTTCATTTTTCAAATATAGGAGGTAATTTATTATTTTTATTTTTTACATTGGGTATTTTACACATTTCTATATCATAGGGGCTAAATTACTTTTTTCCCTATATATATATATTCCAATTTCAATAATAGGATTTTACTTAACTTGTTAGAGTTATCTTTTACCATGTGAAATAATTTATTTAAAAAAAAAAAAACATATATTGTTATACTAATTTTTGAACATTCAAGTTTATCATTCAATTCCTCCCTTTAATAAAATTTGGTTATAATATCTTTCACCTTAGCATATAATTTTTTTTCGGTTTTTTTCTCCCCACACACTATGTTTTTTTATATATATAATTTTTTTTTCATTTCACATCAAGATTCTTTTAAAATATGTTTACGAGGACTGCATGCAACGGAACCTAGACAATAATAAAAATAGTCTATAGGACACAAGATTTGCATAATTGAGAGCATTCTCCAATCTCCAACATTCAGAATGCTCAAGATTGGTTTCTTATTTGGATAGTTCTCATGTGAGTTACAATAAAAAGGTACAAGATTCGTTAGACTTGGATGCAATATTATTGGGGTAGGTTTCACAAAGAGTGTGCATTCCGTGATAATAAACTGTACTGCATACCAGATTGTACCAAAAACCTTTTAGTTTGGTGTGCGATTAATTGAATTTTCGAAAAATCAAATAAAATTTCTACTACTTGAAAAAATTAGATTATTCCCTGTATTATAAATTACTACAATTTAAAAATTATAGTAAATCAATACTATCTACTATCAAATAAAATTGATGTGAAAATTTAAATTTTGACCACAAATGGTTTTATCTATGATCAAAGTATTTACCATATTTTTTAGTTGTAGTATTTTGACCCCATTTTTTAAAAAAATAATGATCAATCATTCATCATTTTTTACTTTTAACTATGCTAATTAACCATAATGAAATGCAAATGAATTCTAATGATCTAATTCTAATGAATAAGAAAAAGCAAGAAACTAAATAATTTATTTCAATTTCAACATATAAAAAATGCGAGAAAACTAAATAAATCATTTCCAAATCAAATCATCCAATTCCAATTATGAAATAAAAAATAAAAAAACTGAAGTAAACTAAAGAAAGTTTGTATTTTCACTTTTATAAAGTGTTTAATTGTTTTTACACTAATTCTATAAAAAGTCTAAACTCTTTTTCACTAATTACTTAATTATATATATATATATATATGATAAAATTTTCTTTATATTATATATATATATAATATATATATAATATATATAAGAATATTAAATTAAAATTTCAATTCAATATTTTGTATACGCCAATGAGGCCTAACTCAATTGGTAAAGTTAAGGTCTCATGATATATATTAGAGGTCGTGGATTCGAACCCCATCAGACGCATGGGATGTTGTTTGCTATATAGTAAGAATTGGTATATCTACTGCATAGTAGAAGTAGTTATATATCTACTACATAGTAAGAATTGTTGGATATCTCTTACCTAAAAAAAAATATTCAATATTTGGTACAAAATTAATATTTTAGTTTCAATACATTTAAATGGATTTACCAAATCGTGCCAACCCCTAGGTTAATTCCACACTCAAATTAATCATAGACACATGTGTAACTTGGCTTTTTTTTTTTTTTTTTTTTCTTTGTCTTTTTTCCCTTTAAGTATTCTCCAAATTTAATTCGTATTTATGATTGGAAGGTTCCCTACCATCTCATCCTGGTATAAATGTAAATAAAATATATATTTGAATAAGATTCATTTATATTTCTGAATTGTAATTGTCGATGAAAGTATTAAATATTATTGTATTTAAAGATGACATATTCTATTCAAACAAACCTAATAATGTTTTCAGCTAACATTTTTCATAAAATTAAATTCTCACATTTAATAATTTCAATTTGTATTATAAGTTTTAAAAAAAATTCTTAACAAATATATTCCTTTAAAAATTTCTTCTCTTATCAAATTAAAATGATATTGAAAATCAAAGTGAATTTCAAGTAAGACACAATTTTAATTTCTTTTAATATTTTTATAAAAATTCAAACCGATCGAAATTATTTAAAACTACTTTGGTCTTAATGCTTTGTCCCCATTAACATTCATCACTAAAAATAAATATAAATAAAAAAATTATAATATTATATCCTGATGATCCACAAAGGAGAGAGATGAATCATGTGACAGCATTTTCCTTTTTTTTATAGAAACGATGATTACATAATTAAATTAATATTAATAAACTTATAAATACATTTAATTGGATTAATAAACTCTCACGTTATAATATAATTTAAATCCAATGAGATAAATACTCATTACAATAACAATAAATTCATATTAAATGAAACAAATACTTACACATTTGATGAGACTCGAATCCATAACTTTAAATTTATTAGTAAACTTCAATCATGATCACTAGCTAGTATGGTTGCATTCATTTTAAATATGATAATATGATGTGTGTGTTTTAAGACTAACAACATTTTTTTACTTTGCCAAAATTTAGGCAAAATTTATGCAATAACTTTACATACGTGACTTTGGGTTATGTAATAAATTTGCCCAATAATCAATTAACAATATTTTGTCTTATTTAGTATATTTGTTTCTTCAGTTAACATCAAGTTTGTCATTTCACTTGCCTTGACACTGACACTGACACATGCCCATTTTCGTAATTAATGTAGATAAATGTCTTAAATTAATTGCACGTGAGGAACTCATGCTACTTATAAGTCCCAATTAATGCCTCTTCTCCTAGCAACCCATTTTTAAAAATAGAAAGCTAAAATACACTTTCCCCCCCGTAACTGTTCTTAATTTAACAATTACCCCTAAATTAATAAATATAACATTTATTTCGTGTTTGAACAAAAGTGTCCCTCATACTTTTGAATAATTATATTATTCTCAATATATTTTAGTATTTTGCACATTAAATCATCACTAATTCTCAGAAAAGCATATCAGATGTATACAGTATTTTGTAAAAATTTAGTACTTTTTATTGTTTATTGTTTATTTATTTATTTGGGAGGGGGTTGCACCGACATATACGTTAAAACAAAAAATAATGAAATGTAGAATTACACGGCATGATGGAATAGTTCCCTATTTTCAAACATTTGGTTGATCTAATGTTTGGTAAAACTGATACAACACCTTCCCCCCATATCATATATTTTGCTTGGTTTACCTACATAAATTTATTATAATTGGGTAAATTATGTTCAACTTTTTAAAAGTTTGATATTTTAATCAAAAATTCTATACATCAAAATAGCATATCAAATATCGAATAGAATTACTCGATTCAATTCTATACTAATAATAAAAAAAAAAAATTTTGATTCAATTCGATTCAAACCCCCCTAACCGAATTTTAAATAATTTAACATACCTATAAAACTATATATTATATATTATAGTATATATTTATAACATACACATATATATAGCTAAAAAAATTTGGTATTCGGTAGGTTTTGCTATATCGAAAACATTAGCTGTTATTTCTATAGAACAAGCTAAAAAATATTAGCTATTATTTCTACAGAAGAAGCTAAAAAAACATTAGTCGCTTCTGTATACAACAGAAGCTAAAAACATTAGCGGCTTGTTTCTACAGAAGAAGTTGAAATACATTAACTATAGCTGAAAATTATAGTGAATATTTTGGTCATATCTAAAGTTATGATAAATATTGATTAATTGTGGTCAATTTGAATTTTTGTTTTGATTTTTCTTTCATCGTAATAAATAGTATTGATTTATTAAAATTTTTAAGCCGTAGTTATTTGTAATATATATATATATATATATATATATATATATATTGTTTTGTAGTAATTAGAAATCATATATAATGCAGTTTAAGTGGATGAAGCGAATCGAAGGGATTTATGTGGAGAGGATGGGTGTGTAACCACCCAAACTAAATGCTGGTCCTTTTAGTTTTTGCTGGTCATAAAATCGAACTGAGTATTTGTTATCCAAACCACTGACCAATACATCAACCTTTTTCTTTTCTTTTATTTTAGTCGTATAATTAATAGCATTAGTTGAATAGTATCTGTTGGTATTAGATGGTTGATAGTTAGTGGTTGGGTGTCCATTTTAATGTTTTATAATAATTCTGAGCTGTATGGACATTTGGCATATACAAATTATAAGAAATAATTATACCGTCATTCTCCTGAGATTTTATATAATTATATGTAAACTTTTTGTGATTTGAAAAATTATATTTATCAACCCTGGTATTTGTTTATTATGTCTATAAATATATCATTTCGTTAGCTGATTTTGCTGATATGAGCAAAAAAATAAATAAAAATACATATTTACTCCCAATTTGTTTACTAGTGACTTATTACAGATGAAATATATTTTTTCTGATCGAACTAATGTTTTTAAAATTGAAATTATATTTCTTCACGTATATGCATTAGTCCGTACGAAGATGTGACTTTCGGCCGAAGCAATGCATCATTCCTGGATAGGAAGGGAACTTTAAATTCATAAGTTACACGAATCAAGGGATGGTAATATGCCATCACTATCATAAGTTTCCCAATGAAGGGATTCAATTCATTTCCCCTCTTGGGACTTTACAAATACTCAATTCCATAGATGGGCCAAATGAAATAGCCAAATTGCGTCGTGTGGTCGTTTTACACGAAAACTGTCCACTTTGATTGAAATCTTACGATTTGTCACCTTACTTTAAACTGGGGCATGATTTGATCTGATCGAACGAATTACACGATAATTAACTTGTGTAATCAGTTCATATCTGATCCGAACTAAAAATTCGACATCACATCCAATGCAATTGGGAAGTGTCGGAGAGTAACTACCTCTGCAAGATTAGTTCTCAACTCATCAAAATCTGGCCTCCCAAGTATTGTAGCGTTCTATCAACATGAGTTGTGAATGATATACGGACATCATCAAGATATTCCACCGAAGTTTCAACGAACGGTACCACAAACTAATAAGTGATAGTGATTTGTCCGAATAGATGTCTGGAACAGGAGACTTAATTTTCCATGTACTCTCTCTTTCTTCTCTCTTGTTATGGCACCACAGTTTGGTTGGCGTCTGTTGTCTCATTAAAAATGTGTCTACCATGCTCAGAATACCGTGGAAATTTTCAGGTATTCAGGTATTAAGTGTCCCCCTCATAAAACTAGAGATGGTGAAGGATACACGTTGAACCCGAACCCGCCTCATTTAGGACTAATTTTTTAATAATTTAAATGATTTTCAAGGAATTTGGAGTTTTTATCTCTAAAAGTTTGACTATCTTATTACATTGATTCTTACATGGATTATAAAATTTACAGACCTTAAAATTTGTAACATTTGTTGATACTAATTATATTATTTTTACGTAAATTAACTAAATTAGTAATTAATAGGACAATTTTATTGAGATGCAGATTGTGTTTAGTAATATGTTCTAAAAAGATTATTATATATTTTAATACGACCAATCATCAAATCTTCAAATGTTATTCCTCATATTCTGAAACTTTTCTTCTCTTTTTCCCTAAAAGCGACCCCAAGGTGGGGATCTTTTCGGGGCTCCCGTCACTTCTATATTAAATCCAACCGGTCCAACTTGCTAATTCTTGATCCACCACACACGATACTTTTATGTACTTTGTGTACATAAGATTAAACACATACCCTTCCAATTTTCGAAAATAAAATATGTTTGAATCATCCACCTAACCGGTGTATTGTGCAGCTATGACATCTGCAGGAACCGCAATCAGGACTAAAACGCATGAACGGACTTTAAACGCATAGACATCATAAACAAAGGCGGATGCGCATCAAGATGGAAAAAAATATATCACTCGTGACAAAACATCAAGTAGAATTACTTTACAACCTACTTGAAAATGGGAGCTCAAGGCAATCGACTTTACATACAAAATTAGCTTAATATTGTACAAGAGACGAGTCAAAATGACTGTTCGATAACAATGATACACAGCTAAAAACATGTAAGTCCCTAAAGCTCCCAAATTGTACGATTCTCTGTTAAACAGCCCCAGAACCTGCTTGATCTCAGCTTAAACCCAGAAGCTCCGGCAAATACAAACATAAATCACCATAATATGTTCAGCAGCAAGCCCCATAATTTGCGGCTTTCGGGGGAAGGAGCAAGTTGAGTCGAACGAGATTAAAAGAAAGATATGTACTCTACTTGGGAAAGACATTACAGTCAGCATTTAGTATATGGTGGAACACCTACCTTTCTCAACATCAAGACTCCTTCGCATTTGCTGCTGGGGCCGTTGTGTCATGTGGATCTGAGGCAGGAGGGTCCAAGTTCATTTGCTCTGATGTTTGTGGCACAGTTTGCACTTGATTTGCCTCTACCTGGGTACAATCTGTTTGACTGGTGGTTGGTGTTACTGTTTCCATTTGATCAGTTGGTTGCAAAGCACAATCAACTGCTTCAACCATGGGTTCAACAGAATTTGTTTGAATAGTAGGTTTAGGTATATCAGAATTCGTCATGTTCATATCAGGAGGTCAGAATCTGTTTTGTCTTTTGACGGCAGAGATATTGCGGATGTTGGAGTCTTCTGTTTAAAGTCTGTTTCAGTGGTCTCGTATTCAGAAAGGAGATCCATGAACTCGTTAAGCAACCGTTGAACTTTTCTATTTGATGCCATGGCTGGAAGAATATCTTCCCTAAGGAGCTTATGCTTATTCATCCCCTGCCAAGTCAGAGATTACAAACTGTCACCGCCCAGCAAAGAAAAAGAAACGAAACTAGAACAAACAGAAAGCCTGATTATTTGAACCACTTCGCAATATGAAACAAGCATAAATATATGTGATTGCAAATTAGTAAGTTTATTATCATCAATCTTGCCCGCGTTGTGTGAACCATTAACAAAGAGACCATCTTGTAAAGAGCTCACTATATTCATTTAGTACAGCTGTCTGATGAAATATGTCCACAAATAAACATAAATGCCACCAGGATTCCCTTCGAACGATGAATCCCTTAATTCTTAATTCCTTGGTGCAACGTCCATTACACTACTCAGTCTGATGAAGATGATGAACACATTTCTTTCGAACCACTCAAATGAGTCCCATATCAACATAATCATCAAATCATCATCATCATAATAATAAAAAATAACAAGAATAATCATAGTAATAATAATAAGAGCATATAATCTTAAAGAACATATAAATTTATTGGAGCCTTTGTTCAGCGTAAGAACTTCAATCTGACTTACGATGTATTTGATCTTGCTCGTAGAGAATAAAGAAATAACTAGGCATCTCCTGTATTTTCTTGAAAAAGCTTATAAGCTAAGGACATCTTATTCCTAGCGAGAAATCAAGGACACAGCCAAGAGAAGAATATGAAGATTGTTGAAAGGCTGCAAGTGGCAGACCAAGAAATAATACAACCATGGTCAGTCCCTCATTTGACTGACACATTGTTCTAGGTTAATTTCATTCTCCCATTATGTGTCACATCACAGCAGTAAATGGACCAGAGTATGATGGAACACAACCACTGTCAGCCCTTAGTTGAATTACAAATTTTCTCGTTGTTATATCCATCCTTCCGTTTCTCTTTGAGGTTGTATTGAGTAGAATAACCCAAGGAACAATATTCATATGTACGTTTAAAAGATTAGAAAAATAAGGAAAAGTCCTTACAAGTACAAAAGGGTCCCATGCTGGTGTTTTCTGCTCTGAACCAGGTTCAGCCATTCCAATGGGAGGTCCAAGAAAGCTCTCACAAACTTCTCGTAGACGTGACTCATCAGCCTCCCTAAATTTTCAAAAGACATTAAAAAGTCATAACAATAGCAATTTATTGCCCACCAAATAAAAATCACAAACCAAAAAGAATACTGTTTCAGCCAAACCTAGACAATTTTCTGTCTGCTTTGGAGAAATACACTCAACCATTGTTAGTAGACTAAAGGGGCACCAGTAGTATGCTCTTTTGAAGCATAAAGGAAGCAGTTGCAACTAGATAAGACGGACATTGTTGACTGCTTGTATTCATTTACTCACAGATGGCATGATATGATTGAATATTTGAATTAAAGAAACATAAACATATTTGTTTGATTGTTTTCTGATAATTTTCCCATCTGATCGATCGACCCCATGTTATGAAATAACACAAGCACCAGAGAGAAAAATCAAGAACAGACAACTGTGTCATCCTGTGAGCTTGCAGTTGACTATCATAGTCAAGCTCTTAAGGGTGACACCATGTTTTTTTATTCACTTAAATGAGGTCCTGCAAAACAATTATCAATATACAAAATTAAGTGTTTGTTGTCAACCAAGTAATTTTTTTTTTTTCCATAGTGTAGGGTAGGGTCTAAAGACAGGAAAATATCGGAAGCACTGATTCTACAAGGCTAAATATCTTCCAGATAAGAGAAACATCATAATATTCCATTAGCACAACCACTTAGTTCCTAGAAGTTCTGAAACTGCTCAAGGTTCATTCTAATGATGCTTCTGTGAAATTCTTATGGTTAGAGAGTATGCAAAATACAGGTTGGCAACCCTGCCACGGAATACCGAATACTCACTACTATTGGCAGTTCATTGTATTGAGAACCGTAACATTCAGAAGATGTATGAATGGATAAACACATTGAGACAAAGTAAACATAAAAGATGTTTGCTGCACTAGAGATCTGCAGTTCCACATGTATATATGCTCATTATCATGGAGAAATAAAATCAGCTTAAGCAGTAAGCAGAAATAGCAAACCTTGCCAAAAAGCGAATGTAGGACAGAAGACATTGGCGATATTCATTAGGAGAATTCAAAGCCAGTGCCGATGCCAGCTGAGCTTCCAAATGAGCACGTGTCTGCACCCCATCATCAGTCACTCTGCACAAGCATAGCGCCAACCCAGGTGAATCTCATGTGAAAAGCATTATAAGAAAAGCAATTAGCAACTTGTGAAGCAACTATGTGTTAGTATTAGAAACAAGAAAAAGATTCTGACAATCATTGTTAAACCCATCAGAATAAAAGGAAATATACTAGTGTTTACACTTCCCATGCAAGATTGAGTGGCTCAAACTCTTCATCAAGACATAGACTGTGATAAGAGGTAAAAGGCGTGTGCCACTCATGCAAGGTTTGTTCATAAGAAACTAGAAGAGCGGCCTTAATGCAAAAGCTATATCACAGGTTCGAATTCTGAAAAAGCATACATATTCTTAGGAGACCATTTCAAAGAAGCAGGATTGAGACTCATACAGACCTACTCCACCCTGGTTTCCGTGCCAGAAATTTCCTAACGTCAACCTGCAATGCAGCCAGCTCACCACCATGAGCTGAACCTAAGGTCCAAGAGCTAGAAAAATTTGATGCAGGAAAACAATCATCTGCCACTCTCAGCCAACACATAAGGCTCGTATCAAAGAGATATGCATGACGTGTCGCCAAAACAACAAGGGGAGAACCAGATTTTGATAACTTTGCAGATATGACTTTGATAGTACCTGGAGGAATGTCAAGAAAGGAAGATATTCAAATTCATTATATGTCACATTTGATTAATTAATTGAAGCCGCAATCATCAACCAGATTTAGTTAATTACCAGCATCTCTAGCATTGGACTTCATGTCTGTAGTTATCAGTGAAACCAGGGAATCGTGAAGTAGACATTTCTTGTTAGAAAGATCCCAAACATACAAGGATCCCTTTCTTGTGACAAGCAACAATTTCCACAATTCATCACAATCTATAAAAACTGCTGCAGATCCCATCATCATCGTTGGCACAGCACGTCTCCCACATTTTGTGTAAACCTTCTCAAGGATAAATATTTGCAATCAATATATGAAATCTAATATGTTATTACAGCACATGATATTAGAAGTGTGGAACTGTCTCAGAAAGAAAAGAAAGGAACAGCAATGTCACTCACAACGCAAAAGATTTCGCATATGATTTTAGTTCAGTGAATACTTCTACAGAAGATATCGTTTTCAGTAATTATTTTATTGGTCATATCTTGGATATACAAGCAACATGATGCTTTTATCAATATAATCTATATCATTAATATGTCTATTGCATTATAGGATTACACAATATTATTGCCGTTCTTATTGTTATTATTATTTTTTTAAATATTATTAGTATCATTAACATTACAGTAGAATTAGAAATATAACATAAAAAAAATGAAGAGCTGGCTTGTGAGCTTCTGTGCACTAATATTTTAACTCCAAAGGTCCAACCCATCTCATGGGAGACAGGATGCCGAGCAAGGTCGCCAAACTAGCTAGTGTGCTTACCCACCTTACAGTCTTAGATGCTCAACCTCCATATGTCATGCCAATAAATGGGAGCAAAGTAAGGCCTTGAACACAGTCATAAGTAATGTAATGATTTAGATGATAGCACGTGTTGCAGTACTCTTAACAGAGGATTACAAAGAAAATGCAGAACTCTTTACAATTATATGTAGATCTAATCAGACAATTCTACTTGGTATTGACACAAGAAATAGTAATAATAACAACAATAATTAATAACATCAACAATATTTATATTACTACTAACAGCAATAATAATAATAGCAATGTTAATAGGTGAGTCTGATAGGTGAAGAATATCAACATCTGATGTGACTTGAACAAACTTGAAATTTTGGGGAGGGTGGTGGCAATTGCACTTCTCTTTGGGCCGGAAAGGGAATTACAAGCAAAGGCAAAACAATATATCACGATATTCACATTTCAGAATTCCACATTTTGTCACTCAAGCCCAAATGAAAACATCAAACAAGTGGGAGAAAGTGAGAACCTCAAAGCATGCCGTCCACCAAAGTACTCAACTTACTAACATTTGGTACAAAAATTATATCTTCATACTTTAGAAGGATTAGCAGAAAACTATTTATCAAAGCAGTATGCTCCTAAAACGGGGTATTTTAAAGTTATACTAACCTGTAGAGATCCATCTTCACAACCAACTGCCCAAAAGTTAGAATTTCCAGCCAAGACGGTGACCTTCCCAGAGATCCTATCAGACCAAAGATTTTGAGATCCCCTTGTACAACAAAGGTCAGTTTCTTTAATCATAAAGGTGTTCCCTGCTCCAACAATGTCATTAACTGCATGCTCTCTTGGACGAGCTTCCAAGCAAACAGGTGTGGTATCTTCCCCTTGTTTTTTATCAAATACTCTTATTGAAAGAATGCTACCAGAAGCCGTAAAACCAATCTGCTCAACGTTAGTACTTGTTTCTTTACTCCCAGACGCTGGAACCTTCTCAATGACCAAGCTCTCACTAATAGATGCTCTAGCAGTGATGCCCGAGCGCTCTTTCAAATCAGCAGGCCCACTTGAAGCTTTCCGTATGGAACCTTCTCTAGCACCACCATTAGTATGTATTGCTCCATTACCATCCTTGTTATGATCTAATGATTCCACAGGAAATTCAAGAGCTTCAGACTGGGCTACAATGGAGGTCCTTTCGTGATGAGCAGTCACTCCAACCGCTTCAGGTATTATCCTCTTTCTACCATCAGGGCGTCTGTATTCTTTTTGCTTTACAGAACTAGACATCCGAGCAGAGACCACCTTATTTGATCCATCACTGATAGCATCTTCATTTTTCTTTCCATCATTGACAATAGTCTTATTAATCTTGGTTGAAACCACTAAATCAGCAGAAGGCTTTAAAGAGGTCTGAGACTCTGGGGAAACTGCATTCGTCTTTTTACTCAGAGTTTCCTTGGCCGATGCTGCTTCAAGCAGTAACTGTGCTGGAGTCTCAGCTAAGTTTCCCTGCCGACCTCTGACATCGCCGTACCGATTTCTCTTCAGATCATCTAATTCAGCATCAGTTAATTTATCTCCGATTTCATTCACATCAAAATGGAAAGTAGCTACTGTCCCATCCAAAGAACAAGCAAACAGTGAATACCCATCAGGACTCCTGCACTCACAGGCAAATTTTCAAGACTGGTAAGTATAGCTCGAGAAATCACAGAGATGCAATTCAAGAATGCTGCTCAAAGATAAACTCGGGTCGAAAAAAGTGCAGAAACTGAAGACTAACTTACCAGGTTAAATCCACAACACTTTGAGTGAAGAAATGCTTAGCCACAAAAAGAGGGCGAGGACTGGCAGTAGTCCACACAGTTATGGTGCGGTCCTGACTTCCAATTGCAATAACATTATATGGCTGTAAATCCTTTCCTTCAGTCTTCAAAGTACCATTAGTCCAACCAGTAGATGCAGTTTTCAGGTCCTGGGAATTGGAGACATTCCTTCTAAACATTGAATGATTAAACTTAGCAACAATAATTGGTGCATTATGCCCTAAGAAGTCAAAAGTGGCCGACCATTCCCCTCTCTCAAGAACAGGTGCAGAATGCCTGGGCTTTTGGAAACCATGAGTTGTAGTTATAAAATGGCCACAAGGGGACCAGTCAAGCCTCCTGAAGAAGGTGGAGCCAAGCTGAAAATACAAAATGTCAACCAACACAACACTGTAGGTGGGAAAAATGGAAAACATTCAAATATCTGTTTTGATGGTATTTGTTAACTTACAGACTTAGCCCAGTGACCATCAGTTCTATGGGCAAGGCTCCAGTCACTTGTTCGCCAAATTATGACAGTCTTGTCATCTGATTGACTTGCTATGAATGAACCAATGGGATCCCAAGCTACACCTTTGACCAGACTAGAGTGACCCCGGAGAACAGCAGTGCAGATGCCATTGGTCATGTCCCAAACATGAATTGTATTATCCAGACTCCCACTAACCATTATGGAATCATCTGGAGACCAATTAAGATCCACCTACTTTAAGCGTAGAACAAAATCAACACCTTGATTAGAGCACGCATTAAAGGATAGACGATTACTCATAAACAACTCTAGTTGTCAGTAGATTTAAGATACCAATAGAAGAAAAAAATTGTAGTTCATGCTATATCTTTATGGAACTTGTATTACCACATCGGCAGTGTGTCCTCTCAGTGTCATAGCAACTTTCCAGTTCTCAACATCAGGTGGCTCTCCACTTCCAAACTCGGTGGTTCCTGAACCAGGCTTCCTCTCATGAACAAGAATAACTTGATCATCAGATCCAGATGCAATATACCGGCCATGCTTAGCCCACCTAACACAGTTAACAGACCCAAAGTGGTCTCGCAGAGTTGCCAGAAGTTTCGATACTGAATCATCAATATGCAGTTCCCTGCCAACAGATCTCATGTTCCAAATGCGAACCTGAACATATAACACAACTGCTTAATTTCAGGATAAAAAGAAAAATGTGTGCACAGGACATACTACACAGAATATCACACATCAATGTTTAAGCAGTATAAATTCAAAAACACAACCATGATTTACATCATACCTAAAAAGCATTCATTGAAGCCATTGTCATTTCAAATCCAAAAACCTTCTAAAACAAGAAAAGAGATATAAAATAGCCTCCATCCAGAAGAACAAATAGATAACCTATGGACACAGTTCTGATTTTTAGTTTTCAATCACACTTTATGCCCATCGGTTTTTCCTGGATCAAGATTCATTACTATGCTTCATAACACAAACTGATTTGGATAACTTCAATATGGGACACTGATTCACAGTGCTTAAGCGTTGTGTATCTTTCAGCACCAGATTGGAGATTTTAGTGCATGTCATGTGTTCTATCAACTACAAAGTTTCAAACAATATGAGTGGTCATAAACTAAAACCAAGAAGTGCATTCTCCAGGTCGTGACTCATTAACTGGGATATTCCATAGTAAGTCCTATCTTTCACACAATCATCTTGGTAGCAGGAAAGCAACTCAAAATTGAAAAGAATATTTTGGAGGAAAACAATACATTAAAACAAAAGGAACATACCTTATGATCACCACCACCAGTGGCAAACCTGAGGCCACCAGGCTGAATATCAATGGAGAAAATCTGTGTTCCCCCATGCCTAATCCAACTAGGTTTCTCTGCTATCATCTTTCTCTGCTTCAAGAGTTTTCACCTTAAAGCCCAGATGATTTTTAAAAAAGCCTGAAAGAAACAAAACAAGGGTTTCTGCTTTCACTTAAATCCCACAAAACCCACCCCAAGTCCCTCAACTTCATGTCTTGCAACCCCAAAAAAACTCTGCGAAAAGAACAAAAGAAAATTGCAAACCCACAAAAGATCCTGAATGGGGACACTCAAATCCAAAAATTTAAGCCTCAAAAAAATAAATATGGGAAATTAAAAAACTTTGGTAATACAAGGCCGAATATCGTGTTTGAGCAAAGTTGGGACTTTTGCACCCAATTTCAGAAAATCGAAAGGGTAAAACTTTTTAGAGAGTTTCAAGTAAGCAGCAATTAAAGAAATTGTTAGTGCTAAAAAATATAAAATAAAACCCTGGGGCTGTGGGAGTACAAAATAAGGAAAAGAAAAGGGTTGAATTTTGGGTGAGCAGCGTGAGAAAAACCCTAGTTGAGTATGTGCGGGTTAATTGGGTTTGGATTTTTTGAGGAATAAGAGAAAGAGGAGATTTTGATAAGTAGTAAGTAATAGAGTTCTTGGGAATTTCTTTTTAACGGTCAAATCTCATGGAAGATTGAGAGTGAAGCAAACACTCAAAAGAGGCCAACACAATGAAAAAAGAATCACATTATCATCATATTCACCACAGTTTCCCCTCTTTTTTTTTTTAAATGACTTAAATTCAGAAATATCAAATCCTATAAATCACATATAAATTTATTATTAATGTTATATTTTTCACATTCTTTCGTGTAAGTATATATTTTAATACAATTTGAATTTCTTGTTGCAATTTGATATTTTATTTCACACTGCATATTATAGATTATAAATATACCTTAACACGCACATGTTTTTATTTATTTTCAATAAAAAAATTTCTACATGAGTTCTCGTAATACATAGTAAGTTCGAGCACTAATATGGAATTTAATCCATTATTATTGTTTTTGTGATGTTACGTTACGAAAGAGTAGACGAGAAAGATTTTACAAATTTTACTGACTCTTATTTTTGTCCAAAAGTTATTTCAAAACTATGTTTGAGAAGAGTAAATTTAAAAAAATAAAATAAAAAATACAACATTATTTTAGCATCAAGAATTTCCAAGCTACATAATTTTTTAGATTAAATTATTAATATTAAGTGTATAATATCACGTATTTTTTAAACAATAATTTAATTGATGAAGTTGAGACTCAATGACTATAAAATATTGGATGTAAATTAAAATTTATGTGTTTGTTGATCTATTATAATGATAAATACTAACTAGTCATATATTATCAGGCATTGACATTTAACACTGTGATTCGTATAATGTTAATATTGAAATCATAATATATTTATAACTCATATTTTTACTTACCTTTTTAAAAAAATTAAAATTTATTTCGATCATAATTCATTAAGTGTTTGTGTTATAGTCATATACCAAGTATTTTTTTAAAAAAAATTATTAAAATAAACAACCTACATTTAGAATTAACATGTGAACTCAAGAAGAATGGTTGGCAAAAAAATAATTTTTTTTAACTAATTAAATTTATTAATATTTTGTTATTCGTGGGCTTCAACCACTAATTAAAGAAGTAAACGAGGGTAGAAAAGGGATGTCACCCCCTCACCCCCACCCCCGGGCAGCCCCCCAAAGTCTTGAGGTTACTACTGTTGGCACCAAAATTTGAATTTCAGTTCTTGAACAGACTCTTTACCTTACAGCAACATGAACGCTGTTCCAGATCAAAAAAAGAAAAAATGAACACTGTTAAGACTTGCTCCGACACTGTTCTGATGAAGTTTCTTGTTAATTGCTGTGCTATTTTCTCTTATTTCTAGTTATATTAATTTTCCTTTTGGGAATTGATATATGTTAAATTCCCTGAACTACCATGATTCTTCCAAGACCACCTTTAAGAAATTCCCTCAAGTCTCTGTCCAACTTTTGTAAACCATTTCAAGCATTTAATTTCTATCACTCCTCTGCGGTTGCACTTGACTCCGGAACCTGCGACGCCCCTGTTGATTTCTCACGTTTCCAGTGGGCGCACAACCCGTTTGACAAATGTCTACAGAGGGATATTTCTTATTACAACCACTTGCTTTTTGAGTATTCACGTGATGGTCTGAACAATGAAGCAGTAACAATTTATGCATTAATTAATAGTGTGGGTGTTTTAGTGGATGGGTGCACCCTTTCGTGTATATTAAAGGTTTCTGCAAGCTTGAAAAAACATGTGTTTGGTAAACAAATACATTGCCAGTGCGTTAAAAATGGTTTCTTTGAAGATGTTAGTGTCGGAACGTCACTTGTGGATATGTATGTTAAGAATGAAAAATTGGATGATGGGAAGAGAGTGTTTGAGGAGATCAAAGAGAAGAATGTAGTGACTTGGACTTCGTTGCTCGCTGGTTATGCACAAAAGGGGATGATTCAAAATGTCATAGAAACTTTTTGCATAATGAAATTTGAGGGAGTTCAACCAAACCCTTTCACATTTGCAACTGTTATTGGAGCTTTTGCAGATGAAGGTGAAATGCGGGGTGGAGCTCAAGTGCATGGTATGGTTATCAAGAGTGGTTTCGATTCAACCAGGGTTGTGGGGAACTCTTTGGTTAGTCTGTATTCAAAATCTGGTATGATCAGAGAGGCTAGAGATGTGTTTGATGGTATAGAGTTTAGGGATGCAGTTTCTTGGAATGGGATAATTGCAGGTCTTATTATGAACAGGCTGGAGTTGGATGCTCTTCAGATGTTTTATAGGATGAGGCTTGCAGGTGTCAAGTTCTCGGAAACAACTTTCTCCACTGTTGTTAAGTTATGTACCAACCTTAAAGAACTGGGTTTTGCCAGACAGATCCACTCTCAGGTTCTGAAGAGTGGGTTTGTATGTTTTGATAACATCAGAACAGCTCTTATGGTGTGCTACATGAAAGGTTCTGAGATGGATGATGCAATCAAGATGTTCTTGGTTGTGGGTATAGCCCAAACTGTTGTGTCGTGGACAGCAGTCATTGGAGGATGCTTGCAGAATGGTAGAGCATTAGAAGCTATAGATATGTTTCTCCAAATGCGAAGAGAAGATGTTAGACCTAATCATTACACTTATTCGACAATACTTGCAGCCCTTCCAACTATTTCTTTGTTTCAAGTGCATGCAGAAATTATCAAAACCAATTATGATAACTCATCTTCAGTAGGGACAGCATTGCTTGATGCGTATATCAAGATAGGAAAGACCAGTGATGCTGCAAAAGTTTTCAAACAAATAGAAGAGAAGGATATTGTTGCTTGGTCTGCAATGTTAGTTGGATACGCCCAAGAAGAGGATACAGAAGGAGCCGTAAAATTTTTTCGTCAGTTAGCCAAGGAAGGTGTCAAGCCAAATGAGTTCACTTTCTCTAGTATACTCAATGCATGTACCACACCCTCTGCAGCTATAGAGCAAGGGAAACAGTTTCATGCAGGTTCAATCAAATTCGGTTATAATAATGCTCTTATGGTAAGTAGTGCCCTTGTAACCTTGTATGCAAAAAAAGGCGATATTGAGAGTGCAAATGAGATCTTCAAGAGGCAGAAGGAAAGAGACTTGGTCTCTTGGAACTCAATGATCTCAGGTTACGCACAACATGGTTATGGGAAAAGGCACTACAGGTATTTAAGGAAATGCAGGAGAGAAACTTGGAAATGGATGAAATCACATTTATAGGTGTAATTTCTGCCTGTACTCATTCAGGACTGGTGAGTGAAGGTGAATTATATTTTGACATGATGGTGAACAATCTTCACATTTCTCCCACAATGGAGATCTATTCATGCATGGTTGATCTGTACAGCAGAGCTGGGATGCTAGATAAAGCTATGGCTCTTATTGATGGGATGCCCTTTCCTGCTGGGGCAACTGTTTGGCGTACTCTTTTGGCTGCATGCCGAGTTCATCGAAATTTAGAGCTTGGCAAACTTGCAGCTGAAAAACTCATTTCATGTCAACCACAGGACTCAGCCGCATATGTTTTGTTAGCTAATCTATATGCTGCGTCTGGACACTGGCGAGATAGGGCGAAAGTGAGAAAACTGATGGATGAGAGAAAGGTTAAGAAAGAAACAGGATATAGCTGATTGAAGTGAAGAATAAGACATACTCTTTTATGGCTGGTGATGTTTCACATCCTTTATCTGATCACATTTATATGAAACTAGGAGAATTAAGTATCCGTTTGAGAGATGCAGGATATCAGCCAGATACAAATTATGTACTCCATGATATTGAAGAGGAACAAAAGGAAGCCATCCTTTCTCGGCATAGTGAGAGGCTCGCTATTGCCTTTGGATTAATATCAATACCTCATGGTATTCCGATACGAATCATAAAGAATCTTCGAGTTTGTGGTGATTGCCACACTGTGATTAAGCTAATATCAAAAATAGAAGGGAGAGAAATTGTTGTCAGGGATTCAAATCGATTCCATCACTTTAGTGAAGGCTTATGCTCTTGTGGGGATTACTGGTGACATTTTAAGTGAATTGCAGACCTTCTGAATTTGAGGTTGTTACAAGAACTTCATAAGCAAGAGCATCTTGTTACTGTGAATCAGAAGCGATATGATGGGAAAAACTCGTTTATTTGACCCCTAGGCCCAATTCATGAGAATTCCCATTGATGGCGCAAGTTCATATGGGAGCTTATCCTATCTGGTGCATTATTACTACAATATAAAACACAGTACTTCTGGGAATACCATTGTCATGTGGTTTCCTCATATAAAAGCATTCCGGTGGTTGATCTAATGACAGTATAGACATTCATATTTATGTTACAAGAAGGTATTCCTAGCAAAAGAAGATTTGGGATTGATGAACGCTTTGGGTGTCTTCCAAACAGAAAGCCAGAAAGGTTGCCAAGTCACTTGCCTCTTTGAGGAAATAAGAGGAGAAATAACTTGTTCCGTGAAGCTGATGGCAGGAAGTTTCGTGGCCCATCCCTAAGAGGCCTTTTAATCTTTGGTCATTTATAGAGTGGAAGTTTGTGGCTGTGCGAGAACTTTCAGGTAGCCTGTCAAATATTGAATATATATATATATATATATATATATATATATATATATATATATATATATATATGTATTTATGAGCAACCTTCAAAAACTGGAGTCCAAGAGCTTTAGAAAATAAGCTCTTCATTGCAGCTTACTTCTTGATTTAAACTTGATACTTCATGCATGCATCCCTTAGGAGCAAACAGAGAGGGAAATGTGTGAGAAGAATAACATGACTGGTTTGGGAGATATTTGGCATTCTTCATGCAGAATAACTATGGGAAGAACAGAATTCCTAGTTTCTTGCTGCTATGATGATGTGTAAATGACTGCTATGCTTCTTATACAGCAGAACTGTTCATTTTTCTACATGGTCAGATACTACAGAATATGGGGAAACAGGTTAGGGACACTGGTCTCAGTATGCTCCTCCATTTTGCTTGAGATTATGAGTTCAAGCCAAAGCAGCCTTGCATTTCTTTCACTAAATGGCTGATGGCAAATAGTCTGCACTAAGGTGCTTCGTGAAGAGCTGGCAGTGTGCATTGGTTATCCAGATATTAGTGTGTAGGTCCACAAAGAAATGATTGGACCGCTGCCTAAGTATGACCATATTGATCCAACCAAGTTGCAGTTTCATCAATTGTATATCCACCCGGAGTTGGACATGTTAAAAGAATTGTTAACAGTAATTAATTCCATAAACAGTGAATGTCATATTGCTGTTATGCAAAACAATTACTTCGTTTTATTCATTTAGTTCCATTTTTTCTAACTGAAGTGCCCATTATTAATTGATCCGTCCCTTTTAGACATTATCACTATTATAATCCACCATATACATGTACATACTTTCACTTTAACCCTGGAAAAGGCATGTGATTGGAGTTTACTAGCATTGGTCAGAAAAACAATGTAACTCTGATTCTGCAACTTTCCAGGGTTGCTAGGATCTGAATGAAAATTCTGTATTTTGCTTGTTTTATGAGCTACTTATGGATTAAGTAAAACGTGATGAGTGTCATTTTTTCACTGTCTTTTATTTAGCATACGCTTGCTACTTTAACTAAGTTTACTGGTTCTCAATAAAACTAAGTTTACTGAAATGAATAAAAAAGCAAATGAGTTTCAAACAATAACAAAACAAAGACACTTCTACAGCAAGAAGTTGTAGGTTACCTAATTTGTTGTTAAAATTTCCTTCTCAGTGACTGATGCACTAGAACTGGCAAAGTCCTTTCATGATCTACATGTAAAAGCTTTGTAAGATTTTGTATGACATATTGGTGCTATAAATATTGTAACATTAAGCGCTCAGCAAAGTCTTGCTAGACAACTAAGATTTGATATTTCTATTACTATGCTTCCTTTTATATTTTGTCCAAACATGGGTGGATTTGGGAAGAGCTGTGAGCGCTAGATGTATGATAAAGTCCATTTATTCATGGTTAACTGAAAATGCTCCAGCACAGGAAGCCAGGTACTTGGAGAAAGGAGAAAATCAAAACATTTAGGGTTGTTTGGTTCATACTATATTCTGAAGACTGCATTTGATGCATATGAGCTAGTTATTGAAATTGTAAATACAATTGTAGAAAACATGAGTCACCTGTTGGAAAAATCACATGGGTCAGAGTGGCAGCCTATGCATGCAGTGGTGTTCAATATTGTATGAGCTATGATTCATGCCGTAAGTCATTTGTTTCATATAACTACAATTTGGTGAAAAGAAAGTGGCATTACTGTCCCAAGCTAAGTGACTTGCAATTCACTAAGTACACCTCCTAAACAGAAAGTATGTTAAGGCCAATGGGACTCCTTACAACATGGACTCCGTTAGTCCATGTCAAAGCCCCAAACACAAAGTCGCCATTACTGGCCTTATAAGGGGTAAAACCTATTACAAAAGACATCTTATCCCCAATTTTTTCAAATCTGAGCTCATTAGGTGTGACTGAGACATTTACACCAGCTGGATGGTCTACTTCAGCCTTGTAAACAGCAGGTCCTTCACCATAATATGTAACTGTTCTATGCACTGATATGCTTCCTCTCAAGTTGGAGACTCCAATTGAAGGATAGTTAAAATCATATGAGGATTTAGGGTTCTTCCTGCAATACATGACCTCACCAGTGAGGTTTTTCAGCTGAGCAGGGGTTGCACCAGTGCTGCAGAGGAAATCAATAATGTCGCTTGTGTCAAAATCATAAACTAATCCAGGATCAATTGCTGCAGCTGGATTGATATGTCCAGATCCATAATCAAACGGTGAGGTCTGAGTGCCATTCGGATGTCTTCTAATGAAATTTTTAGTGTTGTCATGAATTGTTGCTGTGCCAAAAAGACAAGAATATACGCAAACAATTAGGCAATCTGTAAGTTCCCAGTCGAGGCCTTTTAGTAGTTGAAAGATACCTGTTGTCATTAATGCAGATTTGATGGCTGCAGGGCTCCAGGAAGGATGAGATGATTTTACAATGGCAGCAAGTGCAGAAACATGTGGACATGACATGGAAGTGCCAGAGACTATGTTGTAGTCAATTGATCTTCCAGCAGTGTTGTCAGTAGACAATGGAGACCATGCTGCTAGAACATTCACACCTGGTGCTGTTATATCCGGCTGAGATCAAAAGGTAGTAATGTCAGGTTCAGATTGTAATAGATCTTGGTCAATGAGATAAGAGAATGAAGTGCTATTCTCCTATAACTAGTGTGCTTCAAATGCATTTAAAGGTGTCAAATTGCAAAATCACTTCAGGATTCAAGTCAAACGTACTTTAATCACATCAGGACTGATGATGTTAGGACCCATTGATGAGAACATTGCCATTTGTGGTGCTGGTTTAATGGCCAAAATTGCCGTTGTCTGTGATATTCTAGCCACTGGGTTCCTAAAACAACCAAACAAGTCTAGGTAATAATTAATACTGGAATCATAACTATTATTTCGGTAGTTAATATTTGTCACACTGCTTGTGTCTTACGACTATTCGTGTTCCAACTTACTTTTGTGAAGCCATATATGCTTGAAGCTCTTCTGCTTCTTCAAGACCAATCAGTGCACCTGGTAGTACAAACTGAATGGCAATATCTGTGGCAAGTGGATCGACAAGTATTATACCTACACCACCACCTTGTTTTACGGAAATAGCCTTTTCTTTACGGTTATCAAGAATTGCCTCGAGTGTGCAGACAACGATCTTCCCCTTAATCAAAGCAGGATCTAAGGTATTGCTCTTACAGAAGCTAAGAGACCAAAAAGAACAAGGTCAGAAGAAATGGAGAAAAATGGTAGCTTTGACATGCTGTGTAAAATCCTTTTATATTAGGATTTGATGCACTCTTCTTACATAAGGTCAGTGACAAACAGAAACTAAAGAGTTCAAAATTTCATAATAAATAGATAAAATGGTAGCACAAGCTTGTCTCTGTACGGTCCTTAAAGTCTCAACCAGAATTACATGAGATAAATAGATTAGTTCAGAAATGGATCCACCACATGAAGCATGTGTAATGACATAAGGTTGTCGCAGCTCAAGTATTGTTCAACTTAGTTAAAATTTGTTTGTGCTCAACTCATAAAATCAAACTCAAATACCGTTTCAAGCTTGGCAAGAATCATAAGTAAGCTTGATCGTTGTGTAGTTTGTCTGGTTTGGATCATTCTTGTGCCGTTTCTGGTACTTTTCCAGGTTCAAAAGATATGATAACAGGAATATGACTTTATTTGGTTCGCCAAAGAATCTCCTAGAAAAAGAAAGCCTTCTTGGAGAAGAAAATTTTAGGTGGCACATGCTGGCCAGAAAGTGTCGAGGACATAAGAGAGCAAATTACCACTCCTATTGTACTTCAGATGATATTAGATTAACTTTTGTGATTTAGCATATGATATGAAACAACTATAAGCAAATGTAATATGGAGATCAACTGGTGAATTAATTGTTTGAGGCTGTGCTTGGTAGATGAATTCAAAGCTAAAGCATTTGAAATCTGTAATAAGAAATTAATATTGTTTTGACTAATCTCATGCTGCTGGGTTTTGAATCTTCAAGATCCCATTTTTGAAATCTTTTATGAGTCACCTTGTAATATTATAGAGAATGAGTCTAGAATGATTTTTCCAATATAGAAAATACCTAGCATTTCTTGAGGGAATTCCAGGGGCTGCAGCAGCACTCCCAGCCACTAAACCGTAGAAGTTCTTCATCTCGGTTGGATTTACACTAAACCCCTACAACATTACATACTCTAAGTCAGAAGCAAGAAGATTTTGTATGGGGTCATCTATTTAGGTAGCTTCAAATAGTTACCTGGATGACTTGTGAATTTCCTAGGTATATTTTAGTTTGAATGTCACGATCCATGGTGCTTGCTGCCACAGTAAGGATCCAAGGAGCAATATTGCTTGCAGTTTTCGGGAGAAAGCTGTTCCCAGCTGATGCAGAAACAACCACTCCTTTCTGAAATGCGTGGAAACTTCCAATGGAAATTGCATCACTGAAGTAGATAGGTTGGGGTGGATCTGGTCCAAGAGACATTGATATAACGTCTACACCATCATTGATTGCATCATCTATAGCGGAGAGAATGTCTGCATCACTGCAGAGGTTGAACCAACAAGCCTTGTAGATTGCAAGTCTTGCTTTCGGTGCACCTCCTCTTGCGGTGCCTCTCCCTATTCCGTACAAGCTGACATTGGCAACCACTGAACCAGCAATAGTGGACGAGGTATGGGTACCGTGCCCGTCACTGTCTCTAGCTGATAGGAAAAATGTATGGTTGAAAGATTCAAGAGGGCCATTATCTGCTATAAACCCTCCATAGTAAAACCTAGCTCCCACAATCTTTCTGCAAAGTGGAATCAATTGGCATCATCAACTTTAGTAGAAGTGAACTTTGATCACAGGGTCATATATGCTCATGCATCATGTTGATCACTATTGCATAAAGTTAATTATTTCACTGCAATGACCTGTTGCAATTTGACAATGTGAAGTTCTCCCCAGTTGTGCATTCACCTTTGAATTTAGCTGGCACAGGACCTAGCCCATAATCACTGAAGCTCTTGGATTCAGGCCAAACTCCTGAAAGGAAGATGGTTGGTGGGATTGTTTTTCATAGTAGTCAATTGTACAGATTAAAACAAGTGGAAGGTTCAAAGCATACATAACTAGAATACTTTTACCTGAATCAATAACCCCAATGACAACGTTGGATGTTGAGTCCATTGATGGTTGATGATACTGTTCCAAGTTGTTTATGCCCAAAAACTCCCATGAATGTGTTGTATGGATGTGAATTGTCTTGCTCTCAAATACAGACACAACTTTATCACTCTCTGCGGTCAAAGAGAAAAACAATTAGTTTTGCATCTTTTTCGTGTTCTTTTGTTTGTTGTAGCAAAACCTAAATATTACAGATTTTATAATCTGTATGTACTGCAACTTGTTGATGTGAAATTACACGTGCTTGCAATCCTACAACATGAAACAGCCAAAGGTTGAGGGCACTTGTGGTGAGAATGTTGTACAACATTGGATAAAATTCCTGTCTTGGTAATGACACTCAACCACAGTTCTTGTGATTTAATCAAGTTTCTATTGTGTGCAGCTTCATCTCTAATTTCCTACAAAAATACCTGGTATACAGATTTTGACTTTGAGCTGAAATTCACCCTAAATTATGTTCCATGTAAAGTACTTTTAGCAGCAATTCTAAGAGACAGCCTTGCATCCATTACAGCTGAGCATGTTTTAAAAAACACATGCTTCTTGTACAAAAGTCAAATTTAGAATCAGGCCAACCTGCAAGTTGTTTTGCTTGATCTGATGTTAGCATTGCAGAGAAACCTCTGAAAGTTTTCGTGTAATGATTGACTGCTGCACCTTGTGCTCCCTGATAGCTGAAAAAATACATCAACAGCATTGAGTTCCTTTGTCAGGCATTCGGAATTAACTCTCTCAGACGTATAAGAAGGTTTGTTGCATCAGTATCAATGTTTGCTCACAGGTACTTGGAAACTTAAAGAACCTCAAAAACGGGGCTACAGTCAAAACTGATGATAAAATGCTTACCTTCCCATTACCGACGTAAGCATCTCATGGTTTGCTGCAACTACTGATTCTGAGTCCTGGAAGGAGTGATCCCCCATGTAAACTATGTAATGCTGCAAGATTTTGAAAAAATATAAAGATTAACTAGCTGAACCATAAGCCTGTACATACACCACCAGATTATTTGCTCGTTCTGATATGCTGGTCTAATCAGCTGATGGCCAGAAGTAATAGTTTAAATTAGCTCATCAGTTGTACAGCTACTTAGTATATGAATGCTTAATGCAGGGAAGATGAACAATGACTTTTTGCACTTGTTACCTTTCTATTATTAGCGATAGTTCCATTTGCGAATGCAAATCCAAACAAGAAGATTAATGCAAAAAGTTTCACTAACTTCATGGTGTTACAACGTCGTTAAGTGTATTTGAGAACTGCATATGGTGATCAGTTCTGTGGGACATTTATACACCATGATATCAAAGTTTTTTTTATGCTGAATATAGCTATCAGCCGGCTAGGACGTAAATTTTGCCCAAGTACAAAAGCATCATTCAGATTATGCAGAAAAGGGACTATGTATCTGTTGAAATTTGACTATTTCCTCTCGAGCCGGCTTCTGTTTGATTCCTTAGTGTAACTCCCATCCGTTTGGAGTATAGATTCTCTAGATATTCTTAGCATAAAATTCAAAAAGACCATTAGTGAAGCAATTTAAAGTAAAAGAATGAATCTGATTTAGTCTTTGTGATTAAAATATCAGCAAAAACTTGGTAGACATGGAACTCAACTTTTAATTTTCTTACAGAAACATAAAAGTACCCAAGTGCTGAAAATTGTCAACTGATAGTTATGTGAAGACCAGTGAAATTATCAAAGCAGTTTCAGTGAATTTTTGCACACAGTTCTACGACAAATTCAGTTAGTACTATTCTATAAAATATTGCTGTGGTTTCGTATTATTGCCTTGGCGGAAAAATAATGGTTTAAGATCAATAAATGACCAATTATTCTGTGCCCAGTAAATTGGAAACCGAACAAATTGATGCTGCAACGCCATTTTAAGAATATTTCTATTGCTGCGTCTTTATACATTTGTCACGTTATATCCCCAAAACAGTAAGGAACGGGAAAAGGAAGAATTGGTTGGAGGAAAAGCACACACCATCTTCCAACTGAAGAGGAATTTATTTCATTTTTTAAATTTTGCTCGCCAAGTCATAATTTTGATCCCATCATTAAGTTCACAATAATACTAGAGTTGGGAACCTTGAACTCCACCCAAATATAATCAATGATTTTCTTGACAATTTTCTGGGGATATTATTGAATTGATCTTCAAGCGTTGTCTCTCAGGTCGTCAGTCGAGACCATACCGACCAAAACCCCATGCCTGGTGCTTTTACATCACACTGAGTCATTTACGTGTGGATATGGGATGGTAGAAGTACCAACATGAAAACCAGTTTCAAGAGCCCTTCATTTGTAAAAACAAGACAAAACAGTTGTTATGGAACAAAGCCTTCATATAGTTCCATTGCACTACCATATTGACAATGTTTCTTGCAGCAGTTTAATGTTTGTAAGCAACAATAAGTACATGCAATTTGGGAAGTGTCGGGTCATTTTCCTGCCAAATCCTGGAGGACAACATAAAATCATCCAACCTTCCCGCTTGAAGAGGCTAATGTTTGAACTGAGTCGATAATATGCAAACGAGAGCAACTGCACGAGTCGTAGCAGCCTAAGAACTTGAAGCTCTTCATCCTTCCTCACCGAATTCCTTTGTGAATCTCTCGTGCACATCAAGATCAGCTTTGCTGACTGTTGGTCTTTGTCTTGCGAGCACCTTACCAAAGTCTGTTTTTGATATAGGAGGTGGAATGATCTACAGGGATACCAATCATTAGTAAATTGCACTTAGTTGCCAATGATAAACTTCAGTAGGGATAAAATTTAAGACATGAGTTATTATTTCTGAAAAGATAAAAAAAAGAAAAAGGTTAACTTATTGTTCTATTATACTGTAGCAGAACTACTAGTAAATTTCTATCTATAGCATTACAATGCACAGAAGATACAACCACTTGGCGCCATTTTATTGAACTTCTTCTATCTTCATGGTTCACAAAACAAGCATACTAGTCCCCCATATAACATCAAAGTTAGAAACCATGTTAATTTTTGTTCCCATTCACTTGTAGGTGAATATTCGTTCAATGCATCACAGGGTCATGAGGACAACCGACAATGTATCATCCATAACATAGCTACCTCCTCCAATCTTAAGCTTGATAATTATCATTTCTGTAAGTTGGTCACCGATGCCATATATGCCCAATTTGATTACATCATATTATATTTTCACATAGAACCAGCAATATTTTCTACTTTCATCCTCATTTATCAATACCTATTCTCTTATCGAAATTGAACGCCACAAGGCCTGGACCTCCAGCAACACTTAAGATAAACTCTAATTGCGATGTTCCAAGTTCAGAACCCTTATTACCAGGTTACAGACAACAAACACATGTACACTCTTACATTGTAAGATAAGTATACATACACCAACATATATACAATCACAAATATACTACATATACATATATATATATATATATATATGGGAAGTTCAATACCTTTGCAGCAAGTCCTTCTGCAGCAAGCTCCTGCATGGTTGTCTGGATGGCACCTGGTTGCTTGGGTCCACATGGCATCCACATACCATTAGAAGTCTTGATGAAGAACATGGCATCTTGTGTTTTGCGTACAGGCTCAAATAAGACATCTTTGACCTATTAAGTCATCCAAAAAAGGCAATTTTTTATGCGATGAAAAAGTTGTATGCACGTGTTGATTGGTACAGAAACACGTTCAGTGTATGAAGGAATATATTTAAATAAACATCAACCAGAGAATAAATCAGTCGCACACGTACACAAACAGAAATATCGGAACCCGAAAAGCCTTCGGTTTTACGACCTAGGACTTCAAAGTCACTTTCAGTCAAATTATGTGGAGTATCGCCTAAATGCACCTGCATAAGAGAGTAAGACACCACAAGGGAGCTGCATCAACTTTCAATTACTAATTTTGAACTGCAGACGAGATGAAAGACCCGTTCAATACCTTGAACATGTGCTGCCGCGCCTTCACATCTGGGAGAGGGATGTAAATGCGCTTGTCAAATCGCCGCCTAATAGCCTATAGAAGAGTATATGTTTAGCAAAACAGTATTCTGGCCCAAATTATTTACTAGGAACTGAGTGTTTACCTGATCAAGGGAATAAGGAGTATTCGTGGCAGCAAGAACAAGAACTTTATCATCAGTGTGGCCCACCCCCTAATAATTAATATTAAACACCACGGAAAATGGTAAGTAAAACAATGCTTATCTGTGTCCCAACTCCAAAGAATATCATAATGAACCCAATCACCATAGAGAAAAACAGAGGGTTGATTAGTTGAGGGTAAAAACTCAAAACTCTCCAAATTAATATAAATGGTATCTCCACAATCTCAAGATGAATAAAAAATAAAACAATTTTTCAGATACATTCAGGTTCATTTATCCAGTATTTCCGTCCAAAATCATCTAAAATTAATACTTTAAATATAATATTAAATATCACAAAACCACTTTTGTCCTCAAGCGAACTGCATGACAAGATTACTGATCTTCCTAAAGGAAAGGCTGGAGATCATCCAAGTTGAAGTGAAAGAAGTATTTTGACAATGCAAACCAGTAAAGAAAGCCAGGGCAATAATAAAAGATGGGTTGTAAGGTGCCTACTATTTGTTGAAATAAAACCCATAACAATCACAGGCATTAGAGCATATCCAATTTAAAGAGCAAACAACTACAAAGATCTCTCATGTAGCTCAGTGAAAAAGTTTATGTATATATAGAAATCAAGAGATGCTTCCAAGTAGATTTGTAAAACAAATTGACTTCCAGATGTAGAAATTCATCAACCCGTTTGAGAAGCCATCAAATGGAGAGAGGACTGGCATAAAAGAGATGCTATTCATGTATCTGCTTACAGAGTCAGAAAATAAAAATTAAGGAATGGTTTCAGTCATTTGCTACTCATTAGAATTACCTGCATCTGAACCAACAATTCTGTTTTAATTCGTCTGGAAGCTTCACTCTCATTTCCTTCTCCACGCGTTCCACAGAGGGAATCTATTTCATCAATAAATATGATGGAGGGAGAACTTTCACGTGCCATTTGGAAGAGGTTAGAGACTAGCTTTTCACTTTCACCCATCCATTTTGAAACCAAGTCTGAAGAAGAAACACTGAAAGAGAACAGTAGTTGGCACTTGCCAACTTCATGGGCTGAGCACTTGATCATTATAAATGCGGAACAAAAAATAGCAACAATAAGATGGATGGAAAAGCACACCCTCTAATTAGACAAACGCTTATAACAGACTGGTTAAGCAACACTGTGCTTCATAACTAGTTATCAATGAACTGCAAGCAGAAAGCAGCAAGAAAACAGAAACCCTTTTCACTTAACATAGAATATGATATTTTCAGTCTCGATGCTTTAGGAACCGCGCAGTATTGATGACATAAGTGGGCATTCAACATCTCCGTCCAGTTCCAAATATTTACCAATTAATAGAGCAATATCTTCACTTCTGATCCCATCAGCACATTTACAGCTACAAAATAAAACCCCAAGAATCTACAAGAAAAAAGGTGGACTTTCTCCTCAAACAGACTCAACATTCCATTAACCAGTATTAATCATTCATGACATGCAAGCAATGGTGCATTGTTCATGAGACTCACACTGACAATTGGGGTAAGCCCACCACCACAATCCATAGTAGAGAAGCTACATATCTTATCTAACCCCTAACCACACTTCAAAATATCATAAGCAAGCCCTCGTATCAATACAAGTTCACAACAATCCTACAACTTTGTGAAAAGCTAAATTTCAAATCGCGAAATATCAACTCAGTAACTTAGCTCCATGTGACATTCCTAATTTTCTCAATGCAGATGAATCTTAAGACATATAGACCACGGCTAAGCAGGAGGAACTACGATCCCCTTGAGTCGGTATAACACCCAGTTGGAAACCCCAAACCAAAGGTTGCCAGCAATGAACTAACTGACTATCAATGTATGATAATCGCAAGAAAGAAAGAGAAGAATAGAAAACAATTGATGCCATCGTGACTGCATCGGACCAGCTATCATATCCTTAAACAGTAGAAAAAAACCAACACCAACATGCAGCAATTCATTTTGAATTTGCTGCATATATAGCAGAAAGGAATAAGGCTCCCTTGATTGCGGAAGAAAATAACAAGCAGCACGTAAAAATAAATATGCGCAAGACAGGACAGATAAGGTACCTGAAAAATGTTGAGTCTGCTTCAGTGGCAACAGCCTTGGCTAGGTATGACTTCCCTGTTCCAGGTGGACCATACAACAAAAAAGCCCTCCATGGTCTCCTCTTGCCTAAAAGAACATGGGATAATAATTCATACAAAAAACAAAGTTTGCTTGATTTCTTCTATGCAAGTTGGCCACTATCCACGTTAAGACCATCTGTCCTATCCATATAAACTTTTAAGGAGATAGCACATCTAATCATATTGCACACCTTCCAGTCAAGCTGACTGGAGCAACTAATGGGGAACTATATGCACTTGCATAAGTTGCAATCAATCAGCTTGTATCAACTAAAAGGAAATACGTATTGGCATTGATACTTGTTAACTCTGCATGATGTATGACCTCAAGAAACAAGACAAAAATCTCTTCACGGAGATATAGCATAACTAATCATCTAGAACTATTTGCATGTTGTCAAAATGCCATTGTCGAGCTTGTATCAATGAAAAGACATACGTATGGATATTTGACACTTGTCAACTTCACATGAAGTATAATCTCAAGAACATGGCAAACATCATTCACAGGAATATAGCAGGCTAATAAAAAGTCTTGCAGGAATTCGTAAGCCAATAAGAAAGGACTTGGGTAGTAGGCATCTAACAACAATTAGCTTAATTTTGGTTGTCGCACAACTTGGTCACGAAGATGAAAGTGAATTATAATTACACACCACAAAAGATGAATGGCAATGGTTTCAAAATGACAGCCATATGTTTAGTTCTCAATCCGTTAATCATCATCGACTCAATTCTATTGGACTACCTCGAGGAATTTTCTTAAGAAGAAGAGAAGGCATCTGCCTATTAAATACAGGCCAGCTTTCTATGAAAAGAAAAAGGACATCTTTCAACCAAGCAAGTGTAATGAAAGGCATCACAAAGCAATCAACAAATTCAACATTGAATTTCTTCCATATATGCCCACACAAAAACACAAGCACAAATCGATGTAACTTAATTCAAAATCTACAGGCCAGAAAAGGAAAAGAAAAAAGATTATACCAGTAAAGAACTGCGGGAACTTCACAGGAAGAATCACGGCTTCCTGCAGCGCCTGCTTCGCGCTCTCCAATCCCGCGACATCATTCCACTTAACATTGGGCTTCTCCCTAATAATCGCAGAATTCAAACCGGCACGAAGCTTCTCCTTGTCCCCATCCTCCCCATCGTTTCCATCCTTGGGTTTCGTCTTGGGCCGGGTCGCCACAGCAGCATCCCCATTAGACGCGGGTCCGGACCCACCCTCATCTCGCACGGCCCGGATCTCCTCAGCCCGCCGCAGGTACTCCGTGAACTTCTGCGTGATGGCTTCCTTTATTTTAGGGTTCTTTTCATACTTGAGATGGGTCTTGAAATACTCCAAGGCGTTCATATACAGCTGAAAGGCTCTCGCATAGTTCCCCGCATTGTCTTCCGCCACTGCCTGCCGTACATACTCGATCGCTTGCTCCTTGAAATTGCTATACATCCTCTCCGATCATAAATTTAGACGTATTACCGCAAAATAATTGCGAATAAATTCTTGATTTGAGCTTGTCTATCTGTGAATTCCTCGGAGCCGTCGATCGGAAATACAAAGAATGGAAAATTTCGGGGCTTGATATTTTGGTTTTGGGATTTAAGATTAAACTAAATTTGTGTAGACTTGGGTTTTGGGAAAGGGCTCCGAAAAGTACACGCTTGAAGAATGGGGATGCCAATTGTTGACCTTAGTCGCGTTTTAGACGACGCGCTTCTCTGCATTCAAACAAATATTTCATAAAAAAAATAGGGCTTGCCTAACGACTTGTCCTATTTTTATAATTTTATAAGATTAGCCTTACTTTTACAAATTTTTTAACAATATTAAAATAATGCAGTCCATAATATACCACGTATACAAAAAAGTGACACATAAATTTAAATTATATGTATTATTCGTTTGTTAACTCAATCCACAAAATGTAGAAATATTATTATTGACCTTAAGTCGTATTTTGTAAGGATGCATTTTTTTTTTTTTTTTTTTAATTTAAACCATTCAGATGTGGGATAAACTTTTCGTGGTTCCGTCCCTTTTTTATTCAGAAACAAAACTAAGCCAAATTCAATGGAGAGTACTAACTCCCTAGTATCGCCTAGGAAATCATAAAAAAAGAGTGATACTCCTTACAAAAAATAGACAATAAAGCATAAATAAGGAGTACTACTCATTTACAAAATGTTTACTAGGTATATTGTCCAAAAAACGAAAATGAGTTGGAAGCCGATAATTCAGCATGTCAAAAGGATTATGCCACCAATTTGCTTATCATCTCGTAAGGATGCACTTTTGCATCCGCATTTCAAACAAATAATTTGTGTTTCATAAATGCTACTTTCAGTGCACTATACAAATTAAATTATTTTGACATTATAAAAAATTTATAAATATAAGATAAATCTGAAAAGATCATAAAATAGATCATACATTTTCTTTGTTCTTTTTAAAATTAAAGTAATGACATGTCTTGTATTTTATAATTTCTTAAAATTTGTCTTGTTTCATAATTTTTTTAACATTACTAAAATAATGAACACAAATATTTCAAGTATATAAATAATTAAGACATTCTTTATTCTTAAAATTTAAATTATATATCATTCATTCAATAACTCAGTCAACAAAAATATCTAACGTAAAATGTAATTCACCAAGAAAAAAAAACACATAAATATATGTAAAAACTAAAGCCACTATTAAACTTATTTATCATATAATTTATTAACATATTTTGTACTTGTTCTTGGTTAAAAGCATGATGGTTATATTCTTGTGATTCTTTGTGAGAATGCTTCAATCCAAAATTTAGTGACTTTTGATCCATGCAATAACAATGTTCATGATTTAATAATAGTATTAATTGAATCAAGATTCAAAATTTTAATTTATATATTCATTTATTTAGGGAAAATTGCATTTTCAGTCCCACCGGATAGGTACTATTGCAATTTTGGTCCCATACGTTATGAGCTCAGCACTTTTGGTCCCATAGAAAGAAAAAGTGTTGCACTTTTGGTCTCAACTCCGTTTAAACCGTTAAGTGGGGATGGAAAATCACTTTTAGAATTTTATGGTTTGAAAACCACTAGGCTTTTTGGAGGAAATTATATTGATTTTGTTGTGTTTTTCATGCATTTCACTATAAAATGACAATTTTTTTGCACTAAAATTTGCAAAAAATTAAGCTACACAGTTATAATAGATAAAAAAAAGTATCTTTGCAAAAAAATAAATTGCACACTTATGATAGATAAAAAAAATTATTATAAATGAAATATTAAATTATGTGATTGCAAAATTAAAATGACCTCAAAAAATTAAAGCATTGCGCAAAAAAACTAACCGCATTTACGCCAAAATTCATTGTTTGCACTATACAGATTTAGCCATGTTTTCTCGTGCCATCTATGCACAAACATTCCAAAATAATTGCCAATATTTGCAATTGCCAAAGAAAAAAAATTGTAGATTTGCCCAAAAAATTACAGAACCAAATTCAAGTACACTGCAAAAAATATTCCAACTAAAAAATCAAGTGTTTGGTTTCTATTTATTTGTGGCATGAATTGCAGCTAGAATGTTTGTCATGGTGACAAACTTTTTTGGCAGGGATAAAACATGGTTAAATCTGTATAGTGCTAACAGTGAATTTTGGCATCAATGCAATCAGTTCATTTTTACTTTTAATTTTGCAGTACTTTTATTTTTTTCAAGGTCATTTTAATTTTACAATCACATAATTTAATATTTCATTTATAATAATATTTTTTTATCTACCATAAGTGTGCAACTTATTTTTTTGCAAATATACTTTTTTTTTCTATCATAACTGTGCAACTTTTTTTTTTTCAAATTTTAGTGGAAAAAATTGTCATTTTATAGTGAGATGCATGAAAAATATAACAAAATTGGATATAATTCCCTCGAAAAATTTTGGTGATTTTCAAAGTATAAAAAAACACTTTTAACCTTCCAAAAATGATTTTCCATTCCTACTTAATGGTTTAAAAGGAGTTGGGACCAAAAGTGCATCACTTTTATTTTCTGTAGGACCAAAAGTGCTAAGTCCATAACGTATGGGACCAAAATTGCAATAGTACCTATCCTATTTATTATTTATATAATTTCTTTACATTTTTATCACCCCATCATTTCATGACATTTTTTGAATTATTAGTTAAAAATGTTAAAACATACAATACCCGTATCACGACTTTAAAAATAAGATATGTTTCATTGCGCTGGGTGTATATATATTTATATTTAATAAAATTAAATACTTTATAAATGAAAAAAACCTTCTGCTCTTGAATTTCCATTTTCCTTGAGCAGAGACAATAATAAGCAGCGTAAAGTCACCCCTTTTCCCTCAAAAAAAGAAAAAAAAAAAAAAAAAAGGAAAAAGAAAAAGAGCAGCATAAAGTCCGTCCGGAGGCGCGGTGTTGCTTCATTTCTACAGAGCTTTGGTGGCGGCTGTCTGGAAATGGGAAAGCACGGGAAGAAGCAGAGCCTCAACCACCGCAGAGGGAAGAGAACTTCGTACACTCTTGAGAACAGTGAAGAAGAAGGAATTAATGAGTACCCGTTAAGCCCACCAGCTTCTTCGGCTCAAGGAGTTGCTCTTTCCGACTCTGATCAAGAATCTCAAGAAAAAGAAGAAGACGAAGAAAACCAAGAACAAGAAACGGGTTTTGACGGAACCAATGCTGTTGACAATGGTGTGCCTTCAAAATTCGCTCTTTATCAACAATCAGTGCAGGTGAGAGGAGACCCCTTTTGCTAGCTTTTTTTTTTTGGTTGTGCCTGGGAGTTGAAATGTGTTGTTCTTTGAACTGTTATATTTTCTTGATTTTCTTTTATTGTAATGAATCTTGCATTGGATGGAGCTGAGTGGATTATATTTGTTTTACATGAGTTGCAGTCTCCTAAAGGGGATATAAGCTATCTGCAGAAATTCTTTTTGATGTATGTGGGTGGGAGGGCACCCCTCCATCTCCAAGAAGACTTCTGTGGCACTGCTCTTTTGAGGTACATGAATGCTGCCGCCGTCAATTTCTCTTCATGTTTTGGTGATTCCAATTTATTTTGTGTGTGGTTAGTTGGTATTTTGTTCTCTGCTTTTCTATGATGCTGAGAATTTTCCTGAGGTGATTCCAAGAACACAAATAGAATCAATTGTTTGTTGGTTTGCACACATATCAATGCTATGCTTATTGGATTAATATTGGCTTTTCAAGCATGGTTCTTGCGGTGGTGTTATTCAAACTTAGTCTATTCATTGAAGAGGGATTTTGTCTTGTTGATTTAAAGGTCGTGCTTTGTCTTTAGATGTTAGAAAGTAGCTCTCTTATGAAAGACCTAAAGAATGCATGAATTCCTCACTTTTGCATATTTACTGTTTGAGTCTCCTATGATACACTGTATCATCATTGTTGTCGTAATGTCTGAAAAGGAAGCACTGATGTATGCTGGAATAATATGTTGATACGGATGCTAACTTGCAGAATTGCTTGTTTGGTTAACAGACAACTAATTCATATAGTTTACTGGCACCAAGATGGGTTCCATTTCAACTAGCATCGGTGACTAACCTGTTTTTGAGGAACCAGTTGGGATTGCCTCTTTGGATTAGAGCATACTAAAGTATTTTCTTGATCGGTGTCTGGTTTAAAGTGGCATAATGACTTTGGAGTAATACTATCGAGGCCCGAGATTCAACTGGAGCCATTTGGTCGTTTCGAACACACAAAACTAGAAACTAACATTTGGAGTTAATTAAAATTATTCTTGGATTCATCTGTAATATTCCAGTTCTTAATTTACCAATTTATTGTAACTTGTCTTCATTCCAACAAGAATGTCTCACCTCATAATTAATTCATTATTTTGACTTCTGAATGTGATATTATGCTAAGGATCTAATCCTTCTTATCTTATGCCTTCGGCAGTGTGGAGTGGCTCCATAGTGATGCTAGACGAACTGCTGTAGGCTTAGATTTGGATGTTGAGGCACTAAACTGGTGTATGGAGAACAATGTAAACAGAATAGGCGCGGATGTGTGCTCCAGAATATCCCTGTTTCATGGAAATGTCTTGCAACCTCTTGAATCGAAATTGGTTAACTTTTGTCCAGATGAGAGTATGCAGAACATGACATTGAGAGATAATGAGGGTGATTCTGTGACTGGTATGAATTCATCTCCAGGAAGCACAAAGACAGGTCAGAACACTAAATCCTTGAAGGACATTCAATTGCCTGCGAGAGATATTGTGTGTGCCTTTAACTATAGCTGCTGCTGTCTGCATAACCGTAAAGAGTTGGTTTTGTACTTCAAGCATGCATTAAATGCTCTAAGCAGGAAAGGTGGTATATTCGTGATGGATTTATATGGGGGCACATCTTCGGAGGGCATGTTAAGGCTACAGAGGAGATTTCCTAATTTTACGGTATGCTACTCCTTACCTTCAATGTTTGCCTCAATGCTATACTTACCACTTCCCATTTAGAGAGAATGTCTCATTTCCCTAGTGTTGGTGAGAAAATGAACTGTTTATTTGTTATTCTCTTTCCTCGTGTTTCTGCCAAATCTGATGTCAAATCAATCATCAATATATAGAGTAGCCTATGCTAAGTATATTTCTTTTGGTTGTTGTAAATAATGCATATCTTGTTATTACATTGTCTCTTCGCATCTTGGCAGTCATTATCTATCTCTTCCTATAATGGAATGTGAATTTCTTACATTTTATGCATGCAAAGATATCAAATGACATCGACGGGGTCGAAAATTGATATTCTAGCAGTTTAGCACTTCCATATACTAGTTCGTACTGCATTTGACCCTCTTGGAACGATTTTTTGTTCCTTACACCAAGTCGTTTCTAGTGGATCCTTACTTTCACCAATTCCGTATCTTTATTTGATCTATATACAATTTCTATAACATGCCTTAATATCAATTCATTTTCAGTATGTTTGGGAGCAAGCTGAATTTGACATCATTCAGAGGAAAACAAGAATTAGTCTCCATTTCAATCTCCATAAGCAGCACAGAAAGCTTCGACATGCATTTAGCTACAGCTGGAGACTGTAAGCTCAGTTGCATGCCCATTTGATATATTTTTCCCAAATCTCTAGATCTTTTTGTTAATTATGCTTTCTCTTGTGCAGCTGGTCTTTGCCTGAAGTTAAGGACTGTTTGGAAGAGGCTGGTTTCCGCTCTGTCCACTTCTGGATTCGCAGTATGCCGGACAGTGAACAAATTAGGCGCACAGATGGATTATCTGTCGGACGAGACGTGAAGTATGAAGAGGCCACAAGCTTCCAGCAGCAGGATTCTTGGAATGCATACATTGTAGTGTGGCATAGTCAGTAATCAATGCCTTCCCATGTACTAATTCAGAGTCATTAGCAGATGGGAAAAGACATGCCCATAATTTTGGTAATCCAAGTTCTTCATTTACTCTTGTGTGCCTTTGACTAGTACTTTTCTTGAACTTAGTGATAAACATGGTCTCATGGATCCTGAGCGGACATTGGTTTCTAAGCTTCGTAAAGTTAAAGGAAAATATAGCTGAAACTGAAACAACTGAAGTTCATTTCCTTGTGGATTCAAGAAAAACCAGCCGATTTACCTTAGATACGTCAGAATTTATAGAGGGCACTGATTTTTAGATCACACATTCACCTTATTTAAGTTCGTTTAGTTTTCTTGGACACAAGCAGCTGACTTGGGCCACAACTATGTCATGTATAAAACCCTAGACTGTCAAAATCTGAATTCCTGAGATTAATAGTATGCCGGACTACATAGGATTGAGCAGGTATAAGACCAGGGAATTGAATACTGGGAAACTACTGAAGCTCATCCTCATGCTCAAACCAACACAAGCTACAGTAGGACTTAGCGGAGCTCAAGCTTGAACCCCATCTTGGACATCTGCATTAATATGAATTTGAAATTGAGATTAAGCTCGCTTACAGCTTAGTTTAAGCTTGAGCTGCATATATTGGTCGAACAACTGTTGTAAACCTCTCTTTTGCATAAAAATAAAGCTGCCGACGTTTAATTCTTATGTAAAATAACTCTAGATTTAAGCACAAACATTGCACGAGCTCGGCTCATACAGTCTGTTGAACTGAATATCCTTCTGTTTTTTGTTGTCTGCGAAAGCATGTTGCCATTCTTTTTGGGTAATTTACCCTCGTTAAAATGCTACTATCTTGTTGTGTGAAAGTGTTAGGAAATCTTGTGAATATGCTTCTCTAGTCAAAAACAGTTTGTCGATAAGCATGTAATGGTGTGAACTATTAAGTAGGCCATCACAGCCATAAGCTCCACCATCTTCCTGACTGAATCACTGTTGTTATTGTGTGATTATTCTTAGTGCTAGGATCCCAGAACTCAAAATTCAAATTAGGATTGTGGTGGTGGAATTTGGTTGACTTTAGAAAGGTTTGATCTGAACCCATAAATGTGCATCCATTGTGAAAAAATTAAAAATTATGTGGTTAAATCGAATGGTTAGGTTCGACTCAGTTTGGTTCAGCTTATCTAGATATTGGGTTGGCGGCATAATGAACCTAAAGTTTTCTTTCAAAATATATAGTATAGGTATCCGATAAATATGTACATATGTATAATTTTGAAGACATTGTAACTATTGAACCCATCAGCGGCCTAAAAATATCGAAATTTCATACATTTAAATTGTCTCTATATATTAAAAACTTAAATCCCATAAGTTGCAAACAGTTTGAATTAACAAACGATAAAGTTGATGATATCTTTAAAGCTTGTGCATAACTTTTGTTTTCGGGAAATCATCAGAGTTTAGTGAAGTACAGAACCAGTTGTGTCATGCAAGACAGTAAGTATGAAGAGTGTGTAAAGTTCTAACCCTAATTATGAGGCAGAAGTTTGTAGGATGGGTTGAAAATTGGTTGAGGCCCACTATGATTGCGTTAGCCGTTCTGGAAAGAACGTTAGGTAGCATGAGAATGCATCACTCAGTGCGCATGATGTATAGATAGTTCAAAAGCTATTTTCCCCATCTTCAGTTTGACTGCAGAAATGCTAATCTGGTGGTCTGGTCAGAAAGGCATATTGTCTTGATCAGTGCTTTGTGCATCATGTGTTGATCTCAGTGTTTTACTTTGTGGTATTTTTATACTTTTATAATAAGTGTGGTAGCCTGGTGATTAAAATCCTTGGTTTCCACTTTAATGTCGAATTTTGAACCACGTTGAGAAGCCAGTTCACCACTTTATGAGCCGGTGAATGCGATAGTTGGTTTATAATGCTTGATTCAATGGGAATTGGACTTGTATCATGGTTTGTCGATACGGGCTGGAAATGACCGGCTTATAATTGCTTGATTCAATAGGAATTGAATTTAATTCCTAATGTGATGATGACCTACTTATAATGTTTGATCAGTCAAGATTAGTTGTAAGCCCAGCAAACTTTGGTGAAAGGAACATTAAGCTCCAATCGGATTAGTCTTTCAAATATTTTTAAGTCGAGTAATCGCTTGCATCATCGATCATGCTAAAAGATTAAATTAAAAAAAATAATTTTAAAATCAAGACATGAAGAAACACAACATAATAATACCCATTTAATTTTTATTAAAAAAAAAATATTGGTACTTAAATTTATTAGGCAAGATCAAGTAATAATAATAATATTGAAAAAGATAGTGTTGGATGTTGATGCGTGCAGAATGTGATGATTTTCACTTAGCTAATTATCCAAATCAAATGATTGCCCTAATTCATATATGATATCAAATTGTATAATTTGGATTCCTTCCGCTTTTGAAAAGGTCTACTTGCAACCTCAGAATTTGTAGCTTTCTTCATGCTCCACCCTAAATTAAGAGTTCGTATCAAATCATTATCATTATTATTGTTATTATTATTTTAAATAAATTAATTGTAATCATCAATATTAGATATTTATATTTAAAATTATCAACAATTATATACTATTCATTAGTATCCAATAATTATATCTAATCAACAATTAATATTAAAGGAGAATGACACCTACTGTTAAAGTAAAATAACATCTCACATGTTGGTGGAGTTAGTATTCGTGATTTTAAAGTTATGGTCTCACCTTCTTCAATTGAATTACGCTTTATTATTATTATTTTATTATTATTATTATTGTGTATAAGTTGGGAATTAAGAGTTAATGCGTGCACGTATAACAGAAGTACATTTCATTATTCGGCCTGTTTGTAAATAAAATAGAGAAATGATAGCAGATAGCTTTCCCTAGTTGGTTTAAATTTAACTTTTTCTTTTTTTAATTGATTTTTAAGAAGTACGGTTGGATTATTTTTAATATTAGCCCATTGTGGAACATTGTTTTTGAGTGTATATAGTAAATAATTTTTTACTTTTTAAAATATATTATGAATAAGAATAAAATATATAAACCAACACATCACATTAAAAGATTGACTGAATTTACTGATATTAACAAAAAAGAATTGATTGATAATTGATATTTGCACTCAATTGAGTGATTGCGGCCTTATTATAGGTTAAATAATTTTTTTTCAAATTAAACTACCCTTATAATGTTTAAAGTACGTGCATTGACACGTGAAGACGTATGAGGGTAATTTGGTTATAAAAAATTATTGGACCAAGTCAGTAATAGTTAATCGGAGTTAAAATAAATTTTTTCTGATTTTTGTTAATATCATCAAATTTGTTGAATTTTGCCTGATGGAGGGACTTTTGTTAGATAGAAATAAATTTAGGGTGCTAGATGTAGTTTTTCAAACTACAAAAAAAATTACGTATAATTACATCAAATTTCAAAGGAAGGGAGTGTAATTATCCCTTTTTATAAGGGATAAAGATCGTAGAGATACAAGTTGTAACTAAATGCAAAAGATATTATTCAATGGGCTAAATGGATAATTATTAGACATACAAAAACTAAAACGGGGTTAAAATTTATATTTTTTTAAAAAAATTCTTCATTTACACGTATTATCTTCTATTGGGATTTGAACGAAAAATAGTAACGCTTATAAACAAAATTACATAAATTTTCAATTTGGCTCATCATTTAATATTTTTATACTTATAAATGAATTAATGTAATATATATGTGGAGTGAGATTAATATCATTATATTTTTTTTTCTTATAAGTATAAATTTATTACATGAGAATATTAAATGAAAGGCAAAATTAAAAATTTATGTAACTTTTTTTGCTAACGCTGTTATTTTTATCAAAATCCTAACGAAAGAAGGCCAATATAAGCAGTGAGTTTTCGCAGGCGGTGTGAGTCTAATATTAAGTTTCTTTTTTTAGAGAAAATATAATTTTATATTTAAAAAAGAATTTAAATATAATTAACCCTTTATATTTTTTTTATTAATTTAAGGAAATTAAAGACAGAACGGGGTGGCACAGCTCATGCCTCTTACATTGTAGAAATCGGTCCACACGTAAATGCTCACAATTAGCGTCCAAATAACACTTGGGACGAACATTAGTTTAATAGGAAAAAGGGGTTTAAGCTTCGTAATCAGCAATTTAAGGACTTTTTAATAAAAGTATTAATTATATAAATATTTCAATAAATTGAACAATCATAAATAATTATGAATAAATTACATTAAACTCGTGTTGAATAAGATAAATACTCACATATTTGTTCAAACCAAACCATAATATTTAACTTATTCATAAAAAATCAACTTTATTCATTAGCTAAAATATTAGTTGATTTCTATTTAAAAAATACTAGAAGAAATCTAAATAACATGTCCTCGCACATACAGATCCCATTTCCTTCTTCCTCTTCGTCTTCATTTTTTTAAATAATTATGTACAAATCACAATTATTTACGTGCGTATTCTGAACTCTATAACTTGGAAGAGTCAACTACTTTTTTTTTCCTTAATCACAATCAATTAGTATAATAATTACGAGGAAATCAGTAATGACAACTTGACTAAAGTAATTACTCAGTTTGAGTTTTTGGCTTATTGTTCTTAGTCATTGTCGATCGCGGTCATATAACAAAGAATTGTGACATGAAATAGAAAAGAAAAAAAAAAGTGAAAAAAGAACCCATTGTCATGTGATGGATAGGAAATAAACAAGTTTGTCAGAAAAAAGATACGTAGAGTTAGAGAAAATAAAAAATAAATTATAATTATAAGTTTATTAAAATTATAAAAATTTATGAGAAAAAGAAACACGAAAAAGTAAGGTTAATTAAAAACGTCGAGTGATGGATTACAAAAAAAAAAAAAAAAAGACTATTAAAAATATTTAAAATTACTATACGATCAAATTTTTCTTTAGATGAAAAAAATAAATTAAAGAATAAATTTGAATATTTAAAAAATAGTACAATAGATGAATTTTATATTTATGATATATTTCTCTTTATGTAATGGATTAAAAGCAATATTTCTTGATTCCAGTCCGGATCCAATTAGAACATTGCCGAATCCAGATAAATAGTAATTCAACTAGATATTTAAAATTCAAACCATTGTAATATAAAAATTCATTTTTCATAATTACTGGAGTTAAATCAAATTTTAGAAAAATGAGTTTTTTTTTTTTTTTTTTTTGGGGTATTAACATATGAGGAAGAGATCATAATTTCAAAGTAGGATTTAAATAAATTAGGAGTGTAGGTGGGGGCCGTTGCTAACAATGACGCAAAGCCATAGCCGTCCCTAATAAAATAAAATAATATATATATATATAAATAGTGGTAGATTTAATCCTGCCCAGTCACCATCATTTTATACCAACTTGCATGCGCTATTTTATATTAATTTATTTTCTTCCTTTTGATTTTCCTTAAAGTCGTGTGGTATAGTGACGACTTCTATGCTACACTTAGTGGTGCATTTTGAATTATTATTTTTGCAAAATATTTTTGCTTTTCTCGTTTTATGAATAATATTTCTTTAAAGAACCCGATGTTGTAATGTTTATTTTATTCTCACTTCAAATTGATATCGTGCTTTATTTTTGAAAAATTCTTCTTAATGTATACTTGAAAGCAAATTTAACGAGACGTATTTATATTTCTTGAAATAAAATGTCAAAATATATGCCACTAAATTAGACGTATTTTTAAGTTTTGATTAATATTTTATCGCAATAAAAAATAAATTCGAACATAATTCACTAACTGCATATTTTTTTAGACAAACCCCATTATATATCTCTTTCACTAAATATAAATAATATAAATATATGTATGCATTATATCGCTGATGTTATTATAAAGTATGAGGTTAGAACTCCACTAATATTGATATTAATTCAGTAATATAGAAAGTTTCTCGTAGTATCCAATATTATTATATTAATAGGTGATGCAATAACTCATAGTTACAATTAAATTATCAAATTAGATCTATAAACAAAACAATTTATTTATTGGAGAAAACTAGATGGGAATCTCACCACGTATATACATGGAATAACTCAATACAATAACACCTGCACAAATCAAGTTTCAAAATGGAATACTTTAAAAACGTAAAAAAATATGATATACTTGTTATATAATTGATTATTTTTCATAAATAATATATTAAATATTTTTATTATATAATTAATTTAAATTTAATTAAATTTGATTTTGAGTTAGAATTTTTGGAAGGACTTGTACCAAAGTCCACACACACAACCTTGTAAATGCAACCTTCCCCAAAAATGCCCCTCAATATGTTGAAATAAACAAGAGAGTTGGAACCTCAAAATCACACATAATTAATTCTTGCCTCACACTTCATTAATTAATTAGAAAATTAGATTCCATTTCCCCCAAGTTCTCTCTCCATCTTCTCATGTAGGTACTCTACCCCCAAAACCCCACCCCACCACTCCTCCTGAGTTCTGACCCCATTTTTACTTCATACAATAGATCCACCTCTGTGTTCACAGCCCATCTCTCCACTCCACCACCCACTATAAATTAATAGGATTGTTTTACAGAGATTCAGCATTTTTTTTCATATTTGAAGAATCTTGATTTTACAGCTCATGCCCAATGCATTTCTGCTCTTCTCCTTCAGTTTCTTGTTGAACATGAATCAGAGCAGGACCCTTCTCATTTCATCCAAATTCTTGCACATAATCTGCCACAAACTTTAACATATATTGCAAATCGAGGAATCTTGAGATCTGTGTTGGTTCTTCACCAGCCGACTACATGTACTACTCAATGAAGCGGACTATGCGCCCTTTTTACAGCATTCTGCTGCTCCTGGCGGTGGCTGGTACCCTCACTATCCGGGTCGTTATCCATCAAAACAGATCTTTTCAGCTGAAATATGGAGGCCCATCTCTTAAAACCCCTCAAAAACCAGTCTTTAACGCGACCCTTTTGAGATATGCCGCCATTGATATTGGGGAGCCGGCATTGAAGCAAGAGATTGAAGGGCTGTTGGAGGGGAATTTCAGAAACCGCGGTCGGCAGAGGTCGTTTTTGTCTTCTGGGAAGTATCATATTGATGTCAGGTTGAGGTCGGCTAGAGGGACTCCTTTGCAGCTCCGCTCGCCGGAGTTTTACCGGCTGTGGTTGAGTTTCAGGAGGTATTTGGGTGATTGGTCGAGGAACCGCAGGTTTTATTCTGATGTAATGTCATTTGGCTACTGAGGTTAAGGTCTTGATTGATGAGTACAATGGGAAAAAGAGTTCAAGAGAAAAGTACAAGAGTTGTGCGGTGGTCGGAAATAGTGGGATTCTGTTGAACAAGGAATTCGGCAAGCTGATCGATAGCCATGAGGCTGTGATTCGATTGAACAACGCTAGGATTGCGAGTTTTGAGCGAAACGTTGGAGCGAAAACCAGCATTTCTTTCGTCAACAGCAACATACTCCATCTGTGTGCTCGAAGAGAGGGTTGTTTCTGCCATCCATATGGGATGAACGTGCCTACGATCATGTACATATGTCAGCCCGCACATTTCTTGGATTACTTGGTTTGCAACTCTTCCCATAAGGCCCCATTGATCGTTACGGATCCACGGTTTGATGTGTTGTGTACCAGGATAGTTAAGTACTACTCGCTGAAAAGATTCGTGGAGCTAACAGGGAAGGACGTTGGCGAATGGGGACCGGCCCATGAGGGAGCCAACTTCCACTACTCGTCGGGTATGCAGGCAGTAATGCTTGCAGTGGGGATTTGTGAGAAGGTCAGCATTTTCGGATATGGAAAGTCTGCCTCGGCCAGGCACCATTACCATACGAATCAGAAAGCGGAGCTTTCATTGCACGATTATGAGGCGGAGTATGACTTCTACCGTGACTTGATGGAACAACCACAGGCAATACCCTTCATCTCAGACAAGTTCAAGATCCCTCCTATTGTAATGTATCATTGACATTTTCTACTGCAGCTCGCTCATGTGATATAGGTTGATTGTTTTGTTGAATACCTGCTTAGTCATTCATGTCTAGTTGCATTCTTGGTGAAAGAATCACAATTGAAACAAGGCCGTGTCTTCCAGCACTGCCTTCGATAGTCTGTATGTAGCTCAATTGTAAAGAGAAATGCCAGAACTCCCCACTTGATTCCACACTTCTGTTATTACCTTTACTGAGCTCACCACATGTGGGCTCTGCTCCTGTTCTCGCACTTGTACATGCGCAAGGAAAGATCTATTTTAAAATCTGGATCTTCGTTTTCATCTCACTGCAGAATATTTGCAGAGACGAGATTCTTGGTTTCGACATCAGTGCAGAATATGTGCAGGGACAAAGTTCTTGTTCATGTAGTAACTTAGAAAATATGGGTTCTTTCTGTTGCTCTAAGTACGACAATTTGCCTCGACAGAATGTAGTCTCTGTACACATCTCACATTCGTTGAATGGTAACATACACTTGAGCAGAGAATTGAAAGATTTTGAACCTGTTCTTGAACAGGATTCAAGGGAAACAAAGAGATCTTAATACCACCCTCCTGATGTTTTTGATCTCATCTCGTTTGTATAGCACAGCACATTACTATGTTCCACTTCGACAACAATTCACAGAATTCAGGCAGACCGAAAGGGGCAGAAATCATATTTAGAAACCATACATGAAGGTACATAGGAATCCAAACTTTACATAAGTTTGTGGTACTTTGTTTTTGAGATGACAACTATATACAAGCAAAACATGCCATCATAAACAGCGTGTCGTCACAATACAACACCCAAAATGAACCCTTCATCCAAAACTTGCCAGCAAAGGGAGGGTACAAAAGATGCTATTTACCAACCCTCTAAGATGAGAATAGGCCACAACGGTCTGATTCACCTTTGAATTCCATTGAAATAAATCAGCTTTCTACTCGGCAGTGTCATATTCGACGTCCTTCTCTTCAAACTTAACAGCCACCAAAAAGCATATACTGACCTGCAAAGAAAATGGACAATGAAGACAGGTTCGTTGAAACACATTATGGGCTGCAAGCGTTCAAACATTACCTGCTGTGGATCATAGACGGCATATTCATTGTACTCAAGCTGACTCTCCTCGTGCTCAGATGTGATCAGCTTACCACATGGGACCTTGATATCATCCTTCCAGGTGAAATGCTCGGATTCATCTGTTTTCTTCCGGCCTAGCCCCACTACCCCAAGTTTCTTCTCTTCCAATGAGGTTGAGTTCTATGTCAAACGAGATGAAAGTCGACTCAGAGTTGTGATGGAAGCAAATAAATCACAGCTCAAGAAAAGTGTGTACCTCTGGAGGACTTGTCAATTCAGTTACTTGTTCGCCCAAGGACGCCACTGCCAAGACCAGAAAGCCCTCTGGCCGGTCGACTGCAGTGAACCCATACCGGGCAGCTTCTGCTGCAGCATCTGAGCAAACTATGGCCTTTCCAAACTGAGGAAAGGTCAAAGACATACAAGAAAATCAACAATGGACAATACAACACAGCCTAGCAACTGACATCTTCCACGACTCATTATCTTACCATGTATCCAGGGACAGGCAGAAAACATACTGCCGGCAAGAACCCCTTCTGCAGATGCCGCATCAGATTTGAGCTTCGAGTGCCTGATAATAATCACAGCTGTAAGTCTTAGCACACCTTTAGAAGCCTTAAAAGGCCAATAATGTATGTGGAAAATTGAGTTATGAACTTTGGGCACCTACCGCACCACAAGAGGACTTTGTTCGGTAGCTTCTTGATCTCATGGAGGGATGGGCAAGCACTCAATTCAACGGCAAATACGTTCTGCAGGGACACCCCGTAACTCTGAAAGCAATATCAGAGGAGACGGTTATGTTTCCATGACAAGCAGACATTCAATGTTGCTGGCAGAAACAAACAAGGATATATGAGAAAGTCATACAATTTCTCCGACTTTGACAGGTTCATATGTTCTCTCCAGATAATTGGCTACCATCTTGTAGTCATCTGTATCTTTCCCTACTGGAGATATAGAGCATCCCAACTTCTTATACCGGTCAAATAGAGGATCATCAAGAGTCGCACCAGACATGTCTCCTATGAGACGTGAAGCTACGTTTATATCTCTGATAGTTTCAAATGCAGCTGCACCCTGCATATTTCTCTTTACAGTTAGTTTTCCCAGATACCAACATCACATAATTTCAGCGGTTAAGGCCTTTCTGAAGAACTATTACATGATCAGCTATATCACTAAAATCCCGGAAAACATAAGGTCTGGTCGAAGGCATAAGTGTAAACATCCGTTGGCTGAAATCAGACCACAAGCTCTCCCCCTTCTGCCCTGTCTCCTTGTTTGACTGGAGCCTATTTACAAAATCCAGGAGAACTTCTTCACCTACATTATTAACCTCTTACATGTTAAGAACTATAACCCGAGAACCAAAAATCAGAAAGCAACAGTTAACAAAGCACTTACATCTTTTTAGATGAAAATCAGTAACCATACCCAATGGTAGATCTGGAAAATCTAATCCCATTTCCATCAATGCATACCTGGAATAGAAGAAATTTTGCGCCTCGTTCATGACAAACAATAGAACATGAATGTGAATTCAGTGCACAACAATATACCTATAGATCTCTTGGCCACATAGAACTTTCATGAAATTTGCCACCTCTGAATCAAGCTTGCAATGTGCCGCAGCAATCCCAAGTTGTCTAAGGCCCAACCCACCGTGCCGAACCTCATCTCCGTCGTCCTACACGAAGCACATTAAATTTTACATCCTTCTCCTTTTTGGTGCAAGTGCTTGTGTGCGTGTGTATGATGTGAGAGTCCACCCATGTAACAGTTGGGACTAAAGTAGTAGCCAATCTATGAATGACCAAGAAGTAATTAGAACGCACAATGTCAATAGGGAAAAGCTTATGCTGCTTCTTCTCGATTTTCTTCTCCCTCTCCCACGTTTCAAACTCATTTCCTGTCAACCCTTGAAACTGTTTGGCGAACTCTTTGATCGCATTGTCGACATTTTCCCACTCATCCAGCTTCTCCTCTGCTCCGGCCTCATCACCAATCCTGCCCCTCTTATAGTACATGTAGAGCCGGTTCTCAGGCACTGTAATCAGTTGCACTATGCAATATCTGCCTCCAACCAAGGTAGTTGATCAGTTAAAAGAGAAGGGAAAAAACAAAATCTTTCAAACAAAAGCATATTTCCGAGCATACTCATTCACTCCTCTTCCTCGATCAGAAGCAGCAAAAGCACAATTGTACAAAATTCCATCCTTTTCAAGTATTTGTCCACCTTCATCCTGCAACTTTGAGTCCTTGTGCACACCCCTCTTCCCAAACATCTTAAGCTGAAATAACAAACAGATAATCTATCATAAAAACATACTATCCAGCTAATCATGAACTGGTAAATCTCATTGGCAGTGGATGCTTCTTACCTCAGCTGTCAGGGTTTCAAGAGCCTCCTCGCTTGCATCCTGCTGATACAAGGGAATGGGTCTTCCAGCTACAGCACGATCACTGACGATGTTAAAGGCATCCAGAGGCTGAGTCTCTTTTTTCTCAATACTCTCACTCAACCAAGCTTCCTTTACTATCGGAATACCCCTCTCCCTATATCACATCAAGTATCAAACCGTTGGGACCGTGCCAGAAACGGAAGCATAAAATTGAAATCCACAAGAAAATAAGAACTCCAGACTCAAAAAACATGCATAAACCGGATTTTCATGCACATTCTCCACCAAACTTTCTTACGATTCTCAAGATTCTTACATTGCTTCAGCAACCTTGGATGAGCCACCACGTTCCCTCTCAACAGGAGACACTACCAGACAGGTTGCTCCTGTAGAAGTAAATGCCCGTCTAGCTTAGTCCGTAAGTTGGTAAATATGAAACTGAAAAACTCACAGTTTATGATTACCAATGACCGAGTTGGCAACTTTCCCTCCGTGCTTCTCTATCTTTGACTTCCAGTATTGCTGACAGCAGCAAATAGACAACACTCAGAAAAATCCGAAACATCATACCTCTTTCCACTACCAAAAACTCGAGCAATAACATATCAAGGTACACAACAAAGTAAAGACATACATGTGTTCGGGTTAAACGGCCTGAAAGAGCAATCATCATTCCCTGAAGGGTTTATCAGTGCCAGGAAGCACAGGGCGAAACCGACCTTTACGATCTTCAAACTCCTTTAGCAACTACACCATGAAGAAGGGATTTTCAACCAGACCATCCTAAGTGAGAAATCTAGAAGAAAATAGCAGAACAAACTTAAACTTACATCAGCAACACCAGAATCTTTAACCGAGTCGGGTAATTTGATCGGCTCATCCCTCCTCGGAGGATCCTGAGAGGTATAGGTACAACTAGACCACTCACTATATGCCCCCGAACACATGTAGGTTGTATCAGAGACCTCCAGATTGCCACCACAAACTGGACATTTATCTAGAGGCCCATAGAATAAGATATCTTGGCTGCAATTCAAATACAAAAAGAACATCACAATCTGAATATACCCCATAAATTGACAAGCTCAATCTCTCCTACTCCAGAGATTTGGCTTAGGACCCCTCCTTTGACATAAATTCAGGAAGAACAACTCACTCACCATCTCGGCACAACTGCATCATCGGCGCCACTGGCATCCTGGCCATTGGCTTCCAGAATTTCGCGCATCTGCTGGATCGAGAGATGCTCACTCGTTGCTTTGCAGAATTTCTCAAATTCTGCTTTAATGTCTTCAGTTGACTTCCCATTTTCCTGGCCATTCTCATCCTTGGTTTTGTCCTCATCCTCTATTTTCGCCTTCTTTGGCGACTGCTCGGCCTCAGCTTCAGCTGTTTTGCCCTCAGCCTTTTGCTTCCTCGTTATCTTCCTTTCATCGTCACCAGACGAATGAGCATGTGATCTTGTCTCGTGAACCTTAAAATGTACATCCATAGCAACAGAAACACACACAAACACCATAGTTCAATACTCAGTTAACTCAAACGTCTTCAAGCAATTCTTGAATTTCATTCTCATTACACATTCAGCCCCTATAATAGTTCGACGCAGCGCTTTCAATTACATTCCACCCTATAAATTATCCTACACAAGTATCAGGCTAAGAAAAAACTCGAAAGCCATCAACCAGAATGTACGTAACATATTTTCTTACTTTACGCTATTCATGTAACAATTTTGATCTTTCTCCTCTAGAAAGAGATCAGAAACAGATTTAAGATTAAAATTCCTGAAATTCTTGTTCTCCGATTCTATAAGAACTGCTTTTCTTCCTACAGAAGTCATAATAGATGCACGCTTGCTTGAAGCTAGTTATTCTGCTCTATTTACAAGTGATAAGCAAAGCACATACACTCTAGGCATGATTCAGATCATTGAATTCTGAAAATTGAAGTTGGGCCATCATACTTTCTGTATAAGTCCTTAAGCAGCGCATTCTCTTCACACATTAAACTTAATATTACAAGAAAAAAATTGTCATATCCAGTAATAAATGTAAAAAGAAAATCTTGGCTGCCAATAAAATGAAAGAAGTAAAGCTAAACACAATAGTCTCATGATTTTCATGTCTTTCAGAATTCAAGAACAAGAATGACCCAAAACCAGTTGTACTCAGTACCAACAGAGAATCAGTTGGAAGAGTCCAAGCGATTTCATGATCAATGCAAAAAGTGGTTCAGATAATGTCACTAAAGGGTAATACACACAACATGCAGCAGAAACAGCAAGAAGATACAAACCTTCATATTTTTCTTCTCGTTTCTGCTGTTTTTCTGCCAAGATTGAACCAAGAACAGCGAGATTCAACAAAAATACACAAATTGATGAAAACCCCACAAGACTTTCATCCAAAGTAGAACAAGAACTACAGAAACCAAAGATGTTCTGAGCAGACAAACAGTGTGAGTGGGAGTCTCTTTTTTACATGCCCACCTCGGTGGTGGAAGCTATTATTCAGACACGTACAGCCTCCTCCTTGAAAAACTAGGCACTGCCTGTCTTTCTTACGATCGGACATGTGTACTCCAGCTTATGCGCTGTTCGCCACGACTACAAATTACTTATGTTTCACCGTCTCTTTGCTGACGCGTGTTCTGGCTATCCTAACGCTGCAAGAACTTACCTTCTATCGGTTAATAATTATTCATTATTATCTTTCTTGCATGGCCTGGGATCTGCATATATAAGCGTAAATAATAATTTGAAAGCTAGGAAATGCCTTTTCTTTTATCAGTTTCTTGATTTCGGCTTTAAATGGGCAGACAGGTCGTGAGGTCACTGACAGAATCTTGGAACTCCACACTGACAAGGGTTTATGTTATGTGCAAGACCGTCGAATGTTGTACTGATAATTGGTCCCTATCCATTCATCATTTCTCGTTCTTGTGATCAGCTCGTTTGGATTCATCCTCTCAATATATTTCGTGTCGATATGTGCCATTTTTCAGGAAATTGATCATTTTAATGAAATTGGTGCATCGTAAATAATTAAACTCGAATGAAGTTCTCATTTTATTCCATATTTTTAAAAATTAAAAATAATAAATGTCATCTTAAAAAGCATCATAGTCGTTTAATATTGCACATTGTTTATGTAAATATTAATTTTCTATTCTAAAGTTCTAAAACAAGAAATACAAAATCATCAATTATTGGGGCAAGGGGGAGAAGAAATCCTCCCTTGAAATTACTGATTGCAAAAAAAAAATCATTATTGAATTTATATAAAAGGCCCAATATTTATTTTGAGACCCAGATAAAATTGTAATTATATGCCTTGGTAATTATATATATATATATATATATATATATATATATATATATATATATATATATACTAGTCATTGTGGCACCTCGTCCCTGCGTGCATATAATAAATAATTTTTCACACTTTAAAATACATTATATAAGAGTAAAATATATAAATCAATATATTAAATTTAAAAAAAGAAAGAAAGAAAAAAAATTAATTTATCAGTTAAAATAAAATTTAATAACTTGAAGAAGTTAGTTATATTATTAGTTCAATGGCATTTTTTTCTATATAGTTTAGATATAAAACAAATAGATAAAGTAGATAATAAAAAGACTAATTTTGGATTTAAAAAAATGGTGTGGCGGTGTCACGATAATTTCCATTTGTGAGTGTATAAGGAGTTTCTTTTTTATATTAGTATAGATATAGTTTAGATATAAATATAGAAGATATAAATACAGATAGATAAAGTAGATAATAAAAAGGCTAATTTTGGATTTCAAAAAAATGATGCGGCGGTGTCACGATAACTTCCATTTGTGAGTATATAAAGAGTTTCTTTTTTATATTAGTATAGATATAGTTTAGATATAAATACAGATAGATAAAGTAGATAATAAAAAGGCTAATTTTGGATTTCAAAAAAATGGTGCGGCAGTATCACGATAACTTCCATTTGTGAGTGTATAAGGAGTTTTTTTTTTTATATTAGTATAGATATATATATTGTGTGTGAAGTTGAAGAAAATAAATTTAATTAGGGGTACAAAACTCGAGATAACATTGTGGAAATGGCTGATTTTCTTTTCTTCTTTTATTTTATTTTTAATTTATTGATGAAATGGGCTGACCTACATTATTCTGTGGCCTACCAATCACAAAATCAATGAGAAAGCAAAGTCCGGCAAAAGCATGAGATTGATAGATAGGTGTTCGACAAACAGCCCTAAAACCCTACGGCCCAAGAAACTTTGTCCCACTGTAAGACAGCCCAAGAGTTTGTCTAGGAACTAACCCAACTGTCTAGCCCAACCATACTTTATTTGTTGAAAAATTCTTGGTCAGACCAGATTTGATCAAACCAAATTAATTATAAAATAAGTGTATTATTCTTATGGTCATTTTTCTTAAATTATAAATCATTCACATGCACTTGCCATTTAATTTGTTCAGGTTCGATTGAACCAGGTTCGAGCAAGAATTTTCCTTAATTTTTTTAAAAAATATATTCAAATTTGATCGAATCGAACCAATTAAACTAAAAAAACCCATGTTCTCAAAAGGGTTATCCTGTAATTTCTAGTGTATTTGTGCATCCTAGGAACTACAGGTGTTGGATCAGATGTAAACGAGCTGATACTCTCAAAGATATTTCTTACAAATACATAGGATATGTACGATGCTTTGAAGTTGCACTTATTATAAGGGTAATAATATCAAATTTGATTGAATCAAACCAATTACATAATAAAGTATAACTACATCTATAATGTTATGATCATTCTCTCCAAATTATATTACACTTATTTTATAATTAATTCAAATATAACAAGAACCTTCTGGTTTTAACTTTACCGAGATTCAACCTTTCTCATCTATATTCGCTCCTTCTCAATGTAACTCTGAGTATGAACACAACCAAATCAGCAGCAGCAGCAGCAGGTTGCTAAAGCCTTCTAACTCCCAGCAATTTATCAGACACATATATATATCAACTGAGGCAAACGTACACATACTGCAGACACACAATAATATTTGCTTCAGTGTGTGAACGTCTCCATCATGCAAAGACCGATGGTTAAAGAACATAGTACCGATGGTTAAAACTATGACACTGCGTGATGTTAGTTTTTGTCTCTACTTAAATTGGGAGTTGAGAGCTGCAGACAGTAAAGTTCATATCATAATTGACAGCTCTTATTACACAATCTTCAACACCCTACTAATGTCTTTGTTTGTTTGTTTTGGGGGTTTGGAGTTTGGACACAGAGAATGTTTACATACATATACACATCAATCACCCACTTGGATTCTTGTACGTACGCTTTTAAGTAGTTAGAGACCTCATACTATTCCTAGAAAATATATATATATATATTCTAGCTAACTCACTTTTTGTTTCCAAGGTTCCAACGTAGTTATTTAGGTATCTCATTCTATTCCTACTTTTCTCATTTTTTAATATATAAATTTCCTAGTTGATGGCTCACTACTTGGAGATTTAGGTTTCGAATTCAAATCCCAAATATGTGCGTGAATGATAATAAGACGTGTATGTTTAAATTAAAAAAAGAAAATAGATGTACAATACGTCTTTCATTATAAGAGATCATATAAAAAGTTCACGCAATATTATTTGGTAAGGATGGATTGTTTTTTATGAGAAAATTGTACGAATGTTTTTTTTTTATAAGTGTCAATATGAGAATTATGAGTAATTTGTAACTAGTCTCATATAATAGTAATGGTTTGAATTTTAAATAAAAAATTTTATCATGCAAATAATTATGAGTATTTAAAACTTTCCAAATATCAGAAGAAAAAAAACCCTAGTTATTTAAATTTGAACATCAAAATAAAATAACAAAAAAATTATTTAGAAAACCCTAATAAATAATATATAGGATGCACGTTGCTCAAGGAAAAGGTTAAGGAATCATAGTTCACTCGTTTTCTCTCGTACAAACCCAAAACCAACTCGGACATGTGCCGCGATTCCCAGCCACTACTACCATCGTTAACATTTTCATTCCTTTTGTTTTTATTTATTTATTATCATAAATCATAACAGGTTCTTATAAAATTTATTATAATTATAATTATTCACTCGTTATTTAAAAAATTATAAATAATTCTCTAAAATCAAAGACTATTTAACAAATATTAATTACAATGAACGTCTATTAATTTTAGAGGGGTATTTGTATGTTTTAAGCAATAATAAAGTATTTATGTTTCAACAAATTTTAAAAGAATTTGTTATAATTTATCTTATTTAGTATTCCATAGTTCAGGAAGAAAACCGACCGGGCTTATAATCTGAATTAATTTTTTGACTTTTATTTTCCTTTGCTTTTCTTTAAGGTATTATTATAGTCTCATTATAATTAGTCGCAAACGCATATTTGATGTGTATAAATATAATAGTATTTTTATTAAATTAACATTATTACTAAAATATTACATTTGAATAAAATAAATGAATAAAAGAAAATTCATATCTAAAATAAAATGTGGATGAGTGAAATAATAAATAAGGGAGAAGTAGTTACTTGGACATAGAAAGTTAAAAAATAAATAAATTTTGGAATAAAAATAAAAATAACATACCAAAGACACTAAAATTATCATATTAAGTTATATATAGATTAAAACTAATCTTACAAGAAATATTAAATTTCAATCTCAAAGTTGTTAGGAAAAGTATATATATAGTAATAATAATTTTGATTGTGCCACAAAAATAATTTTCAAACCCTACCACTGCCAAGAACTTATTGTTTAAATTGTCAGTGTTAATAACTAATGACATATTTATAATAATAACTTAAATTAACAACATAATTACAGCTACCGACTCTAATTATTTTAATAAACATGTCTTATTATCTGTTTATAACGATATTTTTCTATACAATTCTTTAAAATTTCAATATCACCGATAGCGTCAATTTTTATTAATAATTTATCAATTTTAAAATTATAAAAAGTACAAATACTTTATTGCTAATTATTTATTAATTAACATCATCACTTAATTTCTTCCCTTGTTAAAAAAAAAAAAAAAGAAAATCCTTGGTTTTTTTTTTTTTATTGAAAAATACTATCGTTCTTATAAATAAATTAATTCATTTATGAATTTTAATGAGTTATATTTTCTATCTCTTTTCGTTTAATTAAATAGCAAAGTCATGTAAAAAGATGTTTTTTTCCAACAAGCAATCATGAGAATTTAGAGTAATGAATTTCAGTTTTGTTTCTTTCTACATAAATTACAGTAAAATTTTAATATAGATAATAAATAAATAGGTGGTTTGATTTTTAGAGCAAAGACAAGTGAATTGATAGGTGATAGGCTGCAACTGCAAATGGGGACACCTTTTTGGACCCTTTGGACCCACCATCCTCTGCACTGTGCTTTGCTTTTTTCAACTGGAAATTCAGAAACCCTACCACTATACTGGTCCAAATTCGTTGTTCGTGAATTTCATCAAAAAAAAGAAAAAAAAAATCATATTGATATTATTAAATTTAATTTCATAAAATGATTTGAAAACCTCATGCTTTACACTTTTTTCTTTCTTTCTTTTTTTTTTTTAAAATAATAATATATCAATTCAACTTATACATCGATATGATTAGGACTAGTCGATAAATTACATCGATTCAATAAATAATTAATGATAAACAAATAATAATAACTCACGTAAGTTGATATAAATACCTACATATTTGATAGGACTCGAACCCATAAATTCGAACTTATTCATGGGACCTTATGCTTGACACTTAAATGGCTTTTTTATTTTATTTTTTTATGTAGTTTTTATTTTTATGTTTTTTAAACAATTTCGGGTTGATTGAGGTCATGAACAACAATATGATAGGTTTTTGAGTTGGAGGTCGAGTCCACTAGTACGATAATATTTGGGGACACAATTTTTGTTGGAGCAGCCACCAATGGAAACACTCTGATTATATTTAAGTCAGCACAAGTTATAAAAATGAGGTAGGGTTGAGAAGCTAGAACCTTCGGTACTATTAATTGTGTACCTTTCAAATGATTTTTGTCGGGTCGGGAGAAAAGATACACGCCCAGCTTGTTTTAATTAGTGGGATAATTAAGATTAGTGATTCAAGAAGTGTTTGCGAGACTTTCAAAAGAGCAGTTTTCAACTTCTGACTCAAAAAAGTACTTTTAATATGTTTGGAATGTCAACTTTTGCTTTTGAAACTACTAAGAAAAAGCACTTTCAGGTCAAAAGCTATAAACACCTACTTTAGCTTTTTTGTAAATAACTCAACTTCAATTTTTACTACTTTATTCTTATTATATAAACCTTAATTCAACTTTACTGTTTTTTATTTATTTTAAAATTTGTATATTTAAAGTTGATATTGAAATTTTTTAAATAATTCAAAAATTAACAATAATCAAATTTATAATTTCACATATTAAATATTTATTTGTTATATTGTCTAATTATATTATTCATTTATCATAAAATATATAAATTAAATGGCTATGATTAATTAATAAAAAATACATTATTCAAATTTAATTATTGTGTATAAATCAATATTATTTAACTTAGTGAAAGTATTATTAAATTATTTTTCTATTAATATTCCAAAAGATTAAATATGATATATACTAAGCAAAATAAAATTTATTATTTTTATGAAAAAAATAATTATTATTAACAAACAACAAATGTAAATATAATAAAATTAATATTTTAACATATGGGGATAAAATAATTTTTAATCAATTAAATTTGTTTTAGAAGTGATTTTTTTCAAACACTATCCAATTTAACTTTTGTCTGCTTTATAATTTTTTTTACAAACGCTACCCACTTTTAATCATGTTATAACTTTCAGCCTTTTCTGCAAAAATCATTTTTCTAAAAGTAAAAGTTTTGGCACACAATTCCTCATTATTATTGTTTATATATGTTTTTAAAGTCCTAAACGCGACCATCAGAAAAAGCATTTTCTTTGTCCTTTTGCTCTTCATTAGTAATAAAATTAGTTTCAATTTATGTTAACCATTCACGTTAACAGTCATTAACTATATAACTAAAAATCATGAAAAAGTTCAATGATTATTTTTTTTATTTGGATCAATTTATAACTATTTGTGTGGCATATTATAAGACAGAATTAAAATATATTAAAGAAAAGGATCGAAAGTCGAAACCTTGACAAAAGTCCGTACACACCCAAAATACAATATATATAATTAATTAAGTAAGAATTTAGATTACGTACAAGCCGCTATTTAATTTCCTTCATTACACGACGACTATAAATAACACAGTACAAGTACATCTACAAAGCATTATATTGTAGAAATAACTAAGTTTTATTTGGTAGGGTACCAATTATATATAAGTGTGGGGAGTCTCAAGCCATTACGTACGTACGTACGTACGTACTAGGAAAGAACCCACCCCACCCACACATTGGTATCACTTATTTTCGTACGTACGTAGGATATATATACATATATATCCTAGATGTACATTAGTTGTAGTACTAGGAAATGCACATCTATATACATACATACAGACATACGTATTCATACGTATATATATAGTTTATAGGAGTTGTGATATACGATGATGATGCGCTAGCGCCTTCTGGCAGCAGTCTCTCTCTGGCAATTGAAGTAAACAGCAGCAACAGGGAGACCTAAATCATTCTCGTGGGCAAAATTCCTGGTGTTGAATCCATCCCTACAAGCTGGTGCCCTCATGCATCCTAATTGTCTCTTCTTCTGCTTGAACAGCACAAATGCAAACCTGTGTATTCCTATGTTTGGCCTCGGCATTTCGTAGCTCACTACTTCTTTTCCTGCAGTTGTAATATTTATAAATTTATTCATCTCAAAACAAAATTAATAATTAAATGGAGTATATATATATATATATGTATGATCTTTATTCATACCGAATGAGGAATCTGTGGTGCCAGGGATATCTGTGACTATCCTGTGAGTTCGTCAAATCAACTTATGTTTGTCAGCAGATTTAGTACATTAATGTAAGATAAAAACAACGTAATTAATTCATCACTTGCCAGGTGGCTTTGAAAGAGGGATCGTTGTTAATTAATTTGTCAAGTGTTTAGGCGATTAATTAATTAAAAACTACATTTGTCAAGCCACATATGAATATATGTAATATTTTAACTAAGGTAAATAAAAATAAATTTAGATATTCTATTTCAATATTGTGTTTTATTTATTTCCGACTGTCAAATTGTTAACATTCAACATAACAAGAGGCATATGAGAGTATGATGTTGAAATAGAAAATGTGGAACCACATAAGAGTATATAGTTTAAAGGATAATTTTTCATAGGAATAATGAGATGAAGGATCAACACGACAAACAATATTTTCATCGATCATTACTTGGATATAAAGATTTAGTTGGAAATGACTCGATGAAACCTACTTTTTTTCATAGGATGAACCAAGGGTTTCTCGTAGTGCGTCTGACACATGTGATGCAGGATTTGTGGACCTTACATCACATGTAATTTAGACCATCAATCGAAATTTACGAATCTCATATATTATCATCAAAAACAATTTTTATAATACATCTTGTACCTTAAAGGTAATGAACTTTCCTAGGAGCTTAGTTTTTTGCAGAGAAATTCTACAATTGTAATGCAATAAGCACTTCAGATTTATTTTCATTCAAAAATACATTTTAATTTCATTTTGCTAAAATTAATTTCTCTTCAATTTTGTATTCCACCCATGACATACATATATATATATATATATATAATATTATATATATATAAAAAAGTGTGTTGTGGTTGATTACCCTCTTGGTGAAAAAAGGATGTTGATCATTCCAAAACTATATAGTTTGGAAGAATACTTGTTTATTAAATCAATTAGGTCAGCTTGACCACATATATGTTAGTTTTATAGTGCTTTGGCTTTCCTTTTTTTTTTTTTTTCGTCTTTTTCAATTTTCCTGTTTTATAGGTTGTTTTTTCCATTATGTGAGGTAATTAAGCAGTTGAAATGAAAGCATACCAGTGCAGGTGCTCCCTCAGATATGGATCACTAGGACCAGGAACATCAGGGTCTGTCATGATCTGATCAAACATATATAAACGAGGAAATTAAATTATTACTGAAAACCCACCAAATATTTACACGTACTACTTTAATTTACACAAAAATTATGAGTAGGTAGAAATTAGAAAAGAAAAGTAGTGGGGTGTGCAAAAAACATTAGTAAAAACTATTATTACCAGGGTGAAAAATGATCTCATATCACCACCATGGACCTCAACCCTAGGTTTAGAGGTGACTGTGGAAGGGAAGAGCTCATGGCCATTGTAGACATGTTTGTTGGAGTTGTAAGTGACTGACATTTTGACGGTGGAGGAGAAATGATCGACAACGTCTCCGATCACTCTACCGATCACAAGGGGGTCCGATGACATTTTCGCCATATGTCTAATATGATCAAGAGGGAATATTTATATATATATTAGAGAGAGAATAGAGAGAGAGAGAGAGAGAGAGAGAGTATTTATAATATTTGAGAAGTTTGTTGAAAGATGATGGTATTTTTGGTGAGAATGGAATAGCAAACCCCATATATTTATAGTGGCAGCAAGCACCTGAAGAGGAAGAAGCTGATCATTGGAGGCTCAGTGGACTTCAATTAAAATAATGGGCTTTCAAGAATAACAGAAAAGGATTTCACTTGAAAATTTAGAAAGTAAAAAAAAAAAAAGCAAGAAATACTAGTTGAAAAAGATGATTTGACATGCTACTTAGTTCTCTCTTTCTCGCTGAGAGAGAGAGAGAGAGAGGCATTTTCCACCGTATATATGGGAGGATATTCATCTTTGATGAGAAGGTAATTCCTTTATTTTATTATGAAGTAAAGAAAAGGGGAAATTAAAGGGAAATTTTGGGACATATATCTGCAGGTGATGAGCTAAAAAGAGGAGTAGTTATAGGCTTTGGTATTTAAGGTATAAAAAGGAGAAAATTGGGAGGGGTTTTGGGGAACTTGTGCTCAAAAGTATTATTGACATTACTATATGTGATGAGAATAAAACAAGTGAGAGTGAGCATATATAAAGGTGGAACTCCACATTGTTTGAACTATATGTTAAATCCAAAGGTGGGAGGAGAGGTAGCTAGCAAGAATAAACTACCTCTCTCTCAACTACCTATTTGGACGACCCTTTCTTCCTATAAATAGAAACCTCTCATCCTCTCTTTCTCACCTCCCACACTTGTTCATCCATCTACAATTAGTTTCAATGTATTTTTGCTCCCTAACTTAAGTTATTTCAGCTTTTTCTTCTTTAATTTCCTAAGGTAGCATTTTAATCATGTTTCTTTCAAAGTTTTGTGATTTTGGTACTTTTTTTGGTCAAAATTTATTTTTCTTGTCCAAAAATTGCATGTGCATCTCATCTGATCTTTTTTAAAATTGGAATTACCATTTTTATTGACTCATTTTTGCCAGCATATTTATTATCTAACTTTCTAGAGTAACATTTTGTTCTTAAACTTTTCTTTTTTTAATTTTTGCTATTTCAATATTTTTTTTTGTTGGAATTCACCATTCTCACACATTGGAGGTGAGCTCAAGTGTAAAAAAAAAAAAAAAAGACTAAAATTAAAAAGATATAGAACCACAATGGTACTTTAAAAAACGATAGTAATATGGAGAAATTGAGTGTACATATAACATTAGGGTTTTAGTTGGGAGATTTTTCAAACTTTCTCTATAGTTTGTTTGCGTTGACGTGGCAATGGGGCGAGTTTAGATAGACCTAGGACCCACCTTGCTAGCTTTGGGATGGGCCCAGGTGAGCGGAGATGTGAAGCTAAGCGACAACGAGAGAAGGCAAGTAGCGAAGCAGGCGAGGCGAGGCAATAGCAGGTTAGGGCGGAGTGACAAACAGAGAAATCGAAAGGAGAGACGAGCTAGAGAGCTAGGGCTAACTAATTGGGGGTAACACATAAAAAATTAATATGAGTATATATATATATAATATTGAGACGAGTCTTGGGGTGGGTCGTTGTGGACTGGAGACCCATCCTGAACTTGGGTGATTCTCCATTTTCAAGACCCGCTACTTGTCTCATCATCAATTTTTTGAGCCTAAACCCACCCCATTCAGGCATGGTCTCAGTGGATTGCAGTGCAATTGCCATCCCTAGCTGTAAAGCTGATCCCAAATGTATTGATCTCATTACAGGTATTAATATATATATATGCTCCTAGCAATGATAATCTTTACTGATCAATAGATTATATTAATATGTACAATCAAGAAAAGATAAATTTGTATATATGTCCGTGAGAGAGAGAGAGAGGGTTTCCATTACCAAAACTAACAAGTATATATGCTGCAAAGGGGTATTACTACTCAAATTAATAAAGTTACAATCTACAAGTCCAATTAGGGTCTATCCATCAACCAACGTTGCAACAAATATTAATATTTAATAATCAATTATAAGCACTCACAACTTGTAAATTCTCTCTAATTATTCATTTTGTCAACAAAAAAAAAAAACAAGTGCAGCCTGCACTACAACAGATAAGATTAATATATAATTAATTAAAAAATATTAATTAATAGTAAATTTAAAGTCATGACTGGAAATATATGTATATATCAATTAAATTAATGCCAATAATTAATTTAGTTGTATCATATTATAGTTTAAAAAAAAAACTTATCCATAGCAAGAATTTTGTATAGATTGTCACTGTTGATAATTAGACCCATTTAATTATATTGCGCCTCTCTACTATTTAATTACACAAAATTCTTTCTACTAATAAGTTGTTAGAAAAGTATTTTATAATTATATATATTATTATCACTTAATATATATATATATATATATATATATATATATATATTATATATATGTTTGTGATAATATTAAAAATAAAATTAGTACCTGATATTTTATCATTAATTTTATATTAATAATTATGTCATTAATATTTTTTCCATATAATTAATTGTTTGAAACAAAAGTGAATATATATATATAGACGTAGACACCCCTTCCTTGTTCCAGAAAGACAAATTTCATTTGCTCCACTATATGAGACAAGATAATGAAAACTATAGGGAATCCCTTTGAACATTATAATTAAGTAGATATAATATTTAATTTGGCATAATTACTTTAATTTTATTCCAGCAGCTGTTAATGTGGTAATTAGATTCTTCCCTATCTTCCAACTCCTAATTACTTTTATTATGCTAGTGAAAGAAAATTTTGATGCCTACGTTTGACAAAATTAATTAATTAATCAATTACACAGCGGAGGTAATTAGTTGTACGTATGTAATCGATTGATTCATATTTGCACTTTTTCGTAGTTAATTTAATCTAATTAATTAATATATATTAACAGTCATTTGATTAATTTGTGACCATCAAGTTCATATTTAATTATTAATTAATGAAATAAAGTTGAGGTTTTTCATTATTTATGCACAAACTAAGAGCAGGTCGGGTTTTTGGGCACTTAACATGTTATTGCTGCATGCCGTGAATATATCCAGCAACCAGATTTTCAGGACATGCATGCATGCTTTAATTTTTTAAGGCTTTGTTTGGGAACATTGCAAGAATTATATTTGCGTGCTTAATATTTAGGGATAATTGCACTCCCCTCTTTTGTGGTTTAGCATAATTACACATAAACCTTATTTGATTTGAAAAACTACATCTAGCACTCCTGATGTTTGCATCCGTCTAACAAATAAATTCCTCCATTAATCAAATTTTATTCAATTTCTTGATATCAACAACAAAAAAATTGAATGAAACTTGAATAAAAAAATACAATTATTACAAAAACTATACTACGGACTTATAAACAAGATGCAGTTAGGAGTACATATATATCTGAATTCTGACATCAGTCTTCCTCAACAGTACACACACACACACACACACACACACACACATACTACTTATGTTTAGTTCGTGTCTTACGTTTCTGGTCACTATACTTCAAACTACTGCCCGAAATGAACCATTATTATGATTGCATTAATTCAACAATTATATATTACTAATGGTTTTTTAAGCGAAATTAAAATATTAGCTATAATTAAAAATTATAATTTCACAAAAGATAAATTATAATAAATATTAATTAATTATGATTAAAATTTAAGTTTTCATATTTGATCATAATAGAAAAAAATTTAAATCCTTAGTTATCTAATTAGTATAGTATGTAGGGAATAATTTTTTTTCCTTTTCTTTTAGTGACCCGACAATAACGAGGTCATGAATGTGATCAATTTAGTAATTTTTCTTAAAGAATATGAACTTATTACAATTTTTATGATTTTAGTAAAAATCCTTCAAATTTAGCATTTCTTAACATGTTACATGTTTTATGATTTTATCCTATTCAAATACTTCGGTCATCATAGTAAATTAATGATAAAATGGTGTGGCCCAATTACAACAAGTGATATGCATATGGATCCAGCCCAACAGTGGCTCAGCATGGACAAAGGTTCCATATGGGCCGGACCATTCCAGCCCGTCAAATATGAGTCGGACCGAAACTATGTTGGGCTGAGTTTATTTAAATATTTCATAAACTCATATACTTTTTTAAAATATTTTTAGATTTTTTATAAGATATTATATTTTATTTTAAATATATTAGGAAAAAACTAATATTATGTAATTTACGAACATTAGTTCTTAGTAATGACAATTTTATATTATCATAAATTTCTTATTATTTTTAGACTGCTGATAACTTATAAGTTGCTAATATCTTACTTTTTTTTTTTTTTTTAATTTTATTAGCTGAAGTTTAGAAAAGTTCACCAAACACATTTATGACATCTTACGATTTTCATTTTTATTTTTTGGAAAGTTTATAAACTCATGGAAATAATATTTAAATGAAAAAATAATAGTTATCCAATACTAATTTGTGAAGGTAGGATGGGGGATTGAGAATATTCTTGGAGTGATGAGGCATACACCAATATTCCAAGATGGATATGCCTTTATCCAAACTCAACATCAAATTTGACAAAGAGTGCGACAGTCTTACAAGTAACATGGAAACTCACCCAATTTTAAATATTTTAAGGTTTAATTACACTGTCTTCCTTTTAAGTTGGATGTAATTATATATAAATTTTTTAGCCATTTTTTAATTGATATTATGAGATTTAAATAGTATAGATAATTTTATTATTACAATCCAACTATAATTAGCTACGGTAGCGGACTTTTGCTACTAATTCCGAGCTGGTTCAGAACAAAGTAAACAAAAAAATAAAAGTGATTAAGTGGGATATCTCAACTAATGATTCAAAGTAAAGTTAACATTTATAGTTTGAAAAACTATATCCAGCATCCTTGAGGTTTGCCTCCATCTAACAAATAAGTTCATTCGTTAGTCAAAATTCACTGTATTTGCTAATATTAATAAAAAATTTAAAAAAAATCTATATTTACCCCGATTGACTTGTTATTGATTTCATTGCAGTTCAAATAAATATTTTTGTGATCAAATTGCCCTCATACGTTTTTATGTGTTAATGTATGTTGGAAGTATATATTCACTATTATATGGGTAGTTTAGTTATAAACAAAAAATTGGTTGACCTGTAATAAGTTAATTAAGGATAAATATAAATTTTCATTCATTTTTTTTTTAATATCAACAACTTCAGCAAACTTCAAAGGTGTTAAATGTAATTTTTCAAATTATATATAATTTATACATAATTACACCAAATTTCAAGAGAAAAAGTGTAATTATCCCATATTCTAATTATTGCGCCGAAGATTCAATTTCCTAAACCATAAAAATTATATTTAATATTGGCTATATATATATATATATGTATGTATTTCCTAAAGAAAAAAGTAATTTTGATTGTTAAGAAAAATATCAAATCAACTAATGAAATTATTACCTTATTTCAAGAAATATTACCATAACAAAAAATAAGAAAAGAAAGAACACCGTCAAGAAAGTAAAATCACAACTTCTCAGCCATCATCCCCCATTATTTCAATATATGAAGAATAAACATTAATTATAACAAAATTCTTTCAACACAGTTAAGAATCATAATAAATATATTAATTACAGGTTAAATCATGACACATTGATTAATATGGTCAAAATTTAAAGCTTTGTATTGATTTGTTTGATTATTATTGATGTATTAACTCACAATAGTTTTTAAATCATACTCATCTTGTAATGTAGGGAGTAATTCATTTTTCTGGTAAGTGGTCGAAAAATCGAGCTTATAAATTAAAAATACAATTTTTTAAAACCAATAGTGTTAAGAATCTTAATATTTATTTATGCTAGAAAATAATTACGTACATCCATACCTACTAACTTATAATTTATTTATATTAATTATTATTTTTTTAAAAAAATTACATACATATTCATCTAAAATATAAATATTATTCACACAAACTAGTATTGTTTCTTTCTTCTTCTTTTTTTTTTTTTACAATTTACACATACATCCTCAAGAAACGTCAGATCATTCACACTACCTTTATTTTTTTGTTGTTAAATATAATTTATATAATTATATAAAAAATATGAATGATTTGTATGTAAATGGATTATAGATCAAGGATCTAAATGCAACTGTGTAGTTATATTAACAAATAAACTTAATTCAAACATTAAATTTAACCTTAGTCCTGCAGCTGGATTTAGTAAAAGATTATGAAATCACAAGAACAATTGAAGATATAGTAGTCCTAGAAAAATTAAGATAAAATTAGGTTGGTTGTCATAATGTAAATATGGGACATGTAGGCCGAAATAAAGGTAATAATGGAAAGCCAACCAATTTGCATTTGGCAGCAGCTGTTGTCATTACATGTAACATGTCAGAATCAGACAGATAGGCTAAGGACTCCTCATACATTTGAATAAACTTCTTTATATTATTATCATCTAAATTCTTAAAAGTTCTTGAATTTGTTATTATTTTTAATTATATCAATATATTAACTGAATTGATATATTATTAAAATAAATTTGACCAATAGAAAGAAAGATATATAAATAAATGTGAATTTTCCGAAATTTTTTAATATATCTAACATTGTATTTTATATTAATACATGATACATAAAGATAAATTAAACCACATTAAATTATATATTTTTTAAAAAAACATTGACAAACATTTGTTTAGCTGTGTTTCAGCTAACGAAAACACAGCAAATAAATAGCAAATTTAAAATGAAATGAAAATGGATAAAGTAGCAAAACATGACAGAATAATATGAAATAAAAAAATATAAAGAAAGAGACAGGGGAGTGTTGAATTTACAGATAAACCCCTGTGCACCATTGCTTGCAGCTGAGAGATTGATCCCACGATGCCTAAATCCCTGCAAAAGATATTCAAACTGCACAAAGTTCAATTATTAGGTTGAACTACACATAAAAAACTTTTCCAAGATAGATCAATTTTTAAACATCTCAGCCATCATTTTTACAAGTCAAAGCAGAGGTAAAAGCAGAGCAGAAGGGCTACATGACAATCTCATATGGTTAGAGTTCGAAGGATCTGTATAAAGACTCAACAAACATCACAGCAAACGGTACTGGTGAGCTTCAAATGAAAAATCCCATTTTGAAATAAAGTTTTACTATTGTTGTTTTATTTCAAGTTCTTTTTTTTGAATAATTTCTGTTGGGGGCAGAAATGGTTTTCAAGAAAATGGTTGTTTTGATGATGGGCTGTCTGGGATTGGAGAAGCAGCCCACACAGCCAGCTCCTCCTCCTCCTCCTCCTCCTCCTGCTGCTAAAAATGGTAAATCTTTGGGCATTGATGTAGAAGATTGTGGTACAGCAAGGATCAGGCTGAGTGATGGCAGATTCTTGGCTTACACAGAGAGAGGTGTCCCCAAGAATAAGTCCAATTACAGAGTTATTGCTGTTCATGGATTTGGCAGCTCCAAAGAAATGAACTTTATGGTTTCCCAAGTAATTGAAATTCATTTCTCTCCCTTTATTTTATTTTTTCTTGATTTTTTTGCAAGATTTCCACAGATTTTAGTAGCCATAGATGGGTTTAGTTAGAAAGTTGATCAAGTTATGAATCTTTTGTGTGTTTGTGTGTGTCTGTGTTTAAATTTTTGGGTGTATTAGAAGTTTAAAATTAGATGTGAATAATCCATAATCTAATGAAAATGGAAATACAAGAATTTATTAGAATTTTGAGGACTTCCACCATAATTTCTAGCTTTTCTGTGATTATAGGAAATCTTTGTTTGTTGCAAAAGAAACTTGGTTGCGTGATCTGAATAAGCTCTACATTTTGTTTGTGATTATAGCAAATCCTTGCCAACAATTTGTTGCAAGATCTGAATAAGCTTCTACTGATTATAAAACAGCAACAAAGTTGTTTCTAGTTCTGTCTAAATGTGTGGTATTTTTCAAGAAGTTATATAGGTATGTCCCTAATATTGTTTTAGCCATTAGGACCTTTTGGATGAGTTGAATATATACCTTCTGTTATTTGATCGAGCCGGGTATGGTGAAAGTGATCCAAATCCAAAGAGATCGTTGAAGAGTGAAGCATCTGACATTGAGGAACTCGCTGATAAACTGCAATTAGGATCCAAGTTTTACGTGCTCGGAGTGTCGCTAGGATGTTACCCCGTATGGAGTTGTCTAAAAAGAATACCAGACAGGTAAATACAAGAGGTAACTGTCTGCTATTGTTTGCTACTAGGCTATGAAATGGTGTTGATTCGTGTCGTATTTCACTATGTGTTATTAGGCTAGCAGGCATTGCACTTGTGGTTCCGTATATAAACTATAAATGGCCTTCTCTTCCTAAAAATCTAATAAAGGATGACTATCGCAAGGGCCTTTCACGATGGACACTTTTCGTTGCGTGTTACACTCCCAGATTGCTGTATTGGTGGCTAACTCAGAAATTGTTCCCGTCGTCTACCGTTCTTGACCGAAACCCTGCATTTTTCAGTAGGAAAGACTTGGAGGTGCTGAAGAACACACCAGGGTACCAGTTGCTTAGTCAGGTAAATTTACTGATCAACCTGCAAGTATTAATTCAATTAATAATCTGTTCATGAAATGCTATTGCTATAGCATTTCCAATCTCATCTTAAAACAGCTTATCTGTTTTTCGATACAGAAAAGCTGCAAGTGGGTGTTTGATTGTCCAGCTTTTGCTTCTCAAGTTCTAAAAAGAAGCTGTTTTAACTTAAAAGCTAAAGGCTGGTTGCATGCTGCTGTGAACTACTTAAGCCTTTTTTGTAATTGTGGTGAAATTTAGTTGGACATCTATAACCCCACTACTATCATCATCTTCCAAGAATACCCTGCCATGGCCGCTACTTCCATCACCGCAGTTGTCACCACCACCCACGCCCCACCACACCACTCGTTCATCAATTTCTATTTACACATATATAGACATGATTTATTTACATATGCAATATATGTGCACATCTCTTTGTCTATATATTATTATGACTTCATTTTGCATTTTCGCGATGCACTTCACAAACACTCCCTACTTTTACTACCACGTTTCACTTCTCTACAAGCACAAAAGTTTGCAGACACTCCCTCAGTAGCTCTTTTCAACTTTTTCGTTGGAAAAGTTCTAACACTCCCACCCACTAGTTCAGTACAAAGGTCATCCTTTGGATGTCCGTGTGCGTGTGATTGAGTATGTCTTGCATTTGTTATGCTAAGATTGGAATCCTCCGACTGTTTAACCTTACCGCCAACAATCTTGTTTTACATTGCAGAACAAAATAAGGAATCGAAGTGTATTCGACTCCCTACGTCGAGACTTCATTGTAGCTTTTGGCAAGTGGGACTTTGATCCCATGGATCTAACCAATCCATACCCTCAAAAGGAAAGCACGGTTCACATCTGGCAGGGTTATGAGGATAAGGTTGTCCCGTTTCAGTTACAACGGTATGTGTCGAGTAAGCTACCTTGGATTCGGTACCATGAGGTTCCTGACGGAGGGCATTTGCTTGTCTATGATAGTGCTGTGTGTGAAGCCATCTTAAGGTCTCTTGTGCTCGGAGAAGATCCTCCACTGTACAGGCCTGAAATAGCCAACTAGTTAGCTTGCTATTAATTTTTTTTTTTTCTTTTTTCCATTCTTGATCATCAGAAAAGGTTGATGGTCGTGTAAGTAGTTTGGTTCAGTGGAGTGGATGTAGGTGAGTGGCACTCTATTTGTTTCAAGAAACTATCAGTTGTCAATGAAATTAGTTCTGTGAATTCTTTATTTGATTTTTAATTAGGATTAATTATAAAAACACCCCCTCTTAAAATATGAAATTATACTTTCACCCAAAAATTTTCTGAATTACAATAATCATCTCTTTCAAAAATTCATTGTTTATACTTAACCCCCTTATGTTAAGATTTGAACAAAAAATGCCGATATTGAAAGAAAATTACATAAATTTTTAATTTTAGTCCGCATTTAATATTCTTATATAATAATTTTCTACTTATAAGAAAAAAAATATAATTCAGCTAACCTCACTCTATATATATTTAATACATTTAACCCCCATATAAGTACAAAAATTACATAAAAATATTAAATAAGAAACAATTAAAAAATATCAATATTTTTCCTCTAAACTCTAATAGAAACGGATGAAGTGTTTATTAAATACTTCAACCATAAATGTCTATTTAAATCAAAATAGAAAGAAGGCAATACAATGTAGACTAGAGTTTTATATATATATATATAATAATTTGGAAAATAATAAATCACAAAATGAGAGTCCAATAAAATTGCCACCGAAGTGGCCCAATCCAAATGGGCCCTTCTTCGAGCTAAGATTGGGCTATGCACTAATATCTTATCATAAAATTGCAAATATGAAATGTGGCCAAAATATTTCAAATCGTGCCCAACGCGCCCCGTAATTATAAGCATGAAATAACGTTTTTTTTGCTGTGCAAAATCGCATTTTTCAACCCCATACAATAAGAGAGTATGCAATTATGATCCAAATATTTTATGGGTCCGCACTTTGAAAAATCTCATAATTTTTTTGAAAAGAAGGATAAAATAAAAGTAAAATTTGAAACCTTATATTATAAAACAGATACATAAATAAAAAAAAAAGGATGATATCTTGCAAATGTGCAGTCTTGTTCTTTCTTACTATAAATTAGGGTTTTTTTTAATTTAATTAATATAACAAATTACGAGTTTATATATATAATATAAGAATGTAAAATAGTGCGAGTTATACAACCTCAATTTAACATGAATTTTATTATTTAAAGAAGGATGGAAGATGATTTTTCAATTTCATTTGAGATTCAGGCTCATAATTTATCTTTCATAGGAACAAGGTAAATAATATAAACTACGTTGTCGGTACAACATGATTCATACAAAATAAAAATAATTATATTTACGCCCATTGATCTATAATATGTTTATATTAATCATTCACATCTTTTGCATAATTACGAGAACGGCCCCAATAATAAAAGAACATGGGCAGTTTGTAAAACGGTGTTGACATTCTTGGAGTGTATGTGTAAATTTTTCAAAAAATATAGATGATTTATGTAAATAATTTTGACATTTTTAATGGGCATATATATAATTACTGTAAATAAGTTTTAGGTAAGAGAGTACAAATTAAATGTAATTACCTCTATAAAATAATCTAGAAATTAGTTAGTTGTAATGAGTGGCTTTGATGAACCTATCATATCATAACAGCTTAAAAAATATTATTTTTAAAAATAAGGCTGAAAAAGTATTACTGACCTCAATTATTTATTTAAAGGAAAAAACAAATGTCAACCTTTCTGATGCTTACAGAATGTTATTATTAATAACAGCAGAAAATCACATCTGCCCCTCATATACTAATCCCCCAGATACTTTGTCGGCAATTAAAATTTAAACAATCAATCATTAACATAATTAATTATTATTTTAATTAATTAAATAATTAATTGTTTAATTTCTTGTTTTGGTACGATTGGGAACTAATCTTGACATTGAATTTGGTATAATCGGCCTCCAACCCAATTTTATTTATTTAATTTTAATTTTATGTTCTTGAATGAATTGTACGGTTGAGCTTTAGCAATCATGTATTTTTAGTTTTGTCCATACAATATTTTAATTAATGGACACTATTTTGAGTACATCATTTTCAATAAAAACATGATTGTCAATCTAGTTAATTATTCATTATTAATCTAAGGGGATAAACGAGTCAAAATAAAAATATTTATTTGAAATATTTGAATTTTAAGCAACTTATTTAAATTTGATCTGATAGAATGTTAATTCATCAATCAATTTTTACTCGAATATTGAGTAATTTAATTTATTTCAAATTTAATCAATGCTCTAATTTTTTTCTATAAAAAATATTCAGTGATATTAGAATACCGAAAGTTAATTAAATACCAATTAACTAACATTCATACCCCATAAAAAAAAAAAAAAAAAATAGATTTACTTCGATATGAAGTTAAATAGAAGCTTGAACGACGCCACGGCTTCAATCAAATTCAATTTGAACATCAAGAAATGAACGATACGAGCATCATCGACCAATTTAAAAATCTAACATTTACATAAAAATCACAACAAAACCACTAAAATGAAAATCGTCGCTACATTAAACATTAATAGGGTCATATCGCACGTAAACCTTTCAACCTTAACAACTTTATTTTAATAATAATATATAATTGGAAAAAAGAAATAAAAGTTTGGTGAGAGCTTGATTGCAAAAAACCTAATTTGTAAAGGGACGTAATAATATTAAATTAGTGGGGATAAGGTCATCTTCCTTCGTACCCAATAGAGAAACGTTTTTGCAAAAGCACGCGGATAGTGACACAAACTTATTAGCTTTTGCCCATTAATTAAATAAATAAAAGATATTGGAATAGGAATAAAATTTTCATTTAAATTCAGATATATGGAATCTAACTTTGAGAATGCGGCTAATTCGCTACAGCGTTTATGTTAGTTGATGTCTTTATCTCCAAATCTTTTAAATGTATCAAAATGACACCTATAAAGTAATTTTCTAATAATAAAAAAAAAATCGGGTCTGATCGATCTACAATCTATGTCTGTCCAAGTTCATGTAACTACGATCTCTTAGTTTAGTGATTTAAAATTAGGATCCCGTGATTTAGTTCGTGTCATATCGTATGTGTGGGTATTTATTTCATTTTTATATAAATTTATTGTGATTTTTTATTTCATAATTATTTTTATTATATTGATGTATCGATTTATTCAATTATTTATGTAATTATATGTTTATTGTAATTTGGGCAGAATTAATTAATCATATAGCAAGTATTGATGTGATGTGGGGGTAGAAATTTCACAATTGTAGTGCTACTTGTAAGGACATTAATGACACAAAAATAAACAAAACTTATCCTTTTCAGTACTTCATATTTAGTCAAACAAGATGCATTATTTTTATTTGAGTTGCGTCTGTAATTGATCAGCTGTGGTATTTAAAAACACCATTTGATGAGAATTTAACCATGTTAATAGTTTTTTTTTTAGTGATGAGGTATTATTATTTGAAATAACTCAAATATAATTATTTTTGTCAAATATTAATATCTAATTACAATAATCATACCCGATTAACTATATAAAATCAATGAAACCTAAACAATACACATTATTACAGTAGACAACACATACTATACAGTAAAACAACATCTCATGTCCTCTAAGATCGTGAGATCTCAACTTTTACCAATTCAACTAGGTTTCATTAACTAACCATGTTAATTGTTGAATCTATATTATGGTAATACGGTATAATTAGTACCAACGTTTGATATTCTGACTAAACTACATACAATCACCATAAAAAATATTATATACACAAAATTCGAATAAGAAGTGTTTTAAAACCAGCTTCAATCTAACCCAAAAACCCTATTTATCAACCACTGATCAACAAACCGTCAAGCAATCCAAATGCAAGTACAATAAGTTTTACATATCCTGGCACACTGATCCAATATAAATACTAGTGCAAATTCTTTCACAAGTATTTATTTTATTATATTAATATCTACTTCTTCAAGTTTATTCTAGAATTTCATTCAATTTTTGTGCGGAACGCTTCTAGTCGGGAGTCCCCCTAATAGATTTTATTTTTCAATTCAATTCAATCTTTTCAAATTGAGGTATTTTAGAACATATATGTAGTAACTCGACCTCGATCTCTCGATCATTATATATATAAGAAAGAATAAAATGGTGACATCAGTGTTATGGGAACCTGAAATTTTCAATAAATGTGGAAGCAGAATAAAAATTTTGGTGTGCGATTCATTGATTGCAACTGATAAGAATGGTGACTTTTCTTTTTTTCTTTTCAAAAATAAAAAAGGAAGAAAAGTTGATAAGATGGAGAGCAAATTAGAAGGTAGAAAAAAGACAAAACTGTATAACCTCTCCATCAAATTCCTCTCTTTTGCTTTTGTCATTTCTGCCTTAAACACAATCTACCCAACAACTACTTCATATCTATATATCACATCCCAACTTTATTATAAATAAAATATATAAATTAATAAATCATATTTCACTAAATAAGATATTATCAACAACAAAAGAGGTGGCATAATTATGTTAAAATAATATATAATCACTTTTGTAAATATATATATATATATATATATAAATTTTAAATTTATTTAATTAGCAGTACAATTATCATTTTAAAAATTAATGCACCGATATCAATAAAAAAATTATTCTGAAACATTACAATTGATAATTACAACATTAATAATTTCAAATGTAAAAGAAATAACTAAGCTTAATTTTCTAATGTCAAATTGCCATATTTTAATCGATGAGCATATGGCATTGTCTAGGAACAGTCTCTCTTGTGCCCGAGATGTTGTAGGTAGGAACAGTAGTTTAAAGAAGATAATTTGCATAAATATTGATTTACATTTACAAGAGGACATTATAGTATAAGGAGAAAAAAAACATTAAAAAACCTAGAACAAAATTATAGAGGAAAACTCTTATATATCTTCTCTAAAAGTGGCCTAGACAACCTCAAATGCAGCATGAAGCCATACCCATCATCTAATAATCAAGAAACTCGTACTGATTCAGAAGTTGGAGAACTGGTTCTGAGACGATTGTACCATCTGCAGATCCGTCGTGGTCGTCTGGCAAGAACTGTCGTCCACGATCAACGTCCTGAGAGAAACACAAATACCTCGTATTATAATTATAATAATTAAAAATATTTGTATTTTACAAACAAATAGAAACAAAAAGAAGACGTTGGAACGGTGACATAATAAATCGGTCTTACTCTCTTGGCCGAGACGCCCATAAGGAGCTAAGAGCTCGTAACCGACCATAGTACTCTCCGATCACTAGGAAGCATCGAGCGGCTTGCCGGACTGTCAATATACGGCGAAGCTGGTGAAGGGTTTGTTGCCTTAGGTTGTCAGCCTGCAAATTTATTTGAAAAATAGAACAAATAATTAAGTTCAAGAATGCAATAGAATATCATTTGGATGTATATACACATAAATATTTATCCAAATAATTGGAAATTGAAATGGACCACATTTGCATAATGCATGACAATAAGTCTAAACAAACTTCCAGATGGACTTACTGAATCCCCTGGAAATTGTCTTATTATTAAGCATTAATTTAAAAATACAGATGCTTTCATTAAATATTTCAACTAGCTGACAATGTGGGTCAATTTTCACAACTACCATAAATGTAATTTTGCCCTCCCGAGCACTCGCCAGTGCTATCTGGATCTTTTATTTCAAATCATATTGTATCGCCTGTTCCAATTAATATCTTTGTAAACTCGACATGGATACATTAATGGAATTGAATACGCAACAAAATGTGAAGTAAAACATCCGACGATGCCTAAACCTAATCTTTAGTTGTGGGACACTTGAAGAACTCGACGGGCTCAGACACTATACCGACTCGAATTATCTCTAAGTTTGCCGGGGCGCACTCGATCGACTAATTTATTCACATCATTACCAATACACAAATAAAAAATTCGAAACATGCTTATCGAGCAGAAAAATTCCACCAAATTTATTTAAGAATAAGGCACAATAATGCTACCTAATAAAGGAATAAAATTTAACTTTTATTATTATAAATTAAAATGGAATAAAACATCTGCATGAGCGTACAGTTCTTGCAAGAAAACTGAAACACACCTCTATGATTGGTTAGTTATTGGAGCATTATCAGTGGGGTTCCACCAAAAGTGGACTTATTTGTCATACCATTCCAAGATGTAATTGTCAATCAAGTTTCAGACCACTCGAAAGCAATGTAATTTCCATAAAGACATTACAAAAGTTAATTCCTTGAGGAGGAAGTATTCTTTTCTTTCGTTTTCATGGTATAACAAATTAGTATTCTCATGTTGTCCGGTTAATGGAATATTCCCCTACTCTCTTTCTGTTCCGATTTATATATATATATATTTATATCAGGATCATTCTGAAAGATCGATCGTTATCATACCAAGAATGTAAGAATGAAGTACAGATTGATACAGGTCAAGCATTTGGAGAAAACTACGTGAACTCGATGGAGAGGATCACGTTATCTGAGAAAAGACTACTACTGGACATGGTTTTTCGTAAGGAAGTGTAACGAAATATTTCTTTTTCAGACAAGATAAATCGGAACGTAAAGTTGGAAAAAGAGGGAAATAAAGGTTTCATTTTCATTCTCTTTAAGCTACTTTTTCTTTTGTTTCATCAGTTCCCAACATTTTAACTTTCTTGTCACTTATCTCAACTAATTAAAGCTCAAAGATGACTTATCAAATCAACTTGCCAACATGCATTTGTCGGGAAGGAGACAAAGATGAAAAACATAGATATATCACATTCTAAAATTAATCACTTTTCGGTAAAGGGACTAATCCAAGTGCAAAAATTCGTAACGAAAAAGGCGTTGAGAAATTTATAGAAGCAAAGAATTAAAAATACCTGTCGGACAAAGCCTTCAAGATTTGAGAGCTTCCCCAATGCAACAGCCATGTGATGCATGTTGTCATTAATAGAACCATTTGCTATAGTATTGATCAACGACTGTTGTAGTTGTTCCAGTCCCTGTGAAAGCGCCTCCTCGGCTTGCTGTGAGGACTGCTGCAGACCATAAATCCCCATAACTTGCTGCTCCGTCAACGGGTCTAATTGCGTAATTAGCATCTGATCAAGAAAATAAGAACATTACGTTATGATTTACTTTCATATTGTTGCATACAATGTTGCACAAGTATGAATTTGTGGAAACCTTAATTAGATCGGACGGGCGGAAACCACCCATCCATAGAAAACATCGCTCGGCGGGTGTAGTCCACATTCCAGTAATCAGGTGGAAGACGTCGGATTTGGCAGCAACTCCTTTCAGCCGAAATATCTCATCGTAATGAGCAATGTATCCGTCCACTATTACCCTCAAATCACCGTCGGATAAGTGAGCTTGTAATGCGGTCCGAAGCTCGGACATATGCCGATGGTCATCGTCTAACCATCGTGCATATTCCATGTCAAATATTGCACCACCTTTAACAAAAAAGGTAAAATATCTATTACATTATCATATTTTAATAATTTCAAGAAAAAAAAAAAAAAAAGAAGTCCATGCAGGCCATGCATGTTATCAAGATTGGTTCAGAAATGAACAAAGCGCAAGACGACAACTTCTAGCACCAACTGCAGCCATTTGCCTTTTCTTTTTTTAATTTCCTAGAACTTTTATTTGTTTACTCACATTGTAAGAAAGTTATTGTTTTGCTAAACTACAAACGGTTGGTGCCAGAATTCAAGAATTTGTGGACACACAAATATTTGCAATATTTGGACAAATTAAACAAGCTTGAAACACTTCAAAACACACATACACACACACACATTCCTATATATAAATAATCAAGGACACAATTGCTGACCAGGCAGTAAAAAGTTGAAAGCTGTGGTCATACTCAGATTTGATATGATTCTTTTTTACCTGAAACAGTCTTGAAAATCTCTGAGACGGTTTTAGGAGAAGTAGAAACCTCTTAGTCAAATGCAGAATTATTTGGTTTTAGGTGAAAATAAAAGGCCAGTCTTGATTTGAAAATTGATGCTTACAATGTTGAAGGTCCAGACAAAGCATGCTGCTTATGGTCAAAACTGTGGATTATTAGGTGAAAATTTAGCAAAGTCTAAGAATCAAACGGTTTGACATTTAGATATCTTTTTTTCAAATGGATTGAAAAGACTATTTGCTCCCTCCTGCCATACTCACACAATCAGGTGAGAAACATATCAGTGTATGGGGCATGAGCACATACACAAATAACCAAAGACGAAAAAGTCAAATACTTTGAGTATCAAACATTTTTTAAGTGAGAAAAGAATGGTTCTTTGAATATTCAAGAAGTTTCACTTCAGAGAAAGGGCAGTTCAGTAAATTACTATACAGGAGATAGGACATACCAGAGCTAATATTGCCACCTGCAACCCCACCTCCTCCTAATAAAAGTCCCTGTTGACCACAGCAAGTTAAGAAGATGAGACAGAGAGAGAGAGAGTTCAGAAAATCACTATAGGTTTGAATTTTATATAAATTATTATAAGGGATTGAATTTATGAAAAAAAAACTAAAAATTCAAACTACTTCATTGTCCCTATGTTATATATAAGCTAGCTAGTTTTACCTGTGATCTTGCCCTCTGAAGGTCTTGTTCCAGCTGAGTGAGCCTAATCCTGCTTGATTCTAGCTGCTGTACATAAGCCTGCAAAAAACAACACCACAATAAATATGGACAGCTGAAATTTACAACTCCTTGTTTGGAGAAAAAAACAAAAAGTTGGAAATCTACCTTCTTCCTAAGCCTGCTTTTCCTTGCTGCTTCCCTATTTTGAGCTAATCTTCTCAATGTCTGTAATCAGAGAATAAACCATCAGCTTCAAGATCAATTTTTCTTTCTTGAAAATAAACACTAATTGTAAGCCAAGGGGGGTAAAAAAAAAAAAAACTCAAGAAATTTGAGAAGTCTTATAAAAATTAAATTCTAGGCCATGCATGCATGTGAATAAATGTGGATTTTTTTCATCACCTTAGCATCAAGAACTTTCTCTGAATTAGAACCAGGTCCCCTTCTCTGCATAATTTTTTTTTTTTTAAAATTAAATAGATTAGAAAATTGTTTTCTTAAGGTAAAACATATGCTCAATAAACATAAAATACTAGAGTCAATAAGAGCAGCTAGAATAAATTAAAGATCTTGGTTCAGTTTTTCTCAATCCCCTCTTGTAAATCCTTTGAATTTCTGAAGTGAAGGGAGGAGGTAACGTGTCATAAATTGCAGAATCTTTTGAAAGATCTCATGTTTTTTTATTACCAAAAATCAATTTTGTAATAATTAGAGGATATGTAAGAATTTCTGAGAGTTCTGATGCTGATATTTTCGCTGTTTCTTGAAAATAATTATGATGGGGGGATGACCGCCACATGCATAATGAAATGTTTATTCTGCTCCATCACTTGCCATTTGTTGGTATCTTATTAAATATTATTGCAGAAAAGGAGCCCAAAAAGCCAAAAAGGAATTGAACTACAGTTCTTGGGATGGGAAAAAGTAGGTAATTATGAACTAGGACTTGAACTACAGTTCTGGAGATAAAGCCAACATTATTATAATGGAGCAGTAAAGATAAAAAATTGATACTGCTACTGTAAAGATTCTGCTTTCTCTTTGATTACTTGTCAGAATAAAAATCAGAGAATCCCTCAGTAATCAGAAGTAACTCAGCACTTTTGATACAAATCTTCTTGCAGTTGTTGGGATTTGGGATTGGAGAGAGAGAGAGAGAGAGGAGAAGAAGAATAAGGATCAAATATAGCAATAAAAGACACCACCTTTTTCCTGAAATATTGGGATTATGATAAAAGAAGAGAAATAGAATTATGAGAATAGATCAAGCAAAAAAAACAGCACAAAAAAACCTTTTCTGGAGCTTGTTTGGCAGCCGGTTGAGTCTGTGAACCACCTGTTCTTGGGCTATCAACTCCACTCCCGGTGTCCATTTGCGGCGGCGGTTGCGGTGGCGGAAGGCGGTGGTCTGAAGATGTCTTTCTGCTGATGGGAGAGTCAGGCTCCAACCTAGTGGTGGAAAGTGTGTTGACAGCTGATCCAGAATCAGTACTCTCTTCTCCTGATTTTGAGCTTCCCTGTATTAATGACCAAGAACCACTCCAAGAAAATAAGTCAAATGGCTTTCATCACTATATCATCCCCAGAAAAAAACAATTCTTTCTTCCCCAAAGAAAAAATCAAGAATTTCAAGAAAACTCCAAAAGCGCTTAAAAGATAGCTCAAAGCTCATAATTTTCAGCAGCAGAAGTTACCTAGAGAGATTTTTTTCCTCTACTAGAGATATATAGGAAGAAAGGGATGAAGATAAATAGAAATGGTCAAACGAAGGGGAAGTTTAATAGGGAAATTGTGAGTACTCTTGGGGTATGTTGCTGGAATCTCATAGGCCAAGAAGGGAACATTTCCAGAGTTGCTGCAGGCCTGACTGTGGTGTATAAAGCTGCACAAAATCACAAAGTAAAATCTTTGAGGATCAGAGGGGAAGAAAATACGAAGACTTGAAACTTTTGCAGAATTCAGGAACACCCTTGTAAAAGGAGAAGAACCTAATCTCCCTTTATATGTTTTTTTCTTTTTCCTTAGCAGTTATGGAGTCAGTAGAAATCATGCAAGCAAAGTCTGGTTTTTTCCTTATTTGAAACCCCACGCCATTCAAATCCTTTGTCCAAGAATGATTTCTGTGTTAGAAATGGTAAGGCCCTTTACTTTGGCTCTGTGGACATGTTCAAACCATACCACCCCCACACCCACCCCACCCCCGCCTTGTGCGTGTGTGTGTGTGTGTGTTAGGAGTTGGTTACACTTAGCAAACGTCAGAGAAAGGAAGGGATTTCAGCATACGTTGTTTTGTCTCATCATTGTTGATCTTCACTCCCTGGAGAACTATAGCCTCTTCCAGCTCTCCAAAATCAAAAGCAGATCCTTCCTGATTTCTTCTTGATAGCAAAACAAACGCGAAAAAAGAAAAGAAAAACCCATGTCAGAAATCAAGAAACAAACTTGAGAAACTCACTCCCGTCAAATCAATATCAACCATAAGAGTGAAAGAACAACCCAAAAATGTTGAAGAAAAATGAAAACTTTGGCATACATGAAACTCGTATTGGGGTGGTGAAGCATGTGGGGCAGCGAATACGGAATATGGTGATGATGGTGTGAAGGTCCAGACTCAGACAAAGCTGCCTCTCCAAGTCTTTGGCTCGCCATGCAAGAACAACTCTCTTTCTATCTATCTCTCTCTCTCTTCAGATCGCCATAGTAGTAATCATCTCAAAAAGAAAATACTCTTTGAAAATTTGTTGCTGTATACGTAAAGAGATGATTTCAAAGACAGAAAGTCCACTTTTCTCTGGGCTAATAACTCAAACAGGAAGAAGAGCAAAAGATCAAAGCTTTCTTGTCAAACTATATATCCAAGCCACCAAAAGGGGAGGGAGCGGAGGGGTCCAGTCTTTTTCTCATTTGCAAACATTTATTTATTAATTCTTGATTTATATTATTTTTTGAGGGGGTCTCTTTCTCTGTCGACCTCTATTTTCTCTCCTGCTTCTCAATGAAGAAAAAACTGTCTGATTATTCTGTTGTTTCAGTCTTTGCTTTATCCATCTGATCAGGAGTAGTAGTAGCAGTAGTAATTATTACCATCCATCAGTATTCAACCTCAAACCATGGTACACAAAATCTTGTCTGAACCCCCTCAGCCCTTGTGGGGTTTTCACAAATTTTTTGGACAAAGAAAAAAGATTTAATTTTTATATTATAATAAAGAAATTAAAAAGGTGGGGTCTTTGGCAGGAAAGCACTAGAATCACTACTGACTCCTACTCCACTCCCTCTAACCGCCTGTGCTTTCTCATTGGCCCTTTTCTTTGGGGCTCTTCAGAATTGCAAGTACTAATCACATTCTTAATTCTAATTTTTACAAGGTTGCTCAACTCCCAAATAAATTAATTTATATCATTATTCATATATACACGCTGGATTTCTTTATATTAATTATTTTTAAATTATAAAAAGGTGAATATTATATAAAAAATTAGGAACGATACTCTAATTTAGATAAAATTTGTATTCGTTTATCCCATGTAAAATTCTGTAATCCGCCCCAGTCACAACCCGCAACCTGTATACTCTTAATGGACCTGATTAGTTATATAAGTTTAATTCTTTCTCAAAATCTTGAATAATAATCGTCAAATTACGTCACATTTGTCATATGAACCATTAGATAGCTAGGTGGTGGTTAGTAGTAAAAAAAATAATTATCAAAAAACATGTATAAAACGGGTCCAAATTAGATTCAGATGAGTTCATTCTAAAATTAGATATGCCCGAATCCTTAAAATTATATGCCAATATTGCTATTGGACCTTTTAAATTAATGTTGAACCCATAATATTTGGCACGAGTCGGGTCAATACCCTATTTTATCCAAATTCATTATCAGATCTAATTTTAAGTGAAATGCAATTCGTAAATGTGGGGGGGGGAATCTTCAATAAAAAATAAATTATAATAGATTGAGGTTGATTTAATATTTTTAAAAAAAATAAAATTATATATTTAGTATACATATATAAAATGGAATTACATAGGTTACAAGGTAAAAGAGTTTACTTTTGTGTAGTATGGATATTTGACAACTCACACCCCTTGAGAAATATTAAACTGCACTAATGTATTCTAAGATGTTGCTTAAATTGTATCCATTCAACCAAAACAATTGATTAAATAAGCACCAATAAGAACACCCACTTGTGTAATATAATAATTAATTAATATTAAATCCCAAGTTTTGAATTGGGTTTGTTTGTATTATCCCCTTTGTTGATGGGTCAACATCCATTCCTGTCAATCACCAGAGAGCCATGCCACATCAAGATTCTTTTCCCTTAATAGAAATAAATATATCCCAATTTGTGTCCATTGGTTGGCCACCTCCATACTAGCTACCATGCACTTCCTTACATTACATATGATCTATTTCACACATTATATATATTTGATTATGAATATTCATGATAATTTCTATTACTATGGAGGGATAAATATATTCAATTTTGAATTATTTACCGAATAAATTAATATAAGAGAATTTTGAACAGACACGATCGTATTAGATCAAGAATATCAATAAATCTGATTATTTTGATTGCTTCGTTAAATTTTTTTTTTCAGTTTTTGAAATATATTTCTTAGTTCATACTACTTGAAAACATAATTTGAGAAATGGGCTAGGGTTTACGAAACTTCTAATTTGATGATCAAGTTCATTCCATGATTATTAAATTCGATTTCTCAACCAGATCGAAACATAATTATATATTTTTCTTCTAGTGGATATTAATTTTGAGCATATACAAAATATTATACTTACATCAAAAGACTGGTCTTTTTAGGATTAAGAGTGAGTTTAACTGAACCTGCGTTATTCATATCTCTAAATATTTTAAATAAAGTTATATATCATTGGCAAAAAATGGTGAGACTTTAAATATTAAGATGATTGCAATTATTCATATATGATAAATCCAACACAAACAGATTGTTCAAATTCCAGAATTCCTAAGAAATATCCATGAATTAAGAATAGCAAAGAGGAGAGTATATATGAGATTTTGGTGGATGGACCCATGATTTATTTTGATGATCAATATATACGTGGATGATTGATGTGCCAATATTTTTATATATTATATATGTTTGTTTTGATGTACCACTTTTGCCTGTAATATGCCTCCCACCAATTCTCCTCATTTGTGCTAATCATTGCCCAAGCCAATTTTTGCATGGAGTAGGTGTTCATGCACCTCAAACTTGTCATCTATTGGTTTCTATCATAATCCAATCATTCTTCATTAATTTGGGACACTTGAAATTTAATCAAGTGTTTATTTATCCTTATTTAAGAAAAAAATGTAATTTAAATCAAGTTTAATTACACTAAATTAATATATTGATAGACCGTACATTAATTATATCATCATTTTTCTCCTAAAAAATAATAATAATTAGGGTTTGTACCCCAAAAAATTTGAATACTTTTTACACCAAAAGATCTCACTTTTCATTATTAGATATTTATTTTCTTTTTGGGCACTAGTAAAAAGCACAAGATGGTGAAAAAAGGGTCTCCCAAGTGATGGGCATAAAGGCTTATCTCATGGTGCAAACATATATAATTTATGATAATTCTCAAAGCTAAATATATGTACATATATATATATATGATCTCATAATCAAGAATCCATATTATCTTGTCCCACGTGACAAGTCATTATCAAAGCTTTTTGGATAATTGAATCTAAATTTTGAAAAAGAAAAAGAAAAATGGTATTTTTGTTAAGTAGAATCATTAAATTCATAAACACATATTAATTGCTTCTTTGACTATCAACTTGTTTATGTTGCTTGTAGTCAACTATTTCTATACATGCTTGTGATTGTCAAGTTCTCCAAGTAATTAATTTCAAAACCCTAATTGAACTCAGTCCTCACAAATCCAATCTTTATTGCATTTTTTATTTTTTGGTGTGAATTGACAATTTATGTAAATGAATTTGCAGCCATGATTCATGCCCTCTTGTTGACTCACCCTACAAATTAATGTGTAATTATTAATATTTAGTGTCCCCTCAGTCAAATCTTGAATGCTGGTTTTGAAGTGACATATATGATTTGGATGAAAATTAGAAAATAATTTTTTTGCATAATTTTGTATTTATTTACTTAGTTTAAGAGAGAAAAAAGATAATTTTAATATCTTGAATTTAAATTATTATTAATAACTATAATGACCAACACACATATGAATTATCATAATAAATAATAATTAATATCGAAGTAGCTACTCTAAAGCCAATGAGACCTAACTCAATTGATGAAGTTGATGTCCCTAAATTTTAAATTGCTTTCATTTTAAAAGAAATAGCTATTTTAAACATCACAATTCTTGAATAGTTCAAAGCTTTCGTTTTAACAAAAAAAGTAGTTACTTTGAAATTTTTTATTCTTAGTGTGGCGCGGCCTCAATTTTGCCAGTGAAAGTCTAATTATTGACAATGATTTTATGAAAAATAGAGGTGTCAACATGGGTTGAGACCCATGGGTTCAACCCAACCCAACTAGTTTTGGGTTGGGTTGGGTTGGTTAAATTTTAAAATGAGTTGATATGGGTTGAAATTAAATAAAATTATATTTTGTATGGGTTGGATATGGGTTAAGTATGGGTTGTATATGGGTTAAAAATGGATTAGATATGGGCCCAACCCATAAACTAAGCTAAAAAAAAGTTAAAAAACCATAAAACCCACTATTTCTCTTTTTTATATACACATACTCTCACACATCTCTATCACATATCTCTCACACACAAACTCTTCTTTTCATATACACACATTCTCTCACATATCTCTCACACACATTCATCTCACTCTCTCTCTCTCTCTCTCTCACACACACACACACACACACAACACGAAACACATTACTCTCATACACATACTTTTATATCTCTCCCACCACCCTCTTCCCCCCCTCCCCACCCACCCACACACTCACACTATATTTTAAATTATTTATAATGTTATTCTTATTATTTTAATTGTTTAGTGATTTTATATTTTTATGTTATTTATTTCATATTACAGTTATGATTCTGGAGATGATGAAGATAAAGATAAAAATTGTCTCTCAACAAATATAGAGAATTTAGTTGCACGACTTGGTATTCATTCAAAATGAGCATTTAAAATGTTATGAATTATTTGATAAAATGTAGTATTTTGTTAGACAGAATCTTAATGTACATGGTCATTAGACATAAATGACGTATAATACAAATTTTGTTGTATTACATTTAAGTAGTAATTATCTTTTTCAATAGTTCAAGTATTGTCATTTGTTATTTTCGTTGTGTGAAATTTTAAAATTTAAAGTAATAAAATGGTTTAATAAACCCGACCCATTTGTAACAACCCATTCTGGACCGACCCGTTTCCCAACCCAAACCCGCCAACCCCTAAAATTGCATAAGTACTGGTTGTTGGCCAATAACCGGAAGCCCAAGACCCCTTGTGAGGCCCGTTTATACTTATTAGGCTGTTGGTGAACTCAGACTGTATCCCAATTGCTAAAAGCGTTTTGGTCTCTCAGCTGCGATTACTTCGGGCCAAATCCGACAGCGTTTTTACTTCGGCCACTGGCCAGTACAAGATTTGTCGGGAACGGTCTCACCCGCCGTCGTTGACCGTTCTTTTACCAGGCTTTCAACCCCGCCCGCAACAGGCGCCACCTTGCAAGTCCCACCACCACTTCCCCAACTCTTCGATCTTTCCGACATTGAAGACTCGATATCAGAAACCCTCAATCTGATTGCAAATGGGAATCTTGAAACTGCTTTTTGTAACTAATCTACTGCTCCTACTGCCTTTCCAGCTTCAATCTGCCAACACTTATAATGTAGGAGATCCAGTGCCCCTTTTTGTTAACAAGATTGGGCCCCTTCATAATCCCAGGTATTGTTTTTCCATCCGCAATCTTGATTCTTCTCAAGTATTGGATTCCATGAATTTTGACCACATTTTGTTCTGTGAGCAAGAGGGTTCTCTAGATTTTGTGGGTTTAGCAGACTGTTAAGGATTTTGATTGGTAAAAGATTCTTTATGTAATTCTTGATCGTAGAAGCGATGAAGTGTATATGTTAGTTTGTCTTTGGTTTTTGTTTGCAAATGACTCATTGTGATGGTTCTTCCTGTGCTGTTTACTTGTGCCCAAGATTGAGTTTAGTGCTTTATCGCATGATCCTTGTCATAGGAAGTAACAAAATATACATTCCAAATTTGAAGAATGCAGTTTACTTCCAAGTTGGAGCTCTGTAGATCATTTCAATTACAGTTGTTTGCAGCTTAATGCGAAGTAATGGTGAATGTCAGACCTTTCGATTGGAATGGGCAAGTTACCATGGAACTTGAACCTACATATGCTGTTTATGGGAGTTATCAGGGTACTGTTTTAATCTGCCCAAATCCATACTGTTTTCGACGATCTTGGCAAGGCTTAGCTTCTTTCTTTTCTGTTTATTCTAAATTGTTTGGTCAATGCTCAGTCTACTTCCTTTCTCTTCTCATTCTCTAGCATGAAAGACTGCCATTGCTCTAGGAGTCGGCTTTGAGGTGATACGTTTTAAAAAATGATTTGTTCTTGACATATCTTTGAAAACTTTAGGAGAGCAAGTTCGTTTATGGTAGTCACCAAATGCAAAGATACTGCCTCAAAACATTAGATGTGCATAACTAGAATCTGTAGTTGCTATAGTTGAAGTAAAGTTCTGGGGCATCCCGTTTACGTCCATCTTTTTCTGATATGTTTTCACTTGTTACTCTCTTGCAGTGAAACATACCAATACTATGAGTTGGCCTTCTGTCATCCAGGTATGTTATGACACTTGCATGTTGCATTGACCTTTTGAGGCTGTCCCATACACATCATACTTGAAGAACTTCTAAATAATAGAATCCTTCTATTTACACTTTCTCAGAGGGACCATATGTTTCCTTTTGTAATCCTTCAAGAAAAAATAATGCGATTTTGTTGAAATGCATTTGCAAGTAGCTTTGAGGCCTTTGGCATGAATATCCTTGATTAGCAGTCCATATCTCATTATTTGTCTCATTGGCAGATCAGGTGCTTGAAGAGAAGGAAAGTCTTGGGGAAGTTCTGAATGGTGACAGGTTAGCAAATGCTTTATATGAGTTGGAATTTGCAGTGAACAAAACTGGTGCAGCTCTTTGCCAACAGAAGCTCAATAGCGGCGAGATTGCAGAATTCAGGCATGCTATAACATATAACTTTTACTACCAGCTGTACTATGACGATCTTCCCTTGTGGGCATTCATTGGAAAATTTGAAGAAGGAAACTGGACTGATGACGGTAAGGGGCCAAAGTATTTCCTGTTTACCCATGTTCAGTTTGATGCTCTATACAATGGAAATCAAGTCATAGAAATCCATGCCTTCAGTGACCCAAGTCATGCAATAGACGTAACAGAAGATGTTGATGTCAAAGTTGATTTCACTTATTCTGTGTCCTGGAAACGGACCTCTACACCATACAAGAACCGAATGGACAGATACTCGGCGGCTTCCTTACTGCCTATACTTCAAAAAACTCATTGTTCTCTTTTGTTAATTCGATTGTTATAGTAATTCTGCTTATGGGACTGCTTACCGTGCTTTTCATGCGGCATCTCAAGAATGACATAAGAAAGTAATTCTCTGTGCTATGATACTCATTGCTTTTTGTTGCTGCCCTGGTGGGTTGTATTGAATCTTGGTTTTGCTGTACCTCAGAGGCAAGTACCTTCTCTAAATCTTAGTCCTCCATTATTATTCTCAGGTGGTCGATCGCAGATGAAGATGAGGAGAAAGAGGTTGGTTGGAAATACATTCATGGGGATGTATTCAGGTGCCCGAGAAACCTGCCATTGTTTTCTGCCATTTTGGCAGTGGCACCCAATTGTTGATCATGTAAGCTACCGTTATCCAGTTTCTTTTTGTATGCTATGCAGGACTCTGCTTAAATCACACCTGTATCATAACATAGTTTTGGTCGTTATTGTGTCCTGCATAACTACATTTGTTTTCAGTTTCTTGGGTTGTCTCTTTCAGTTGGCTGCTAATGTTGTAGATTTCCTTGGATAGCCACCGGAAAGTATAAATAGCCACTTATTTTCCCAGGCAGAGATTCCACTATGATACATGCTCCTACTCTTGTTCCTCAAAACCTTGTTTACCCTAAGCCTCTAGTCCTCTCTCAATCATCAACCAAGATAAGTAAGCTAGTGTCATTCAAGTTCTCCTATAAGTGGGAAAGGTACATTCATATTGGGAAACAAAATCTGCTTCTTCCAATTTTGACACCCGTTTTCTTTTGTTTCCTCCTGGAACAGTCTCAAGTCAACCTTATTTAGGTATGGTCAACCATCCTTTGGTTTAGCTATACTTAGCTTCATTGGATAGACCCCCAACAAAAATTTGATCTTAAAGTACCTTTTTCGCAAAATTACCAGTTACTGCTGCTGTGGTAATCACTTGTGTTAATCTATATGCTTATGCGGTTGCAATTTTAGGCTCTTCTCTCTGTTATTGACCTATCCATGAAAATTCAAACAGGGACTGACAATTCAGTTTTGTATTTGTTTGCATCTGCCATGTAAATGATCGTTTGTTCATTCTGCAGGGTTCTGATCTTATTTGTTTTGGCATTTCTGGGAGTCTTCCATCCTTACAGCCGTGGCACTCTCTCAAGTTCTATACTCATTTCTTACATTCTTACAACAGCCGTCGCTGGCTATAGCTCTGCTTCTTTTTGCAGTCAATATGCTGAAACTGGATGGGTATTGATGCTTAACTCCCTACTAAATCTTCAAGTCGTCCTTTGCTATTGAAATGGCCAATATGAAAACTGAAGTTAATCTCTAACTTTTCAGGAAAGAAGTGCTCTTCTGGCAGGAATACTCTTCTCAGGTCCTTTTCTCTTGACAGCATTCTTCCTCAATATACTGGCTGCATATTTTCGTGTGACTACAGCACTTCCTCTCGGAACAATACTTCTCATTTTTCTCATATGTACACTTGTTGCAATTCCATTACTTGTCCTTGGTGGGGTGGTTGGACACCGCTACAAGTCTGATCTCCAATCGTTTCCAGTTACCAAGAAATGTCCAAGGGAGATTCCTTCATTGTCTTGGTATCGGAAAACGCCGGCTCAAATGTTTCTTGCAGGACTTTTACCTTTCAGTGCAATCGTCCTGGAGTTACATAACTTGTGTGCTACTATTTGGGGCTATAAAATCTATACTTCTCCTGGAATTTTGTTTGTTACATTTGTAATTCTTGCCATTCTCACGGCTATGTTGAGTGTTGGCTTGACTTATTTTCAGCTGGCTGCGGAGGACCATGAATGGTGGTGGAGGTACGATTTTCAGCCCAAGTTGTAGTTAATTATGCATGCACACACACACAGTCAGTTTTTTCCTCTCGCTAAGCCTGAATATGATGCTAATGTCAAACTTCAAAAGATCATGTTTGCTTGCATTTTTTTTTTTTGGGTCTTGATGGAAAAAGTTGAAAACATCAAGAAGCAAAACAAACATATCTCACCTTCCAAAGATCTTTGCCCTTTTTCGAATACTTTTCCTCAAATATTTGATAAAATTCCTAACGATTACTATATATATGCACACATTCACATATATAAATATTTTTATATATTTTTATGTATATTCAAAGCATTATTATCAATGATGATATGCATATTTTCATCATCCAATCACTGAAACAATGAAAATTTTCAGGTCTGTACTACGTGGCGGCTCAACAGCAATATTTATGTTCTCCTACTGCACATACTTCTACTTGAAATCAAATATGAGCGGCATCCTGCAGGTGGCCTTCTTTTTCGGCTACAGCGCCTGCATATGCTACGCCTTCTTCCTGATGCTTGGGACAGTAAGTTTTCAAGCTTCTTTGCTGTTTGTTCGGCGCATATACCATGCTGTCAAGAGCGAGTGAACTTGCTATTACTGGCATGTGCATCAAAGATAAATGGTAGAACAGTGATATTATGATCAACCACCATTTTCTCCACACCTCTTTCATGGGATCAACTGAAAGTAGATAAAGATATGTTGTCGAAGTTTTTTACAGAGTTGAGAGTGCAGTTGACCTCAATTTGTAATTACATTTTGTTCCAAACGAATCCGTATAGTTTTCTAGAGAGTCTCAGTGCCTGAATACTTTACTGCTGATTTAAATACTTGTATATATATACATATATAACTATAACTGAAGATCATTCAGTGATGCACTCCAAACGGGGAGAGAGATAAAGAGAGAAGAGAGGTGTGATAAGTATTGTGCTGCTAAATTTTTTAATCTCGCATTAATAATTATAAAAATTACTTATCTTGTTCCCACATTTTTTGATATTCTTGTTTTGCAGTAGCTCTTCTCATCTTTGCCGTTTGTAGTTTAATGTTTTTTCGAACTTATAAAAAGAAATTATTGAAGTGTTTGGATATAATAAAATTATAAAACTTATAATATAATGATAATGGCAAGAAATTGATTGGCCCACAAAAGTAGTTGGGAAGGAAAACTAAAATAAAGTTTGAAATGATTGATTTAGGGCTTGTAGATTGTGGGAGACATATCATGAAATTATGAACATAGAAGTTGAGGACAGAAGTATGCAACGTCATGAAATGCCAAAAATATCTGAAACATATTTCCACATATCTTATGTTGTTCCATTCCAGTCGCTTCCTTCTCCATATGTATACGAAGAATACGCGTTGTCTCCATCTACCCACCCATATTTCTTGGTCTTGAACACGACCATTCACACGTTTAATGCACAGCATTTACTCAAATCCCTACATGTCTCAACTCTCATTCCACCTTCTCATCTCACATTTATCTGTTTTGTGTGCAACACGTTCTCTATTCAACATTCATACAACTTCTTCGACAACTCACGTTAAATACATTTATGATATGATTGATATATATATATATATATATATATATATATATATATATATATAATTAAAAAAACGATCAATCGCATAACAAGTATATCAATTATATTTGTTCTGTAATTGATTTTGTTCGATCAAATTTGATTTGAATAAGATTTTTTTCATGGACACGTGCAAAGTTTGGAAGCAGACCAAAGAAAAAAAGTGTACGTCCATAAGATTTTATATAAATAGTTATAAACTTAATATAAATAGTTATAGATTGAAATTGGAATAGATTAAAATTTGAAGGGAGTAAATTGAAGTTTTATAAAATATTTGAGGCCAAATTATAAAAAAAATAATAATTAGGGGACATAATGGTTATTTTAAAAAAAAGATTAATATATATATATATATATATATATATATATATATTAATCAAGAGGGGAAAATGGCACTACACTTAATTACCACTATATCTAATTAATATATATATATATATTCCTAATTACAATTATTTTTTATAAAATATCTATTTATAGAACCCTACGACACTACACTTAATTATCACTAATTATAATTTTTTTATTTAATCAGTAATATAAAATTTATTTTATTAATATAATATATAAATGTCATAAAAGATGATAAGCATCGTCAAAAATTTATATTTACCCTCCCCGGATGTATACGTGTACACAATCTAAAAAGAAAGAAATTTGACCGCAAACTTGACAAAAGAATAGTAGTATATTTAGTAACAACATAGCCCAAATTTTAGATATTAGATGCCACCGTTGACCCACCTAATAAAAGCGGCTGCATTGCTCAAAATTCAATATAGTTAGTTAGTGTAACCTATCTCTTGAAATTACATGATAAAGAACGAGTTGCCTAATTAATAAGTATAATTAATCAATATATATATATATGTGTGTGTGTGTGTGTGCAGTAAATAAAGTATAATACAATAATACCAACCAACAAATATTCGTCATATAATAACAATAATGTAAGATGTAACACATGCCTACAATCATATATTAGTCCTTTCATTATAATTATTTTTTTAAAAATAAATTATTATTAAAATAACCATTACGTCTCCTATTGTTTTTAATTATATAATTTGTTCTTAAATATTTTATAAAATTTTAATTGACTTCCTTCAGATTTTAATATATTTCAATTTTAAATTATAACTGTTTATAATAAAATTCAATTCTTTTTAATAATTATTAATTAATTTCTCAATCATATATAAAATCGTAGTCCTTAAGGCTATAAAACAAGAGATGATCATCTGTGCTTAATTGGGAGACTTGACTGCATTCCAACCATTCCTTCACGCTCTCTTCCAACTTCCACCACCTCCACATAAATCTAAACCCAAAAACCCTCCATCACCATCTAACCAAACTCATCATTCTTGCAACATTAGCAGATATATATAATTCAATGGAAACACCCTCCACCGCAAACTCGAAACCCTATGAAGATCAACACAATAAGAACCCTAGTGATGATCATCATCAACGCTTGATCAATATATCTTGCAACCTCACACCCCATCAAGACAGCAATTCATCTACAAGAGCCGCATGGCGAATGGAAAACGCATGCGCCGAGCAAGAGACAGGGCCGGCAAATGGGCTGGTCGGGCGAGAAAAGTTGATGAGGTATTGGAAGGAAGTGAGTAATGGTGGTGCAAGTAGGATAGTCGTCCCGGAGAGATGGGGACAGGAGGATTTGCTTCAGGCCTGGACTGATTGTTCAACGTTGGATGCGTTGTTAGCTCCGAAAGGAGTTGGCTTAGCTCGAGAAAACCTGGTTGCTGAGGCACGGCGCCGAGGCCGAGCTCAGGGGGTGCATGCCATGTCTAAATTATATAACACTAATGTAGGTTAAATGCTAGCTATATATTTTATTTTGGGGGAAAATGCAATTTACCCCGATACGATATGGGAAACGTGCAAAATATTCTCTATAAAAAATAAATAGCATATTATCTTTTGTGTTTTGGAAAAATAAGCACATTACCCCCCATATCTAAAATCATTGATAGGGGGTAATTTGCTTCATTTTTTTAAACACAAGATGATAATTTGTTCATTTTTTTTAACGGGGGTATTTGCTCATTTCATATAACATAGGGGATAAATTGCATTTAATCCTATAATTAAGAGATTTCAGTATTGTAATTTTCTATGTTAAATAGGTTGTAAAGGAAAATGCTTTAATTGTATAATGATGCGTATAATCAAATGTAAGTGGAGGTGAAGATATAAATAAAAGCAAATACAATCCTTTGATAGGAAAAAATTGTGTAAATTGAAGGACGATTTATTTTTTATTTTTTTACTTTTATTTTTCTGATGTATAGTAGAGTGTAATTACATCATTACCTTAAACATCAATTAATAATTACGAAATTATAGATAAATAAAATAATAAATTATCACATACTCAAATTCAAGTTGCAACGTTTTATTATTTATCTTTTACATTTATCATATATATATCACCTAATAATATCCATATACCCGTAATGGGGTCCAAAATCCCAAATTAATTATTTGAAAGGTAAATTTTAAAAGGTAATTTGCTTTGAGAAAAAAATATCACAAAAAGGACAATAATTTTAATTGCTTTTTTTCCTATGAAAATAATTAAGATGATACATAAAACTTTTGGAAACCATAAGCCCAAATCCATATTCTCATTGGAAAATAAAAGCCCAAACCATAGGTTCATTGGGCTAACATAAGGCCCAAATCCAATAGAACTCGAACTACATTGACCTAGCCTAGATCTTGTATCCAGTAAATGGGTCGAGGTTTCGGATCCGATTCAACGAATTAACAAACTCAAAACCCGTGTTGAAATGTTCTGAGGATCAATCAATCTTCCGCAGTCTCTCCATTTCTCTTTGCTCGCAGGAGATCGACGGATTTGCAACGTTCTCTTTTGTTTTTGAGCAGATTAAAAAAGATCGGAAATGGAATCGGCAGCTAGACGAGGCGGCGGCGTATGGGAAGGGATGTACAGACTGATTATGCGCCGCACTCCTGTCTATGTTACATTCGTCGTCGTTGGGGCTTTCCTCGGTGAACGCGTCTGTATCTTGTTTTTATATCTGTGTCTAGATGTGTATGTGTGTCTGTGTGGTTATTGTGTTCACTCGATTGAATTGGATCTGGGAAATGGGATAACCTTTATTTTCCTAGTGTTTCGAGGATTTTGGGAGAAATTTTGGCATGTGCTTGAGGTGTTAGGGAGTGATTAGGGCTTGTTTTTCCCCTGCCCCCTATACAAATTTTGCTCATTTGTTTAGATTTTAGGTTGCTTTTGGTGCTTTTTTATTTGATATGTGGATTCATTGTTCTGCTTTCAGGCTGTGGATCGTGGGATTCGTAGTCTCTGGGACCACATCAACGTTGGGGTACGGTTTATTAACTTATTTCTTACATATTTAGGAAGCTTTAGCTGATTTTTATGGTTAAATTGTATGATTTCCCAGCTGTAATTTAAGTTAATTCTTTGCAGATTTTATGGTTTTCTTGCTCAAGCAACTATTGCAGATTCAGTTAACATTTTGTATAAGTGATGGGTTAAATGATGGATAGAATTTTATGTGTAAGAAATCCTTGTAAAAGAATAAATAAACAAATAAAACAACATATACGTCCATTCAACAAGATGCTATATTTACGGGATGTCTTTGTATGTCATTTGTATTTTTTGCTACAATTGCATGGTCCATTGTTCTTCATAAGCATCAGACTTGATTATATTTGTTTATATAATTATTTGACATGAGTCTATTAGTATTGGATATGTGTGTTTTTTAGAATATACTGTGTCCTTCCGTCCAATGAAGTTACATCATCTGAGTGCTGAGTATGGAGGCCTTAAGTAGACTCTGACCTTGAGTACCATCATTGGAGTTTCTTCATGTGTCAGGATCTTGCAATTAAAGCTAGATTAAGATTCCTCATTTGTTCTATAAGTCAAGCAATGTTTTAAAACCCAGCCCAGCCCGGACGGTCGGACCGCCCGAACCGCCACCCAGCCCACAAAACGGGCCGGTTGAAACCAGAAAACCGGAGGAGTAAAAAATCGCTTTTTTTTGTGAAAACCGTTTGACCCAGTGGTTCAACCGGTGAACCGGTTGACCCAGTACTGGGTTGATTGAACCAGTCGGGTCAATAATTAAGTGTAAATACACGATAAAATTTTTAATTTTTCTTCTAAAATGTGTATTATTTTTTCTAAGTACCATTTTTATGATATCTCTGAAAGGATAATAGATTATTTCTAAAAAATGTGCATTATTTCTATTAAATTGGGATAATTTTCGTTAAGTTTAACTGTTTTATTTTATTTCTAAAATAAAATCCTGATTTCTCTTCTCAGTTCAATTTTGCTATTTATGTTAGATTATTTATGATAATTTAGTGAATCTAATTTTCTATTAAATTTGAAAATGTATAATATTATTTCTTGTATTTGATCTTTATAAATTTGTTTTAAAATTTATTTTATGATATTGTACATTTTATTGAACTATTAATGTCAAAGAAAAACAATGAATTTTTTTTTTAAAAAAAGATAGGTTGTGAAGTATATTAATATTATTTATTATTTAATGCTATTTTAAAAATATTAATAATTATTTATGACATAAATATGACGTCACTGGTTCGATCACGGTTGACCCGACGGTTGAACCAGTAACCCGTAACCCACTTAATTTTCCGGTTCGATGAACGGTCCGGGTTTCAAAACACTGAAGTCAAGTATGGTGATTGGTGACCTTTTTTTTGGTCCTTATTTGTACTTTTCTTTTAAGTTTTTGTGTGTGCTTGCTGTGAATAAGACAGATGTATATATGAGGTAGATTCAAGAAGTGTGGCTTTTGATATATTTGATGTGTTCATATTGTGTCTAACCTGGAGGGACTTTGTAGTAGATCTGTCTCCTGCAATGTACCTTGTAGACTGTAGTTGATTAGTCATTGCATGTGAGCACATTAATTATGGATATTGTAAGTAGAGTACAAAATAGAAAACACTTTGGTCGTTGATTAGTCATTGCAGAGAGATTTAACTAGATTTAGTTGAAGAAAGTTTTAGTATGTTGTTGTTTTGGAGCTATGCGGAACAGAAGTGCTTCAAGGAGGTAACTGTGAGGTGAGAGGTGCTGCTGGTGTGGTGGGATGCAGCAGTCGACACTCCACAACAAATTATTGTGAAGTATGGAAACTTGTTGGTAGTAAAGGTGTATTTCTAAATTTGTTTTCTGATCCATATCGAGCAAGATCATCTTTCTTAATTCTTCTTGTCAAGAAGTTGTATTCCCCTATGTAATTAAGTTGAATCTTACTACTGCAGGCACTATAGGTTGCTCATGTGATAGCTATATTCCTTGCTAGAGACTTTTTGCTTCATTTTTCATGAGAAACATGGAAGTTCTGTCCTTGCCTGGTCTAGCCAGGTGTAATTCCACTATAAAGAATGCCATTACTACTTTCCATCTGGCACTTGACCTGGAATGTAGACCAATCACAAGTCAAGTACAAAGAACTTGCCTGAAAAATGGTTTTATCCACTAGACTGTGGGTTACAACACCATGATCAGTTAAAGCCATTTAATAAACCAGAATAATCTTAGAATAATCTTTGTTTTGTTCCTGTCAAAATCAAAACGCACCTCATTCAATTCATTCTTTGATGTACCCACTCTTGTTTTTCTAAATTCTCTTGTGTTTCGCTTTGTTTTCCATTACAGCACACTTGAGTTCTTGTTAAATGCCTAGTTTGCAGGTTTTTTTATTTAAATTCAACATTTATAGATGGGGGAACATGTTAACATTTTGCAGTAAATTTGTGTTTGTTGGATTGCAGAAACGATACGAGGATATCCCAGTTTTGGGACAGAGGCAATCTGAAGAATGAAGTACGACTGTCATCAATCCCACCCGACTTGTTTTCTCCATAGATTCTTCAAAGATACATTTTGATGTTTAATAATTGTTACCTTGTTTGTGCTTGCATGCTGTGAGCCTGTGGTTTCTTTAAACTGTAAGAACAGGTGAATTTTCAGATTGTAGCTTTTTGCTTTACAGTCCGATAAATTTTAAGCCGTGAGGTGATTTGATCATTCTGGACGTTCAATCTCGACTCCAGATGAAATATTAAATTGAACAGCGTTTGATGCTGCCAAAACTACATCTGGGTTAAACCCACAAAATTTAAAATAAAAGCAGGGGTGTTCCTTGTTATTCTTTAACAGAAATCAAATGTCGTTTGCTGCTTTCTCCGGGAAGCTTTTTGCCAGCGTTCTTTAATATTGGGGGAAATTCGTACTAATTATTTTAAGGTGAAATTCAAGCATAAACCTCGAATTTTTAGACAGCGGGTTGAATATAGAACACTGAATATTTTTTATGCATGTATATAAAATTATAAAAATTTTATGAAAAGGCATTGCTTCCAATGTTCTTCGTCCAAATTCTACACCCTCTTCCAATTTGAGTCCGTTATATTTAATTTAAAACTCCTATGTATTAATTCAAATACAATACAAGATCAATTGGGAACAATGTGATCCGTACTATACATTCTCACTTTTAACATATTAAGTTGACTGTAAAATCATAGATTTCCATTTTTCTTTAGCTATCTGTCAGTTAAGCTTCCAACTCCTAATATTATCATTCTTTTACTTTAATTAATATTATTCTCTTAATTAGGATATTATAAATTATACTACTAACATTCAACACTATTTTCAATCTAACACTACATAGCAATGGATGAAAATTTCAAAACTGAGGGATTATTAATTAAATTATTTAATTACCAACTCAAAAGTAATTAAATCACTAATGATGTATTAGTTTAGCGGTTAAGACTAAGATTTGAGATAATGAGTTCGAGACCCACTAGATGTATGAATATTATATACATCTTATGTGAGTGTTTATATTTTATTTCTTGTTATTAGTCATATTAATGCATTGTTATAATTGATGTATTGTTCAATGTACATTATAATTTATTTATCGGTATTAGTTATAAAAATAAAGTTGTTAAATAATTTCTTCAAGGATGAGCTACGTTTTTGGACCGAAAAGTCTATCCTTCGTCATTGTATCTTAATGGGCTTGCCCTGCTGAGATTTGGGGATGTATTATTTTTTTCCCCATCTTTTGGGCCGACTCGGCCTCTGTGCGACGACCCAATGGTACAGCCCAACAAAGCCTAGGGTTTCTTCCGCTTTAAGCGTATCAATATTTATGTTAAGCAATCAACTCCACTTCATTTCTGCTCTAGCCACTTCTTCGACCGTCTCGCAAACCCTAATTCAGGGTTTTCTCATCAGGTTCGCCGCTCTTCGCTTCCATCCCCCTCTCCTGTATCCTTAGTTTGTGTGCGGATGTGTATATGCATGTACGTGCGTCTCCATCTCGCATTTTGATGCATTCAACTTACACTGATATCTTGTTTTGCTTTTTGCCGGAATTTTTTGTTGAAGCAGAAGTGAGTTTGGGAAGATAGACGATCTTGAACCATGAGGTATGAAGCATTGTCCAGTTATCTATTTTTTTTTTTTGTTTTTATTTCAACCTGGACGCTGGTTCTGTCTTATTATTGGCTCTTCTTTCCGGGTTATTTATAATAATTCAATAATTGGATTGAATGAAATCTATTAGCAAATTATTTAGATGAATGAATTGTGTTGATCTATGTGTTCTCCTGGACTTTTGCAATTCTGATAAAATGACATGCGGATTGCTTGTTCTTACTCTGTTCGCCATGTTAGTCTAGGGTGTGGTTTTAGGAGATTGATTTGCTGTTTCTCCTGTTCAACTTAGTACAGTTGCTTTTATGGAAACAAAATAAACAGCTCTATGTTTTCTCCACATATTATTTTCACGCTTGATTATGAGTAGATAAGAAGGTAGACCACTGTTGCACTAGCGAGCTGATGAATTTTGATTGTAATATTTCGCAGTAAGCTTCAGAGTGACGCCCTGAGGGAAGCTATCTCTGTTATTACAGCCGATTCTAAGGAGAAGAAGCGTAATTTCACAGAGACAGTTGAGCTCCAGATTGGACTCAAAAACTATGATCCACAGAAGGATAAGCGTTTCAGTGGGTCTGTGAAGTTGCCCCACATTCCAAGACCTAAAATGAAAATCTGTATGCTTGGTGATGCTCAGCATGTTGAGGAGGTACTGCACACGTCCCTACTAGTAGGCTGCTACTGGCAAAGAAATTCTGATAGATTACTAAAATAGTCATGACTTCAGCATATCATTTGTTCTCATTTTCATTTATTGGTAAAATTGGGCTAGTTTTTCTTCTTCTCTAGTATTCAGTCTATAATGCATTACCCATAATGTATTCAGATGGCTTGTCCTTTTTATAATTTGCAGTATTAAACATTTTTCTGGTATGCTCGGTTTAAGTGCATTGTTAATGCCCTCTCACGAGAATTTTGGGATATCAGCTACTTATATGCAGTTCTTTTGCTAGGCTTTAATTTTGGGAAGCTCCCAACAGAAGGAATTTTTTGTGTAGATTCCTGTGTTTGCTTATATTGTAAATATTTATCATTCTGATGTGATTTACCCATGTGCAGGCAGAAAAGATAGGCCTCGAGTCCATGGATGTGGAGGCTTTGAAGAAGTTGAACAAAAACAAGAAGTTGGTGAAGAAGCTTGCAAAGAAATATCATGCTTTCTTAGCCTCAGAGGCGGTTATCAAGCAAATTCCCCGTCTCTTAGGGCCTGGTCTTAACAAGGCAGGCAAGTACCTCTGTTGGCAACATGTAATCCTTATTGGTCTGGCTTGTATGTACGGGGTTACTGTTGAGGGATCCTATCTCAGTGCTGTTCAACATGTCGCTTTATATCATCATAATTTGTATAAAGATGACAATGATATTTAGATAATCACATTCAATTCTATATTTGCTCTTTTGGCTTATTTGCACTTCTTTGATGCAGGCAAGTTCCCTACTCTTGTGACTCACCAAGAATCGCTTGAATCCAAGGTGAATGAGACCAAGGCAACAGTGAAGTTTCAATTGAAAAAGGTGCTTTGCATGGGTGTTGCCGTTGGGAACCTTGACATGGAGGAAAAGCAAATCTTTCAGAATGTGCAAATGAGTGTGAACTTCCTAGTTTCTCTTTTGAAGAAGAACTGGCAGAATGTAAGGCCATTTAAGACATGCATATATGTATCTATCCAAGTGTGTATATATTTAATGCAATGCCCCTTGCATTCCCATGTTGGAATTATCATCTACTGATGTTTCATGCTTTGGAGGTTCCTTGCTGCAGCGACTTAGCTATAATTTTTCACAAAAATATCTGCGACAGCATGCATTGAACATAGTTGTTTAATCATAGACGGCAGAAGATGAATGTTCATATCACTTTCTGCCATGATTTTCTCCAATTGATTCTCATAGCATTAAAAGTTCACTCGTGCCAACCTCAAAGATTGCTAACAGTTTTTTTTCTTCTCCTTTGATGTTCAGGTTAGGTGCTTGTACTTGAAGAGTACAATGGGGAAGCCACAACGCATTTTCTAAGGAGTTTGATTTTTGTTTCCAAGTGGTAGGATGAGAAGTTGTAAGAGAGGAAAAACAATTGAACGTTCCCAAGAGATGGGAGTTTTTTGTTTTTTTGTTATTCTGATACTTTTCTCAGATGCATTATGGATATTGATTTATTTTCCATGCTTTCTTACAATCTTTTACGGACGCAGGTTGTTTCTGTTTATTCGTCTCTAGCTTGATCCTTTTAGTGTTGGTTAATTATATATTCTAGCGGCATTTCTCATTGGTGTAGTAACACATGTAGAAAATTTGACGTCTTGGAGGGATTATAACAGGGATCTTGCATGAGCAGAGATACCCATCTCTGAATCATCCGTGGGTCAACTATGTTTTTGCCTATTACTGGGCCCTTACCTGGAAATCGTTTTTGTATCCACAGAAAGTGGCCGTGTATTGATTGTGTGTGATTCTTGTTTTAGGATGTCTAAAATTACAACTAGTCTTGTAGCCCAATATCGCAATTACCTTGTTGAAATTACAGTCCTATGTTTTATCTACTTGCCTCGGTTAACAGGGGACGATCTGAATCGCGGATTGACTACATGATCAATAGTTGCATGGTTGTAAAAAGAATTCCTAGGTTCCAGCAAACCAATGTGAAGTACGCCGAACATTGGAAGCCTCTTTCACGTTATTTTCACATGTTCATTCAATACGACATCACTTTCAACGTCCCACCAACTTTTTTGGCAGCACCAATGTAGGTTGAACAAATGAACAAAAGTAGCCTTCTTATGCTAACTAACATCATTTAAAAAGTCAAATATTACGTATGTATATAACTTTAAGATTAAAATTACAAGGGTAAATAAACTCCTTTTTCCTCATGCCCAAATTCAAATATTAAATACTAACCATACTTAAAAAATTAGGAGGATTGTAAATATATCACATAGGTATATTTAATAGTAGTGAATATTTTAAAATTCATTGTACGGTGTTTAATTGATAAGAATGGGTCATTTTTCTTATTAAAAAATTGCTTATTGTGATTATGTGAGAATTGTCTTGATAAAATTTTTTAGATTGATTAAAGAGAAAGATCACAAATCTAATTTGAATATATTGAATATAAATGGCTCGGGGTCCACGAGCCTAATATATTTTTGTGAAAAACGAAACCAAGGGGCGGCGGCAAGCAGGTTGGTATTGGTTGCTTGTTTTTCACACTAGTGCTCTCTTAGGGTATCTCTCTCTCTCATCCTTCACGCTTAAATATTAACGTCTCCACTCTGCGCACAGTATACTGCTCGATTCTGAGACGGGCCTTGCCGCTACAGCAATCAAATCTCTCATCACACCCCTCTCTTTCTAAATTTACTCGGGTAGGTTTTGTGTTCTTCTTCAGTCCCTTTAGTTTTTGTCTTTCCTCGATATCTCCGTCTGCTCTTCTTTTATCTTGTTATTTGCAGTTGAGTAGGAGCGTTGCTTTTTCTGAAAGCTGCGAACCCCGAGTTGTTTTTGAACCCTTCTGGATCAGGCCCAGATCTTGAAATTCTTTTATTTTCTTGGTTCTTATTTTTTACTTTTTCCAGTTTCGTTCTTGGTGTTTGCTTTCTGATCGGTCTACCGAGTTTGGCTGTCTGACATGATTTTCGTCTGTTTTTTTTTATTATTATTATTTCCTTCCTCTTTTCTGTGATGGGCTTCGTCTATTTGTTATGCTTTTTTGAAAAAGATAATTCTTTTTTTTTTAAGAAGGAAAAAGTGCAAGTCTTGAGGACTGATTATATTGTATTGGTCGACTGTGCTGGTTTTAGTGACGACCCTCTGATATCTGGTGGGAATGTTTAGATCATGCGCACTTGTTTTATACATTTGACACATGGTGTTGTTTGCTGTTTTCTTGTAAGATCTTGATGTAGAATTTTTCTTCCGATTTTTTCGCTTTCTGAATACTTTGGTACAGTACGCAGTTTCTGTTCTTTGTGTCGTGGTAAAAGCATATATGGACATCATGAATGTGAAATCTGCAAAAGTTTCTGCTGAGCTTCATTTACAGTTTTTTTTTGCAGCTGAAGCGTTGATACTGAATTCCGATTTCTGAAGTTGATTCATTTGTTTGATCATAGTTGATACCTTGATGTCGTATTCATTTGAGTGTTGTGTGTTTGATAAGTAAACAAGAGTTGGAATTCTCCTTTTTGTGGAATTATTTGTCTTTGTTTATTTTCCAGTACGCCATTTTTCTTAGTTCAACTCCTTTCATTGCTCTCTCAAAGTACTTTTTGCTTCAGCTCAAATGATGTAAGAAGAGAAAGTTTGAGTGTAATTTGAGTTGTTCCTTCAAAATGAAAGTTTATCAGTGTGGAATCTGTAACCATTAGTGCAGTAGATGCTGTTTGCGTTCAAGCTAGTAGTGACTGGCTTCTATCGTGGAGCCTCGAGTGAAGGGCATGGAATAATTTGCTTGCTCTTCTCATAATGCTCCAAACATCTATTGCTTTGTTGCTCTGAAATGCACGACCGATATGTTTCCATTGTTTGGGCATTGGCAACAGGCATATATAACATATATCATGACAAAAACAAGGCAGACATCGTATCCCTCTTTATTGTTATGCACAAACTTTACTGTTGATGCTGTTGAGACATAGTTGCTGTTGGAGAATATGGTCCTATGGTGTCCTGGTCATGACCAACGAGTTAAAAGGCCTAGCATACATGTAATATGAGTTACAAGGCAAGCATATATGCAATATGATGTTTTATTCTCTTAATCTATCAAATGTTAACTACTGAACATTCTTCTTTAACTTTTGGATGCAATGGAAAAACACTTAATAGATGCCTCATAGTCAATGAAACATCTTCTGTGTTTGAACTCTTGTTTTCCATGAACCATTGTGAACATAAATACCAAGTTCAGTTCAGTTCAGTTCAACGATAAAAAGAAAATGGATTTGATTCAACCATTACTTTTGTCTACTTGCATTTGATATTTTGAGTACCAACTAGATCAATTTGCTGAAAGTTCCTTTTTCAGGACAACATGGCGACTGCAAGGCTTCCCACCATCTGCATGTTCGGCAGTGCTCCACAAAGCCGAACTAGAAGTGCCTTTATCAAGAGCCCATCTTCTCTGGGATCTGTAAAGAGCATCACAAGAACCTTTGGCTTGAAAGCAAAGCCCGATTTCAGAGCATCTTGCATGGCCGTATACAAGGTGAAATTGATTGGACCTGACGGTGCTGAGTGTGAGTTCGAGGCACCAGATGATTGTTACATCCTCGACTCAGCTGAGAATGCAGGAGTTGAACTTCCATACTCGTGCAGGGCTGGCGCATGCTCCACCTGTGCAGGGAAAATTGTGACGGGAACTGTCGACCAGTCCGACGGTTCGTTTCTTGATGACAACCAAATGAAGGATGGCTACTTGCTGACATGCGTTTCCTACCCGACTTCGGATTGTGAGATTCACACACACAAGGAGAGTGATCTATATTGATCGTCATTTTCGTTTCTGTCATTGTTGGCTTGTTAGGCCCAAAACCAATTATTGGCCTGTTTAGTCAGTTGCAAACATGAGTATGGTTAGCCTTGCTCGTTGAGCTTTTCTTGTCCAACAACCTCTGTTAGCATCTCTTCAGCCTCTTATGTTTCTTACCGGGTATGTTTATGTTAGAAGGGGAATTTCAAGACTTTAAGAAGAATTCATTGTGCTACAACCGCAGTATGTTAGAAAGATTTATTATATAACCTTAGGTTGGAGAAAAATGGGCGAGATATGCTCTAAGTGCCAACTCGTTTGGTCGCATTAGTTTTCTGATTGTCATAGAATTTGATAACTGTTTTGTTTGTGTCTCAAATTGAATCGTGTGATTGGTTAGTTGTAATAACAACTTGTTAGGCTAAGGAACCCAATCATATTCATGAAAAAGTAAAACAAAATAGATTAGTGCTTGAACGAATTATATATGATCGATTACAGTTTAGATCTGGGCCCGGGCCCGAACATTGGCCCAAAAGAGAGAAACACACCAATTTTTACTAAGTTCGGCTCAAAATCGGACTGAAAAACTCATGTTTAGTTAATTATAAACAGGAAAAATCAATAGATATTCCAATTAGTTTTTCATATATTCACCTTTTAAAAAGGCCTAAAAAGGTGTCCTCTTTTGATGATTTGGAAAAATTAGATAAGCTTGCTGATGGGCCTATAGTGGGCCAGGCCCAGAGAACACTGGTGAGAATCAGAATAAAGGCCATAGCTGTGGCCCACAAGAAAAGTTTCCCTCATTTGCATGATTTTCCGTTCCATCTTTTCTGGTTGAATAAAAGATGGGTGGGAGAAGAAGGGAAGGGACTTTTTCAAGTGCAGAGGGCGTAGACCTTTATGCACTGAGGATCTTATTTCATGTAAATTCTCATCACCATCTGCATGGACCCCCCCCCCCGCCCCCCGGAGAGAGATTCTTGGTGAACAATGAGAGCTGAGTTTGGAAGAACGTCTTGCGCAAGCACTATGCATAATTGCTTACCCAACTTTATAGAAATCTAAATACAAGCCAAAGGTTGAGAAGAAAAACGTGGAGAAAATGACAAAATGCTCTTTGATGTGGCATGAATTGATGATTCGTTTTGCCAGTTATTCTCATACCATGATTTTATTTTTAAAAAGTGTTTCATTAAGGAGATGAGATTTTGAGACTTATAAACTACTCAAACTCTACATCTATAGAGGGCATTGGGCTCAAACTCATCATCCATAGTTGATGTTAGGCATGTGGCAGCAGACGTCATTGATATTCATTTCGTAAAGTATTGTTCATTTTAATATGATGTGGCATATATCGTGACGGGCGCCCAGGATTATTACTCTAACTTCATAAACTTCATAATTTCATTTTAAAAAAAATTCTTTATCTTCAATCAATATAGAGTGTATGATAGACTCACTCCTAATTAATAAGAAATTTTAACTTTTATGCTTTTATTTTATTTTGTAGCTTCAAAAATTTATTATATTATTCAGATAAGTCCATTTACTAGTTCTTGATCATACTTATCCTCTCACGTAGACTCAATCATTCTTTTCGATAAATAACAAAAAGTTAAAATTGTGGGGTTGTTGATAAAATTAGAGAAAAAAACATCTTCCCATTGTGTGGTATCATATCTCAGACCACATTAGAGAAGAATCTTGTCCACCACAAATAATCTCTCTTCTCACCACATGCTCCAATCTTTGAAGGGACCAAAACGAAAAAAATAAAAAAGATATTAGATAATGAAGTGGAGTCTTGAGGTCATTGTGGGAAAATATGAGGGTATTTCAAGAAATTAATGCAGCATGTCTGTAATTCACTCCTCCCAACTGTATTAGTGAATGCTCCTTTCTTTCCTCATTGAATTTGATTAAGACCCTCAAGAAAGGTGATAAAAAGAAGAGGAATCAGATTATAGAAACAGCCAAAGGCAGCTAATTACGTGGAAATAAGAAAGCGGAAATATGTAGAAAGAAAATCTTGGCCCACTACAGTTCAATGGCAGCTGTTTGAATTTATTTTATTATTACCATTAAGAAGAAAAGATTGCAGCTACTTCATTTTCACGTTGTCCCTTTAGTCCACTCTTTGAATATAATAAAAACGAAGTGAATTTTTTATTTTTATTTTTTGGTGGGGGAGGGAGTTTTGTATAGTATTGAGCGGTGACATATATATAGAGACGTCCAACAATAAACCACGGTGTGAGTGAGATACAACAGAGTTGGCATATGGCTATGGCCACCCTTTTCCGGGTTCTTCTTCTCATCCTCATCTTTTCAGGTCATTCTAAATACTTTTGCTTATGGTCTTTTTCATTTCAATTTCAAGAAAAGATGGTGCGTGTGTGTGTGTGTGTGTGTTTTTTAATTCTCCTTTTTCTTGAAGTTTTGAGTTTGTGTTTTGCATGTGATGGGCTGCTCCTTTTTATTTCTCCTGATGATGATGGGAAGAGAAGGAAAAGAAAAAGTGGGTGCTTGGGATTTGTTGTTGTTACGGAAGTGTTTGGCTTTGTTATATGTATGTGGAGTCATTCTGCTTTGTTTGGATAGATTTACATATTTTTTTTGCTATTTTGTCTGATTTTGCTTGCAGTAAGTAGGTGGGGAAGTATATATCTTCAACTTTGAGAATTTGTGGCCTTTCATTTGCTTATTAATCTATGAAAAGAATGGTTCCTTTGTGGAATTCTCTGAGATAGGAAGTGATTCCTGTAAATTAGATGTAGTGACAGTGGATTCTTTGGTAAGAACAGGAGTTTATGTTTCTTTTCGGGTTATTGGCAATTGATACAGAAGCAACTTATTTATACCGATCTCTTTAATATATGAATACAAATGTTACGGTTTTTATGCTTAATTTGGTGTTTTCTTTTGTCGTTAATCGATTGGTTCGATGTTGATCATTCAATGAACTAGTTAGTGATGATGACTATCAGCCAAGGTAGCCAGAAATCCTGTAAATTAGACAGGTTCTATTCAGTTTTTCTCTACCTGTTTCCATGATGTATATACTTATTTGACTCTCTTATCTGTCTTTAGATTCATTTGTTAGCATCCGCAGCCTCGGATTAGGAATTAATTATGGCCAGATTGCCAACAATCTCCCATCACCGTCACGTGTTGCATATCTTCTCGGATCTCTCAACATAAGCAGAGTAAAACTTTATGATGCTGATCCAAACGTGTTATCCGCATTCGCCAATACTGATGTAGAATTTGTCATTGGACTTGGAAACGAGTATCTGCAAAAGATGACTGATCCAATTCAAGCACAAGTGTGGATTCAGCAGCACGTGCGACCTTACATATCTCAAACCAAGATCAAGTGCATAACTGTCGGAAATGAGGTTCTCACAGGCAATAATACTCAGTTGATGTCATATCTTCTCCCGGCAATGCAGACTATGAATGGGGCTCTTGCAAATCTTGGCTTAAGCAAGGAGATATACGTGACCACAGCTCATTCATTTGGAATCTTAGGTAACTCTTTTCCACCTTCTGCGGGTGCGTTCCGACAAGATCTTACTGAGTACATCCAGAGTATTCTCAATTTCCATTCAGAGACACACTCGCCGTTCCTTATAAATGCTTATCCTTTTTTCGCATATAAGGATAATCCACAGCAGGTATCATTGAACTATGCGCTTTTCCAGCCTGATCCTGGTATGACGGATTCAGTGACAAATTTGCATTATGATAACATGTTATACGCACAAATTGATGCTGTTTATTCAGCAATCAAAGCACTGGGACATACAGATATACAAGTTAAAGTTTCTGAGACAGGTTGGCCGTCAAAAGGGGATCCCAGTGAGGTAGGGGCTACACCAGAAAATGCCAGATTATATAATGGTAATTTGCTAAGACGAATAGAGCAAAATCAAGGGACTCCTGCAAGACCATCAGTACCAGTTGATATCTATGTTTTCGCACTTTTTAACGAGGATCAGAAGCCTGGTCCAGTGTCTGAGAGGAATTATGGATTGTACTATCCTGATGGTTCTCCTGTGTATAATATTGGATTACAAGGTTATCTTCCGCGCATGGATTATTCAGCTTCGAAGAAAATGTAAGGGATCCCTACATTTTCCTGAGTTTCTCCGGCTTTTGTTTGCACTAATCAATCCAATGTTCTGTTTTATTACTTTTCAGGTTGTCAACATCTTAAATCTGTTCATCATTCCCATAGCTTTATTGATATGTTCTTTGTAGCTAAGAATTTATCTCATACCATGGAAAAGGAAAAGGAAGTATGGACAAACAGTTGATCCTTGATTCTACGTCTTTTACCCCAGTTCTTTATGGGGAAAATTTGGGAGGTAAAGACTTCTTCACTTTCTTTTCATTTATATACACCCCATGTTTTTTTGCATATCAATAGATGCTTTCTCCCATACCGTTGCATTACTTCATAAGAAGCTTAATCACTAAAGGACACTAGAAGAAAGAAATCACCGAGCATCTAAGTTCGAGGACCACATGCTTAGGATCAGTTACAGTCACTTTTAATCAATTGCCTATTTCATTCTTGATACCACAAATTTATCACCTCGCATGTAAAAGGAAAACAGCTTGTATACTTGGAGCAATATTTTCAGGAACTTTTACCTAGCAATTGATGGCCTAAATTCTTGTTTAGTGGAGAATGGTAAAGGGTCTCCATCATCCTAATCTCTACTCTCAATAATGCATATGAATTTTATACTGACAGGATTCCTATCTTCTTCAGCACAAAAGTCCATTATCAAGAAATAAGCCTCCATCTATAGTCCAAAATTTAGCATTTTTAATATAAACCGCCAAACTTGAAAGCTCGTCTTTTTTTTTCGTCTCTAGTTGTGAAGCCTCCATCTGCTGTGACATTTTCTGTCTTTATTTGTTCAATCTTTTTTTACCAAACGGAATATATTGCGTCGTTTGTGCAGCCTGGAATAACTTTCTCGTGTCGCTTTCACATCTATATCTGGCTTGCACCTATCCTACTTCTAGAAATGATGTTGTTTTTTCGATTTTCAAGCTCAGAAAATGCAACTTTTTTCATACATTGGATTGTGATATGTGATTCAAGCTTTATATCTTCAATAGATGTGTTCGATTAGTTTTCTTCGCTCAGAAATTGTTGTTGCCTATTTTGTAGTGTGTAACGTCAATATGATGGTTGAATAAATGGACGGTGGCTTTCACCATCATGGAGCCCATCCTGTTTTCTTTTTGTGAAATTACTGTAACACTCGTAAATTATAGTCAAATTAACACAAATCACCCTTACTGTTGGAATATAATTACATTGACGCCCCTGTGAGTGATGTTTTGGTTTCACTCAGGGGGGATCGGCCAAGTAAAAACATTGCTGATCGGTGGTCTCAGCGTAATAAAAACATCATTGAAATGTAAAGTTGCTTTATTACTCAAATAGTAGGGGTAAGTTTGGTGTCTTGATATAGTCGACGATGTCTAAATGTAATTATTCCTTTCTCCTTCAGTGATCTTACATCATAAGATAAGATAAGATAGAGAAAGATTCCATTTCGATGAATTTCACACCATGTCTGGCTACTATCAAATTTCAAATTAAGTAGGCCAAGCTTATGACCCACCAAACTATTACAAACCCTGATGCTTCAATGACACAGTTTGGTTAACGTGAAGAAAAACATCAATATTTGTGTACACGATATTCGTCTACACAAGATCAGACGAGACATGTGCAGTATCAGACAATCACATCAAGAATATATCTAATTTGCTGAATATTGTTCTTGGGACTGTCTAAAATCTTCACAAGATCGAATGTTTTGTTTTTGCAGGTAAAGATAACAATCTGTTCCTCAAGGGCTGGAGAGATTTTGCCATACATGAACAGGAGAAATGTATACTTAGTGATTAGATACATTCATTGAGTAGAGTTATTCATTCACAGACTTTGTAGCCAACCGATTATTCTCACCTGGACGGATAACCTTATTTTGAGGATACATTACAGCATTCGATTATACACTATATGTCTGAATCGCAATTGTTGTCTGTTCAATTCTCGAGCTGTTGACTCCGACAGATACCAGAAATTAACCCTGTGTGCTACCCTTGTGCTATATTTGAGTGGAATTTCCGGTGATCTTGCAATTCATTTGGTCCTACTGAGATCAGATTTTCGTGGAAAATAGGAGAAACTTTTGACTGGAGAATTCTTAGGTGGTGTGTGAATGTGGGGGAGGGGCAGACATGGGAAGTAGCAATGTCGTAGACGTTTACTCCTCTTTCACGTTCGGTTCTTGCTGCTTGTTTTTATGCTGACTGACGTTGCTTTGTAGGAAGATTCAAATTTTGGGTCGATATCCGCACGCAATCTTTGTCTTTTTTATTATTCTACATTTATAAACTGCAAATAGGTAGGCATCAATCACAAAGTTGATTTTTTCGTTCTGCTACTCGTTTCAGAACAAGACAACAAATTAATAGCACGCAACAAGCATAGGGATTCTTGATCAACATATACTCAAAACTAGTTCTATTTTTGGACAGTCTCGAGATATCATCTCCAGTAACATACAAACTCCATGTGTATCTGCATCATAAACATCGATTATAACATACGTAAACTTACTTTTGAGCATCGACGAAAAATGATAATATAAATGAATTAACCTACCACCCATGATATAATCGGGAACATATGACAGCCTTCAACAACTTCGCTTGTTTATGTATAAGAAATGATGAATCAGTGCGGCGTAATCAGAAAGGTTTTTCATCCGTAAGTACCATCAACCAAATGGATAACATGAAATACACGGGCGTGAAAGATATAGACAATTAAGTCAACCTACATGACAACATGCTATGCATGATACTTGGTTACAACCTGTCCCAGATTATGAAAACAATCGAGCAAGTAAAGTAGAGCATTTATATATATATATATATATATATATATATATATATATATATATATATATATATATATATATATATATATATAAGGAATATGATAGGTTTTGCCAACAGATCAATTCGTTCAAAAATTTAATAAATGAATTAGAACAGAAGACAAAGACAACCATAGTTCTCTACATAACAGTGGTTGTGGTTGGTTCTCAAGACAATCATCAATATACAGATGGAGGATTATGGGTCCGAGGACGCTGATGAGCAGTGGCCAGATGCCATGAAACAAACATTAGGACAACACCAGAAACATGTTCATTTTCCTTCTACACATGCAATGTTTTTTCCTCAAACAATACAAACCAAACCCAGGCTGGTGGAACTATATCATGATATGCTAATCGGAAACAATGAAAGGAATGATCATGGACATGAATGTGTCGTAAGATAGCGTCGCTGACCCTGTGTAACGTGGATCCTTCTCCTTGAACTTCTCTGTCAAGCCCTACAAATGCATCGAAATACAGAGTATTAAGACAAACAATTGAGGGAAAGCACTTATTGTTCTTGATTGAAGGAGAAATCCTGATGAATATTTCCTTTTCCTTTGTCATTTCTTTCTTATTTATTTCAGCAACATTTTTCTTCTACTTGGCCTGGGATTTTTCTCAAGTCTCTTCCATTAGAGAATCACATTGCTATGTTTTAATGAGACCGACACAACTCGAATCAAACAGCAGAAATCACAGAAAAGATATTCACATCAGAAGTAAGAAATGTTGTAACTTGAGGTCATAATTTCATTGGAGTGGTGGCTCACCTTTACGATCATCCCACACCTGAAACATAAAAAGGAGACCGTTTAAGATAACAGCTGGGAATAAAATCAAAACCAACCACATATCATAATTATAGGAACAGGTTCTTACTCGACAAAACTGTCAAAACTCAGCTCCCCTTGCGTCCACTGCCATCATCATATTTGGAAATCAGAACTTGCAGAACAGGTGGTGGTAATGCATATCCAAGACTATATAGGGCATCCCTCAATTCCACAGCATCAATTTTCCCACTCCGGTCTCTATCAAATCTTTCGAAGATAGCCTAAATGTCGAAAAGTTAATACAGTTGCAGACACACCTGCCTTGACGGGGGCTAACCAGTAAAATGAGTCCCATCACATTAAGCATCTTCAACTTAAAAGACTCAACAATTGCATATACAAACAATACAATCATAAAACTCATAAATGAAGTCATCAAATTGTGTAAAAACTATTTTACAAGTTCCATCAAGTATATATGTCCTTGCTGTCTGAACAAAACTATTTCAGAAGTTCAAACTTCACCAGTGCTAACATTTTTCTGAATCGTCTCTCTTTCTTTCCTCTATACTCTGCGCTCCGATATTTTTAAGAATGTACTAGGTGCTTACCTTCCAATAGACCAATCCCACACCTAAGTATTTTTTGCTTTCTGTCTTCAAATTTTACCTCCGTCTTCCTTTTGTATGTACTTAGATAGTCAATTATCCAACCAAAAGAACAAAAGGAAAAGAAATGAACAAGAAGAAAGTCTATTTCTTTCTTTCCTATCTTCCTATAATTTCCAGTTGCTAGAGGTCACCCACATGTCAGCTAGCAGTGGTGCCACATGAACACTGTTTCAAAATTTAACACATCAGAAGCAGATAATCACCCAAACAAACCCCAGAAAGCATATTTAGCAGTGAAAACCTAAATAACAAGCTTGAGCACAGATACAAGCCGAAGACTAGAGCCACCATGGTTTACAGATTGAACGAGTTTATGTACATAATGTCTTTATAAGAGATCAAGCTAGAAATTTATATAACAAATAAGATTTTCAGGAGTATCAGATCGAGTACAGAAATATTTCTTGTGCCATGCATCATCCTGATCCTTGTTGTTTCACTTGGAAATGCTTATACATATTTGTTAAATGAAGTTGCATGCATCAACCAGGATGTACTATAATTACATTTCTTTACTCACCCGCCACTGGCCAAGGCAACTCCACACGCCCGCGAATTCTTTCGGTCCTGCACGCATAATTAAACACCAAGAAATGATGAACAAAGTAATATCAGATTCACAAGGACAAACTGGAAGACAACAAACAAGCATCACAATATCATCTAGAAATTAGCAGCCAAATACAAACCCACGACCAAAAAGAGGCAGCCAAGATTTGACCACCAGAGTACTAGAGCATAACTGATACGAAAATGGCAAAAGGCAACATGAATCCCACCTCCATCTTCCACACCGGCCTCCTCAATTTGCAAATTAACATTAACAAAATTTTCACTTGCTCCTCCGGAAAACAAAGATTTAACATCAAAAGAGCGATCTTTTGACTCGACCCTCCACCCCAAAACCAAAAAAAAAAAAAAAAAGGAAAATGAAAAGAGAAAAGGATTATTTCAAAGTTCGTGAAGAACGATAAAAAGCGGAACCAATCAATTTCTCCAGAGGCTATTCAACGAAAATCAGATCAAATAAGCAACTTAATTAAGAAAAAGTTCACTGCGTTTCTTTGCCACATTAACTATTAATAAAAAATCATGAAACGGAAAATGAAAAATTCAAACATGAACTTGGAAGTTACAGAAAAAGAACTGACCAATTCTGCAAGAGGATTCATTGGAACTCCTGAAGAGAAAAATCAGCAAACGTAAAGTCCTGAGGCTGAACTTCTGGTAGTTCCAAGTCAGTGCTTCTTGAAGCTCCCTCTCTTCAATATACCCATTTTGGTTCCTGTCCACCATCTGAAAGCTCCGGATCACATCCGGGTGTGTTCCCGGAGGAAACAAAACTGTATACTTGCTGCTGCGGCTGCTGATGATACGGATAGTACCCATAGAGGCGGTGGAGTCTGACCCCCCCGTACGCACTGCTGCTGGTGCTGGTGCTCTGAGTGGGGTGATTTGGGCATAAGGTAAGGAGGGGTTGGAGGGAGGTGCATGTGGTTGATAAGGGTAGGCAACCCGGGGCTGATCCGGGTCGGGTGCGGGTGGGGCTGATGGGGAGTATTTCTGGGTGGGGCTGCCGGTGTACGAAGAAGCCATCGCTCTCCAAACTTTGATGTAATAGCACTCTTCCGATGATGAAAGAAGGAACTTCCATCATCATCAACGTATATATATAAGAGTAATAATTATGGCTTTATGAGGCTATTTTCGTAATCTTCTGACCCATTTTTGACCGGGCGCAGACACCGTAGCGCGTGGCACCGCGCTTCCTTGTTAAGTTTTCTCTGATACTTGGAAATTCTTGAGATGTTTTGTGTTTTTTTTGCAACAAAAGAAAAAAGGGAAATTGTGTTCTAATAACAACATTTAGATTTGTCACATAATTGAATAATTTTTTCCAGTAAGATTGATATATTACTTATATTATAATTAAATTAAGTGAAGCATAAATTATAATTTTTTATTAAAATTTAGAGTGAAAAATAGATTTCTTGAAATGAAAAGTTAGAAACAATGCATTTCATGAGTGGAAAAACACTAATCAATTTATTTGATACTTAGTTTGAATTTTTTTAAAAAAAATTACATGTGATAAATCGAATTTGGGCATGAGCATTTATTTATTAAACTTTCGAGCTTGGTTCTAGTTCGGCTTATTGGTAAAGAATGACAAAATTTGTAAATTTATTTATGTAATAATTTCTAAGGAAATTTTTTTTGAAAGTACTTTGAGATGATTCGTTTAAGAGATACGGACGTGTGAATATTTTTTATGATTTGAAATTTAATTTCCTAATGAATCGAGTTCATAAATTAATTAATTTTGCATTTTATCTTTGATCAGATATATTTTGATTTGCTTGTTTTTACTAGGAAAAATAACATTTTGCATAATATAGTCCACACTTGTGAAAAACCCCAATACCCAATCTCAACCAATACAATCATCGTCCAAACATATTTTCCTAGTGAAGATGTCCTATAATTTAAACAATTCAACCATCCACAACACTCATGGGGTAAGGATACACATTTTGTATCATAGTCATTGACATCCATTCCCCCATCCTTACAATATTCATCAACATGGAACTATAGTATTTTCTAGAATTCAATCACGAAATCTTGTATTATAGGTTTTCCTTCTCGTTTCCATGAGTAAGTCCAGCATCTGTTCCTGGGGAGCTGGCAATATTGGTTACACTCTGGCCGTTGTTATGGATATCTGAACCACCCATTGTCTTAACTTGGGGGCCGATGGCATCAGTTGCATTCACTTCTACTCCTGCCCGTTCGTCAATATTGACCTCAAAACCACCAGCCATGTTATTTGGGGAGCTCACGGAATCTGTTACACCCGGCCCCTCTACAGCCTGACCATTTGTGTTGACCTCCAAAGAACTCGTACCTTGAAAGGAGTTTCCCCTTTTCATATGCCTCTTCTTCCGCTGCTGGTTCCTGAAACGGCCTTTCTTTGGTTTGAGGGCTGCTGCCGTCTCCTGTGTGCTGATTCCAAGATCAGATACCTTCTTCTTCTGTGGAATAACAGTGTAAATGGAGGTGCCAGTTTGATCTTCAGAGACCGACGCAGCAGATTGAATGGCTAACAACGCAGTCCTGGCAGCTTTGATCTCAGCCTCTTTCTTTGTGCTTGCTGCAGCTCCAACATACTTGATCCCCCGATTTCAACAACGCAAGAATACATGGGCATTCTGCCTTGTTTCTCTTCCTTATGGCACTCGTACAAGGGAATGGCGTAGTTCATCTTTTGGGCATATTCTTGCAGCAAGTTCTTGCACAAGCCCGTTTCATGCTGAAATGAAAGGTGGAGAAACAAGGCCACACAGATTAACACAAGTAATCAAGAAAAGAACAGGTGACCGATCGAATCATCAATTTACAGGTCAAGTATTCTTTGTTGCTCAGTCTTTATTTTTGGAGGATTGAATCATTTACTAATTCTACTTGCCTTGGCATCTCTGCTTCTCTAGAAACAGAAAAATCGTACAATCTAGTATTATGATCATGATAAATAACAGTCCCTGTTTCCTAAGGATACCATAGAAGATAGAACAAACTTCCAATATAACGAGCAACTCAAGGAAAGCAACCTAGTTTATACATTTGAAAAGGAGATTGTTGAGGAACGGACTACAATAGAGAAAAGTATATCATAAAGCTCAAGAGGAAAGCATGAGGAATATTTCTCTATCTTTTCCTTAGCACTTTTATAATTCTAGTCAAGTTTCTGATGGACGCAATTATGTATACACACAAAAGTGCTGATAAAACATAATATATTAAGATAGGTGAAACATAAAAGGTCAGCATAGTTGCTTCATCCAGTAATGGACTAAAGCTTCGAAAGACATCTTCATAGTTTTTATCACTTATAATAGGGCTTTGTAGAAAGCCCGACGCATTCCGTAAAACAGAAAGAGAAGGAATAAAAATAAACAATTGTGAGGTTCACTTGTTAAAGAGCATACTCGAAACAAAATAAGCAGCAACATTCAGTTATCTATAAAGGTCATGTTGTTGCAAAATGTAATTACCAAAATTTGGAGGTATTAGGTTGTCCACAGGTTATTGGCATAGAAGCAAACATCAATTTAAAGTAATTTCAACAATCCATCTTTCCCACCAATGTAACTAAGTATAGAACTCATGATGACCAACAAAATCTCACTTTCCATGTTTAGCCACCCATGTTTAACTTGAAAAGTTCTAGGTGGACAAGGATGACCTCGAAATGCAATCTCAACTTAAGTGGGTTGAAGGGGTGATCCAGTTGTTATAGCATTAAGTAAAAGATATACGCTGGTCAAAATATTATGCCATAAATCCAGATACTTCTAAACGTACATATACTAAAAAACTAACTAAAACACACTTACAACAGGTTGAGAGATCCCAAATTTCATATCAACGGAGTTGGCGAGTTCTACCAGAGCAACTTCGGCAGCTGATTGCTCTGCTGCCTTGCGATTGAAAAATCCAGGTAGAGAATCATATCTGACATTGTTTACAATTACAGTTGATCTAAAGGAAGGTTCATGAGAAGGCCCTTCCTTGATAGTTTCATAAACTGGAGTCAGTCCTGCTTTTTGACAATACTCTTGCAATCGACTCTTGAAAACATAACAGTTCGAGACACCTGCAATGGATCAATGGATATGAGAATCTGGGTCACTAGGTATGTTTTCACCTATAGCTAGGATTAACCACGATAAACTGCATAGAGGATACTCTATCTTGGAGAGCCCCAACTGAAAAGCCACAAACTGTACAGTTTTCATGAGAACTTCAATGAACTTACCAGCATAATTGATATAATTTTCAGTAGAGGTATACAAACAGAGTCATGCAGAAATGGGTTGGAAACTTAAGCAGGAGACTACACTCAACTCAAAATACTAACATAGCAAAAGATATGAAATAACGTGCACCAATTTAGTGGCCAAAACAGTGTTTGAAGATATAAAGTAGCATTTTCAGATAAACTATATATCTTTGAAATAGTTGCAGTAAAAAATAGTTCTCATCTTGAGGGCCCCACTGTTACCTCAAAAATAAGCAAAGGAAAGTGCAAAATTCTTTGAGTCATTCTTGCTTCAAACTACATCCAAAATGTTTGTTCCCAGCACATGTGCCAGAAGCTTCACAACTTCCTCAATCACCCATATAACCATTCCAGACCTCATATAAAATATGTACGATTTCTGAAAATTGCAAAAGTTTTATGTGTGCTCCTAGATGTACAAATCAAGGAAACCCCAGGCTCCAACCCCAGCAGAGAAATAAAACACGAGAGAGGAGAGTTTTGCTTCAGTCCAAGAGCCCCCCATTACTCCATCCTCAGCCGGAAGTTCCATCTCTACATGTATTCAAGCACAGAAGGAACTCTCTGAACGAATTTACATCATATTTTAACAGATACACCACGCAATTCCCCAAGCCTATTGGTATTAATTAATGTACTGCTAAAGAGACGTACAAAGGATAAGAGCTAAGAAAAACTAAGAGATAAAAATCAAATACACATCACAAACAGAAATTGCTGACAGAAATCCCTGGTGTCATAAAATATATGAAGCACAAATAAGCATGAGCTATACTTGGAGGTGCATTTTTCTCTTGTGAATCATGATTGGCCATGACCTTCCTCTTCTTTTCAGATGATGCTGATGTGGGGTCAAATCTAGGACTACCAAAATGCTCTGCTTGGCAGGAGGAGTGGCAGGGTTTGCTGGCATATAAGATATCTCATTTTCAACATTACCAACAATTTCAACCTGACCGGCTTCCATCTGGAATACTTTCAGTGATTCCTGTCTCTTTCTCCACTCCACTATTTAATCTGTAAATCAATTAACAATAACAAAACCATGCAACTCAATTCTAAGAATGCAACTAAGCGAGTGATTTATAGTACAAAAAACAAAAATGGAAGCCCTTCTATTGGATTAAACTAAAAAATTTGAGAAAATAACATTTGAATAAGACGTACACATCTCATGTCAATAAATACTCCATGGTTGTTACCCTAAGAACATCACCATATTCTTAGACTATATTAAATCAAAGGTCTAATGCATTTTGCATGACAGTGTCCATAGTTTGGACCTGGAGAAGGAATCAAAATACACCAGGAGTAAAAAAAGAGAAAGGTCACTGGTGTCAGCTATACCTCTTGGTAAGATGAACAAACCAAATTCTCACAACCATGAACAAGTAAGAAAAACCATTTCAGTTAGATTTCTTAATCCCAACTTGGTAAGTTAGAACAGAAAATCTCCCATCTCCAAAGAAAAAAGAGAACCCTGAACTTCTTTAATCAACCAAATAAAAAACGAAAACCCAGCACTTCTGAGCTTTCAGAAAATCTCCCATCTCCCAAGAAAAAGAAAACCCTGAAGTTTCTATTTCTGCTTTAACCAATCAACTCCACTTCATCCAGGAAGAACAAAAGAAAAACACTTCTTGTCACTGAGCAAACACAATTCTTGCTCAGTCCTTTCACAAACCTTCACCCGTTCTGGACTTAAACACGGGATTTCCCTCATATACTCCAGAATCGAGCACAAATATTTATTTACTTCAGAAACGAAAAAAGAGAAGCGCAAAAGAAATTGGTAAAAGCCAATTACCAGATAGCAAGAGAGGAGTTGAGAAGTGATGGTTGGACTTCTGCCTCGCCGGGAGCAGAGGTTTTGGAGTGAGAGGAGAGAAAAAGGGCATGGCCTACGCTACGCTTCTGCCATTAAATAATACTGAACAGAATTGCAATGGCAGTGAACAAACAGATGAGAAATCAAGAAACCAGCTTTTTTGGGTTGGGAAAAGTTGATTCTAAATAGGCCCAGATTCTGTACAAGGCCCACTGTCTATATGCTTTCCTCAGTTTAGGGCTCAGTGACCCAGTCCATATGACAAGGATTTTAGTAATTCGTACTTTGTTTTATGAATTATTTATTATTTAAAATTTTCCATCGACCAAAATTTAAACAAAAGAAAAATAATTAGAATGGTGATCGTGTTTGTATCAGAAATATCTGAAAATGAAATGACTGCAGCTATCATGAAGTTGTTTAGGGAGCATATATAATTGAATCACCACACAGAACAGCCATTGCATCTCTTTGCAAGAGCTCTGCACCACCCCGGTTACGGTGTCTAGTTTTGGAACATAATGCTGAAGTTCAATAGCCAAAAAATCTGATAGAAGTTCAAATATGTGCATGACTACACATACATACATCAACAATGAAATGGATGCCAAGACATTGGAGAGCTTTAGTGGAGAGAGCAGGAGCATTCGGTTTTAGAGAATTCCTCAACCAAAAGTAGATGGAAAATATAGGAGTAGTTTTTGGAACATAGAACACAAAAAGAAGCAACTGTCCGCTGCTTCTTGCTTCTGATTTGGGTGAGTAACATTCCGGCTCAATCCACATCATCCTCATCCTTGTTGCTTTCAACTTCACGTCGTTTCTTTCGACCCTCACTTTGTGCAGGTGGTTTCCTTTTGGCTTTCTTGCTTGTGTCTTTGGCCTTGGATGATCCTGATGAAGCCGCCTTCCTCCAGGGTTCTTTTGTCTAAACTCTGCCACAAGACACAACAGAAATGAATAGGAGATGATAGGAATCTGAATTGAACATGTTAAGAGGATAAAATTATCCAGCGTAAACCATTACAGCAAAGCATACATAAAAGAATTTATCAAGATATTCATGTCGTACTCTCGGTTCGATCTTGGAGCAAGGATAATATTTAGGTGAAGGTTTTTCCAGATATCAAATGCATTCATGATCAAGCCCCTCTAACCAAACTCAATTTTTAATCCTAAACTGGCAGAGCTAGGCATAGAATCTGTTACCAGGAAATATCCTGAAGTTTCAACATTAATACATCCGCAGCTGAATATAAAAAAGGTCAAAAAGTCCATAAACCCTAAGAAACCAGGTTAAAGAGATGCCGCTTTGGGATCTTGCTAATGCCATGGATACAACTATTTTCTTACTTCTCTGTACATTCTTTTGCAGACAAAAGAATATATTTGCAACATTGCTCTCCGCTGAAAGTTGAAACCATGTTTGATATTGCTGAAAAGATTACTTTCAACAACATCAAATCCGAGATGGGGGTTGCTAGTCCAATGTTGAGTAGTTGCCCCTCCCGAAAAGTGATGGATAAAAGAGTAAGTCATCAAGGCTTCAGAAGCACATCAGTTCCAATTACAAACATCATTTCTTGAAAATGCCGAAGAGGAATTATTACATGCCTTCAAGCCTTCAGGGGCGAGGGCGGGAACAAACCCTCCCTCCCCCTGTTCCATACACACCCTATGTCTGGGGATGAAAGTCGCAAATATGGGGCTCATTTAGTTCTCATAGCTGAAGTTGATAGAATACTACCCACAATCTTAGCAATGGCTGTTAACAAGAAAATGATCCATAATGTTCCGGATCCTTCATCAAGTTTATTATTCATGTTCAGATGTATGCGATGTGTATACTCGACTGAGGGAGAAAGTGCAGCATTTTCAAATGGTCATCTAGGTTAAGTGTGCTAAAGCAAAGTTGGGTGAAGATGGAAAAGAACACTTGCACATGCAAGAAAAGGAAAGAACCAACAATGATATCTTGCCCGAAAGACAAAAGTTGCATGTGACATTTGAAGATAGGAAGCAATTGGAGACATTCAATTCTCAATATTTAGCAGGCAACTGAGTTAACAGTAACCAACAGTCTGCAACATTATCTCACCAGTTAAGTTCATCCCTTCTTCTTCCTTTTCTTTTCCAGGGACTTCAGTGAATACATTTGTCAACTATAAGCAGAGGCCTTCCTGGTGGATATTGCACAAGAGTCTCAAAATTTGACAATAATAAGAGTCTTGATGTTTGACAATAGTCAAAATATGATATCTGCGGTTCACCTACTGCAGATTTGGCATTAATCATTAAAACTTGGTTTTTCTACTTAGATGGCTTTTGTATACATTCAATCCATTATATATATCTAAAATTATTTGTGCCCCTGTTCTCATTATCGACACTTGCATGAGATCAGAGAACATAATTTTCTTAATAATCCCTAGAAATCTATTACACTGTAAGGATAAAGCCAGTAAGCAGGCTTTACTTCTCTTTTCCTTCTACTGCGGGGAATCTTGCATTTTTCTTTTTCCGTCATTGCCAAGTGAACTTCTACAGATGATGCAAATTAGGGATTCCTTATTTAACTTGCTAAGGACAGTTTCAACCACCTGCCACGTAGTACGACAAATATACTAGTATCTCATCCAAAGTGTTGACTAGGAGGTAAATTACTAATTTGGATTGATGGTTCTGGAGTGCCACACAGATTCAAAATCAGGAACTGAAAGCTGATAAGGTTAAGGTAGTATAGTTGCCAACCTTCAAGACAAGCTCTAAGAGGCCAATAAACTCAGCAAACTCAATCTCTTCCAGGGCCTTGAATACATCTTCCGCATTGATTATTTGCCTGTTTGACTCCCTACATATGTCATTCGCACTGCAGATAACACGAACTCATTATCGCAAAACCATAGAAGTAAAATCTCTGTCGCCTCGAAGACATATTTGAGCACAAAATCCAAAACCATGATGCTTAAGGTACAAACTCATGTCACTTTTCATGATTCAATAATCAGTGATTAAACTCATAATACCAACAAGGTCTGAGAAGCCAGGAGCGTACACCCGCAGCATAACCTGAATTACCCAATTCACGACTAAACCCTAGAAAATGGCAGAAACATTAGTAAATCCTATAATTCAGCCCATATCCTCCAGAAAGCAAATAAACCCCCAACACCAAAAAATCAAACAAAGGAAAAACCCTAGCACTTGACCAATTTTCTTACCGTATTTGACGATATTTGGGAGTAACAAAACACACACACACACAATTAGAATTCTTGCAAATAGCACAGAGTATAGACCGGGAAAAAAAAAAAAAAACAAAACAAAATATGTGAAATTAACATGTTTGAGGTTTGAGGGGTTACGTGGCGGAAAGGTAGTGGATGAAGATGCGTGCACTCTCACAGAAGGCCTGGAGTGAGTCGCGGAGTACAGAGATCTCGGAGTCGGTGGCAAGCTGGGAGAGCTTCTCCTTGACCACCCGGCGCACAATAGTCTTGGGGAGCTCCTCCGCTTCCGGCACTACCTTCTCCGTAAACTCCTTCTCCTTCTCCTTGTCCTTCTCCGCCATTGAGAGCGCTTCTGATTCAACCCAGCGGCGCGCAACTGTATGAATGGCACGGTGCGGTCTTCACACCGACCCTTTAGTTTCCCGCCATAATCTCTATAAATTATGTGCATAAGGAAAAAATGAATAGTAAACAAATTTAAATTTAATTAATTGAAATTTTAGTTTGACATATCACTAAACTCAATTTAACAATCAAAATCCAAATTTAAACCTCATAAGTTTGCATCATAACTGAACAATTACTAAGCCAAGAAAACGTGTAATATTTTTCTTTTTGAAATTATTTCCGTGATGACTCTTTTCTCGCTCAATCTCATAATTCTCGTATATTTGATTATTGTATTAAAGGATCACCTCATTTAAATACCACTTTAAATGTCCATTTTGTACAAACCCATTTAGATCTAACAATAGATTCCATAAATACATAGTCTTTTATGCTTCCTTGCCTTGGTATGCTCACATAATCCCTAGTATGTATAGTTGTGATTTCTAATTTTTTTCGTCTTAGGTAGACCGGTCCGTATTCTGATCTCACAACATAGAAACCAGCTTCCCATTTATGACAGAGAACAAGTAATATATTGTAATGGACTGGTGGCATATTCAACACAACACCGTTTGGCGCATGCGAAAAACTATGAAAACGGGCTCTCATCAAATGCCATTATAGATAGTCATAATCCCTATATATAGTCGGTTTTCATCCAAGGATTCAACAAGGATTTGTCTCTGATTACATCTTCTGCAGTAAAACAAACATTCAAGAAAACAACAAGTAAATGCTATATTTCACAAGGTGTTCAAAATTCACTAAACTCAAATTGCCTATCACTATCAGCATTTAGGGCAATAAAACACAGCACGATCCGAGTATAGATAGAAAACAATGATTAGTAACTCCTGCCCCAGTAGGTCCACTTTTTGGCAGGCGTCCCGGATGCAAAGCACAAGGTTCCTGCATAAGAGAATACTTAGCTATACAATTGCTGAATAGTTATCGTTTCATGATATCAAGTTTGATAAATAGGAAACAATCAGCGTTGCAACATCTGTTACAGAATTACATGACATTGTACCTTCTGGGAGCTCAGGCTGATCAAATGGAGTGCAGAGTGACTTAGCTGCACCCATTTCTCCCTTAGTGCGGGCCTTCACGTCTTTCTCCACCTCCTGTATATTAAAAAGAGTGAGCAAACCCAAGGGATTCAAAGAATCAGTCAATGTCAGGAATACGAGCAATAGCACGTGAACAAGCAACTATCAATTAAAGGCTGGCTAATCCACCCCCTTGTAGCAAGCATGAAATTACAGAACAGGTTTCACCAAGAATTTAAGCTCATATTAGGTCTCCATGGTATTTCAGTTTTCAAATACTGCCAGGAGGAAACATACTGATAGGCGTTTAAAGAGCTCACACAAACAGGCTCGACAGAGAAATGGACATGGAATTTGCAATGGAAATGGTAAAGAACTAATTGATGGCAGCATATACAAGAAGAGCATATAATAGGTAACTCTGGAATTAGGGCTAGGAAAAAATGAAATTTGATATAGGAATTTGAACAGGGTTTTACATCCACTGAATGCCACTTAAATGAATGCATCATAATTTCAGTCCTAATGTTGTTCTCACTATCTAGGGGTGTGAATTCGGTATATCGCACGAACCAAACCAAAAATTTTTTAAATCAAAATAAGCATACCAAATACCATACCAAATAGAAACATCGGCTCAGTTAGACAAATAACCGAAATTGTTCGGTTCGGTATGGCATCCGGTAGACCGAAATGTCACCAAAAAACAAAAAGGACCTGTAACATTTCTTCTTTAAACAAGATTTTGATCTTTAAACAGTACATTGACCAAAACCACCTAAAAGAAAATTCTCGAAACTAAAATAAAAAACCCATTTCAAGAAAGGCATGGAAACCTGTTTTCCCACCTTTAGAACAAAATTTAAACTCCAATCCTAACAAAAAATTGAAATAAATCCACTGATCACATTGGCATGTGCAGCAGGATCAAAGAATTTCTTTAGCTATGCAAGGCAAAACCAAAAGTGAATAAAGAACTGAAACCTAAATGAACAAAAAGAAAAGAGAAGAAATTAAAGGGTGCGCAGATGCGAGGGACGGCAAGGACTTTTCACTGGTCAGCGGTGGGACTATGCCTGGTAGGATGTTTCCTTGCCTGAATCTTCCTTTTTTCTCTAATTTTCATCTCCTTTTATTCACACGCGCTATCTGTCTTTGGTATAAGTTAAAAATGTGATTACACTTCTAAAAAGTGTTAAGCTTGTAAATTTAACACTTTTTAAGTTTAATTTCTTTCACTATAAATTATAAATATTTAAAAAAGCAATTTGGTATTAACCAAAACTGAAACCGAATCGAATACCGAATTTCAGAAAATAACTTGTACCGGATGCCAAACTGAAATTCCGGCTATGTCCAGTTCGGTCAGTTTACCAAATTGTGCCCCCCCATCCCCCCAAATAATGCTATCTACTTTGCATACTCTCTGCAGGGGGGAAAATGCCCAACCACTATGCGTACACCTCATGCAGACAACAGAATCCCACGGAAGCTAACTAGGGTTGATGTGATAGTGATGCAAAAAGATGATGAGAACAGACTTCATACCTCTTCATCGCACCATGGGGCAAGAATCATCTTCTTTTGGCCAAGTGCTTCCGCAAATTCTTCCCAGGTATTTACAACTTGAATGCAGGCATCTCGTTTTTGCTTGGCGGCATCAAAGAGACTTTGTTGGACGTTATCAAGCATTTCTTTCACTCCTTCAACCAAACTAGCCATTTGTATATCAGATTTAGCTGAATTATCACGTCGCACAGCACGCACCTGACATAATAACAAATTGTTGAGTGGGAATGACGAAAGACGGATCACAAATGGAATAAGTAATGATGCTGACAATTCTTTCTCTCTTGTCTGCTTACAGTTTACAAAGATGCTTAGCATGCTAACAGGCAAGAGAAAGCAACATATATAAATATTATTAAAAAAAAAAAAGGATACCAGAATCAGATGTTGCATACCTGATTATTCGCCAAGTCTTTGGGTCCTATTTCAATCCTAAGGGGAACACCTTTCATTTCCCAGTGTGAATACTTCCACCCAGGTGAATAATTATCTCTATAATCAGCCTCAGCACGAAATCCTGCTTCATTCAAGGTTTTTACAGTGGCCGCACATGCATCAAAGATCCCCTGAGTGTTTGCATCCTTATAGGGTACAGGGATCACAATTACTTGGACGGATGCTACTTTAGGAGGCAGAACCAATCCTTTATCGTCCCCATGAACCATCACCATCACCCCTATCTGCCATAAATTTGTAATAAAGAAAAAGGCGTAAGACATAAAAAGCAATGGGCAATAATATAAAAATTCAATAATCAGGAGCAAGTCCTAATAGGGATAGGTACTTGAAAAAAGGAACAAGTAAAAACAATGTGTGTAATTTTAGGACAACATATAGATTACTGCAGAAAACTATAGTTACCATATATAGTATGGAAGCAAAAAGGTCATATCCTAATTAACTTAATCTAAGATTTCCAATGTTATACTTTATTGTTTGTTTCAGGTAATATCTTCTCAACAATAGGACCATTAATAGAGCAACCAAACGAAATGAACTGAACCTCAGATATCGATGTCCATCACATAAATTTAGATTTCAAACTGAAATATACATAAGCATTATAGAGAGAGTAAGATATATTCAGAAACATCAATGGAAGCATGCATTTATTAGGCATTCCAGTACATATGGTAAAAGGAACTTGAGCCAGAACTTTTGAGGAAGATGGACAAACTACAACGTTACATGCTTAAAGGATATTCAGGCAACCATCTCAGAGAAAGATAACAGAGAAGATATTTGACTTCTGTATAGGCACATAGCATTAGACTTCGCACACCTGAAAACCAAAGAAAGGCAAAAACAATGGGTAGATCATTTACCGTTCTGGTTGTATATGCCCATGAATTCTGCCAGACCATACACTTCTCTCCTTTCTCATTCTCAAAATTGATCTCAAACATTTTTGCAAAATTTTGACCCAGACAGTGCGAAGTTGCACCTTGCACACCACGTCCAGTGTTTGGAACAAAAGCCTGGAATGTAGCTAAACAAACCATTTAGATACATAGTAAAGAAGTGTCCTATACAAATATTTAGGACCAAACTGCTCCAGAAGAGTAACACAAAATAGCATCATATTTTTGTAACCTCAACAGTAGTTGTGTAAAGTCCACCAGCAAACTTTTCATGCTCGCTTTTTTTGCCTTTAATAACTGGAACAGCCAAGAATTCCTCATATATGCGTCTGTAGAGTTCCAAAATTTCAAGCACCTGAAAAATATATATGATCATAACACAGGTGTATGATGACAAGGAATTAATTCTCTGTTTATTAAAAGAACACCTCAAAATTGATTAATGGAGATATTAGTGATAAAAACAATCAAGGAAGGTAACAACCTAACTATCTGACCCATTAAATAATGTTGAATATGGAAACTCAATAGATAACTTAGCTATTTGAACAGTTTCAATAATAAAACTCCAGCATCATCATATGTTTTCCTTTAGTTTTAGAAAAGAAAAAGCCTATTCAACAGTATGCACACTGCAAACACATTATCCCTTAGAAACATAAGATATGCTGCCACGAGCTTCAAGATAACCAAACTCTCTTTTTTATTATAACATTATTTCCATAGGAACCAAAAATGGTTGCATGATGGAAATGCGATGTGATTGGAGTGAAAACTCAAACCAAGACAGAAAATTTGCAAAAGAACCACTTTTTAGCAGACACATCATACAAATAGGACTTGGGGATTAAGTTTGGGTTAATTCATGGATCAGGTAAACTCCTTATCCAACTTTATCGAGAATATACAAAATATCACTATTACACATGTCACAGATTACTCAAGAATAACTTTCAAATTCCCCTTAAATAGATACAAGGTTAGCCATTAGACGCAATAAAGTAAGAATTTCTAACTAGCATTTTAACATAAATATAACTTCTTATGGGTCGACTAAATTCATATTGCTAACTGGGGAACATGTTGTTTCTTCAATTAATATTTTCCCATAACCTACGTGAGAAACAGTACGAAAGAACTGACTTCATGTCAACAGAATATTGGGTGCTGGAAAGAACTTAAACTTTATGCCATTAATTGGTCAGAGATGAACATAAGATTTTATATCAAATGGCGGTCCATTAAGTGATAGAAATATACTTTGTTCATAATTCAGTTAAGAAACACAGGCAGACAAAAAGGTGAAAAAGAAGGTACAAAATAAGAAAAATTATTGATGATATAAACAATGAGCTTGCATCTACAAGAAAAAAAATGCTGTGGTTGAGATACTCAATGACAGTTATGGCAACTGAAGGAAAAACAAATTTTCAGAATTTACTATCAACTGTGAGCACGACAAGCGAGCTTACACATAATACATTGCGAGTATTCAGACAATCACTTTGGTATTGACTATTGAGTATCCAAAAGCTAGCAAAGGTACCTCAGTGTCAGCCTCCTCCTTTGTTGCAAAAGCAGTATGTCCCTCCTGCCAAAGAAACTCACGGCTCCTACAAAATCACACTGTCAGAAATAAATAAAGAGGAAAGTCAGTTCTAAAAAATTCAATTTTCTTTCTGCTAACAACCAGATATGAGCTATTCAATTGTTTCATAAATATTAATATCGCAGGTATCAAGACCAGCCTAAGGATTTTTATTTGAAACAACTTTCTAGAGCAAGTTATCCACTTTATGCAAATAGCAATGCTGTTAGACTGCTGCACTAAAAGGGCAGAAAGCTAAAACCATCATCCCACTTTATAAGCACCTGATAAATGGAGTAGGATTGCTGAATTCCCATCTAACAACATTACACCACTGGTTAAGTCTGAGAGGCAAGTCTCGATGCCCCCTAATCCACTTGGAAAAATATGGATACATGACAGTTTCACTAGTTGGACGGATCGCAATGGGCATCTCCAGCTCAGATTCTCCAGACTTTGTAACCCATGCAACCTGCAAAAGAATTCAACAATGCTTAACAAGAGGGAAATGCACACCATGCCCACAGACAGAGAGCAACAGAAGAACATAAAGGACCAACATGCCAAGCTAAGCAAAATGCATTATTCTCTGAAATACTGTAGCAAAGATTATGATTCTCTCACCCCAGTGCACATGGTAATTGCAACACTGAATTAAGTGCGGAAGAGGCAACTGAATAACTTATGAACATGACTTGAGGGACCCATACACCATATTAAGATGATGCTCAAAAGTATGAAGAGGGTATTAAAGCATACAAGAATCCAAGTTTCAGATCACATTGTGATTCAATGTACTGACTACTGAAACCAAGCTTGGTATCTCAACAGGTATAAAGATTGGTAAACTTTAACCATAAACAAATCTTTGGACAAACTAAAAGAGATGGATACAACACAAACCTCACTTAATTGGAGATTATTGCATACACTGCCAACATATAGTAAAAGCATAAACCAGTACAGGAACAAAATCCAGGTTCATGAACACACACCAAAAGCAATGTAATCTCACCTCAGGGGCAAACCCCTCTATATGGTCCTTTTCCTTCTGTAGGACACCAGAGGATACAAAAAGAGGAAAGTAGCAGTTCTTAATTTTCATTTTCTTGATTTCAGCATCAAAGAATGTCTGTAAAGTAAAATTGCCAACAAAATTAGCAAGAGGCATGCAAATCCATTGATAAGAAATTTATAGGAATGCCATGTGGGACAGAATAGTGTAGGAAGGAAACAGCACCGTTGGGCAACATAACTCTTTTCTCACCAAGTTTCTGTATGACTCACACACAATCAAACACAAAAGGTCCGCCATCATTCAAGTGGTCATGGAACCATACCCGCAAAACTTCAATTCATAGTAAGCAGCAAGGGATGAAAGGGAGAATTGAACAAACTAAAAGTTTTTAGAATCCACTTTGAGAAAATTTAGTGAGGTTTCCGAACAAACAAAGATAAGTACTGTCGGATTTTAAGCTTTATATGGAAAGTCAACGATTGATAAAATTTTACCACTCAATAAGCAATAAAACTGGTGTTTTCATTTAAATTTTACAGGAGTATTATCAGATACTTACTTGCATGATCTCCCAAATTGACATTGCCCATGGACGCAGAATATAACAGCCAGATATGTCATAGTATTCAATCATTTCCCCGTTAACGACAACCTATATACAATGCAAAGCAAACATAATGAAGAGTTTCATGACTAAAAGGCTTCACGTTCTGAATCAACGATAACAACACAAACAATCAAAAAGTTCTACAAATGTCGCAATAAAAATGTCAACATTAGGGCATACATATCAACAAGAGAAAGTTTAATAAATCACATAATTTCTCCCACAAATATATATATATATATATATATATATATATATATATGTGTGTGTGTGTGTGTGTGTGTGCGTGTGTGTGTGTGTCTCCATCAAATATTCCTTTTGAAACCAAATATAAAAGAGATTATTCTTTGGTGTTTCACTTGGTTCACCTTTGCTACAAGGAACACCCTGAATCACAAATTATCAGTAGAAATATGATATTACCAGAAACAAAAAAGAGAAATGCGTCAAGTTAGACTGAATTAAAACGTCACCCATACTCATACCTCAGAGTACCATTCTCCAAAGTTTTCGTCTTTCTTATAAGAGAGACCCAGGCCGGTCTCTTTTTACTTCCTTCTTCTTTCCCTCTGCACAAGTGAGTCACGGGATAACACAAAAATGACCATGTCAGAAGAATGAGAATCAAGCTAGCTTCAGAGATAAGGTAACAGTGTGACAGTACAGGTACTCACTGTAGCAGAACTGTTGGCACCTTTACCAGCCATGGCGCTAAAGATCCCAAAAATCTACAACACCTAGCAGATATTATATAATAAATATGGACCAAAAGTAAATAAATATCTGAATAGCATGTACGATGAGAATTTTGCAGTGCATTGCTCTAGTTTTACCAGGACAAACCACGCAAGTAAAAAAACAAAAAATATGGGTGAAACAACATAAACATCGATAGAAGTTAAATGCCCAAGGGGCATCACAAAGACAGTGTATGCCTTATCAATGTGTCCACAGCCTTATCATATGTAACAATACACAAAAAGAAATATAATTGACTATGCACACCAAATTTGTCATATAGCACCTAACTTCCAAAATTATCCAGCAAATGCAAAGTATTTTGGGTGCAGATTATATCAGCAAATCCCAATTAATCTCCACAAAACCCACAAAACCATCAGAAAACAATGCACGTCAGCAGTTAATTATGTAGAATTTAACCCTTCCCGGTCAATGTGAAGCAGCATTGCCAAAAATTACACACATATTCTGCAAAATCTAATTTATTCAGCAAAGTCAGTTGAATTCATTCAATAGTTAGTTCCGGAAAAAAGGAAGTTCTTCGTATTTCCAGGATCCCAGATTTCAGAGAACTTCAATATTCATTTCCTATTGAAGAGCGAAATTCATGAAAGGATGAAGTTTTGGCCATTTCACGAGTCAAACTACAATTCATATCAGAAAAATAGAAAATAGAAAATAGAAAGAAACGAATGAAGATGGAAAAGAGAGGATGGGAGCCGAGAATAACCCAAATCCAAGAAAAGAATAACAAGACCAAAGGAGAGGAGACTGACGAATACAGAAAGACGCTATGGGGGCACCCGGGGGACTGCTGCCAGCACAGTGAGAGATGGCTGTGGGGTGGACTGCGGTATGGAAAAGAGAAAAACTATACCGCACGTTATCCTTTGACAAATTAATTAATTTAAAAAAAAAAAAAAAAAAACCCTAGTTTTAGGGTTTTGAGTCGCGCCACTTATTGAACCACAGCGGGTCGAAGTAAAACAAAAACACAAATGCTCGCGTTTGCGCTTGTCCCGACTCCGCATATACAGATCGGAAAGCTTCAACGTCGACTATAGGCAACATGACTTCTTATTAACATCAAAGCAACCGAAACTCATCACATATTTGCCTTATCCTATTACAATCACATAGTATAATTCAACAACGATTAACATAATGCGACTCATCAATACTTCAACACACAAAAAACGAATCAAGAAACACTTCATGATATAGAAAATAAATCTATTTACCAATGAAAAGACGGCTTCCTTCCTCAGCAATGGCCGAGACCGCCGCCGCCAGCACCTAACCTCAGGGAAAGCAAGAGAAGAGAGAGAGAATGGAGACTTTAGGCGTTGAAATCGTGTTTTCTTTTTCTTCCCGTTTAACCTTAAGAACGCTCTGTGTTGTCTGCTTATTCTTATTCTTTGCAACGGTAAAGTCAAAAGTTATTCTTAGGGTAAATGCAAATTACCCCCTGTGTTGTACCAAATGTGCAAATTACCCCTGTGAAAAAACAAATACCAAATTATCTCCCTGTGTTTTTCATAACAAAGCAAATAAGTCCATCACGCGACTCCGTGTCCTTCACGCGCTAATTTTTTTTTTAATTTTAATTATAAAATTATATTAACATTCTTATTAATAACCGTTAGATCTGACTGAATCTACGGTTCAAATTTAATTAAAAAGATCAATGGTTCAGATTCTACTAAACTTAATCAACGGTCTAGATTAAAATGTATATATTATTAATATATATATATATACATAAAATTTAATTAAAATATATATGATATATTTTTATTAATTAAAATTATATATGTATATATATATATAGAGAGAGAGAGAGAGAGATGGATGGAGAAGGCGGCACCGGCGAAGGGGAAGTGACGGGGAAGGTAGGGCGCCGACGGAGGAGCTGGGGCAGGCATTTGGGGAAAAGGTGGGCGCCTGCGAGAAGGGGGGGAAAAGGGGGAGGCCTGGGCGGGCGACGGGGTGGGGAAGTGGGGGCGCCGGCGAGAAGGGGAAAGGAGGGCGACGACGGGAAAGGGGGGCTGGCGGCGACCGGTGGAGGAAGGTGGAGGGCCCTGCGAGAAGGGGGGAAAGAGGGGGGGCGCTGGGCGGCGACGGGTGGGGGAAGGTGGGGCGCCGGCGAGAAGCGGGGGCAAGAGGGCGGGGTCGCGACGGGGAAGGGGGGAGTTTCGGGCGGGCGACGGCGGGGAAGGTGGGTGGCGCCGGCGACGGGAAGGGGGCCTGGCGGGCGACGCCTGGGCTGAAGTTGGGCGCCGGCGACGGGGAGGGTGGGGGAGGCGACGGGGATGTGGGGGGCGGGTGGTGCGACGGGATGTGGGTGGGGGGGGGTGCGATGGGAAGAAAGGGGGGGGTTTGGGTTTTCTTATTTTATTTTATTTTTTTAAAAATAAAATATAATTATTATTAATTTTTATATAATAAATATAAAAAATAATAATAATTTATTAATAATAATAATATTAGTATATATTATATTTAAATATAAAATAACAATTTATTCTTAAAAATCGCAGCTTAGACGCGTGTTACACAATTTCAGAGTCGGGGGTGAATTGCTTTATTATTAACAACACAGGGGGTAATTTGATATATTTTTTCACAGGGGGTATCTTGCACATATCATTATATCACAGGGGTAGCATGTATTTTTCCCGTTATTCTTATGCTCCGATTTAACATTGGTGAGGTGTCTTTTTACATTTTTACCCTCAATTTTTTTACTTTTATTTAAAGAGTTATTCTTTAGAATAAGCTAAAGGTGAGATATTGAAAACTAAATACAAGAAGCATTCGGTAACTTTCAAAGGAAAATTTCTTGTTCAAATTTGATTTGTCGAATCGATCCAATCACAAAGCAAGTATATCATATTTACTATGTGATTGGTTATTTTCTCTAAATTATATATCAATTACATGCGAGTATATTACAATTGCCATGTAATTGGTTCAGGTTTGCCCGGACCTGATCCGTGCAAGAATTTCCCCTTTCAAAGATGCTATTGGGGACAATTACACTTTAGCTCCCAACTATAAACACTTATTCGATTTTTATTCTCAACATATGTTACAGTCTTGATTCTCAAACATTCATTTTTTTTTTACACTTTCAATATATGACGTCATATTTCTGTCAAACTCGACGAATGAGCCTCGCGTGAGGCGGAAAATGAAGGAAATTAGCATATCTTTTGACGGAATGTATAATTTTTTCAAGACAATCAGATTTTTTAATTCGATTAGTGTGCAATTGAATTGATTAAGAGTTGTTACAGTACAACTTTTATTATAAATTATTATTTAATTTATTGTAAAATAATATATCCAATTGTTGTCGCTATTATTATTTGTTCTAACATAAGTATCTATGTTTTGGTTTAATAATTAATTATTACATCCGATTGTAAATTTCAAAATAAAATTATAATTATTTATACAATTTTCACAACAGATTGTGGTAGGAGCGTGTGGAGCTCGACTTGCCATGCATGATATTTGGTGCCATGATCTCGAAACCTCTTCCTCATATCAAAGTGCGTCTCTGGTCTGGAGCGATGCACCGCTGGCATGGCGATTGTGTTGGCTCGTGGGGTTATATTAAACCCTAACCCTTATGCTAGGGTTTCGCCGTGCAAGGATCTTGAATTACCAAGAATCATCAGGTGTCTCTGGAGCAGGCGAACCCCCCGTAAGGTTGCCTAATTCCCATATAAAGTTGCTTTTTTTTTAGGGAAAAAAAAAAAAATTCAGAAAATTATTTTTTTTTTAAAAATAATTTCTACAAAATCAAGCCGAACACGGTGAAGGTTCTCGGGATGGGCCGATTGGGTCATTTCAAAATGGGCTGAAAAGCCTGCGTTAGAATAGGGTCTATCGGTTCGGCCCACGTTGTCGGTTCAATATCATGTCCCAAATCTCTTCTCCAAGTCTAATTTCAAAACCCCCAAACCCGTAACCATTGCTCGCTAGATTTAGTCTCCCTTTCTCTCTCGGAGCTTCAGGTGGTGCTTAGGTAAATCAATCGAACTTGTGTATGTATGTATGCATTTGTCTATGCAGTGTTTGATTTTTCATTTTTTTCTTTGTGATTGTGATCGTCCCTCTGACCATTTAAATTTCCATGGATAGCTGGAGTTCTTCAAGTCTAATTTGATTTTCTTCTTAATATGATGCACATTTTTGGTTATCATTGCTAACCTAAAGCAAGAAAATGACGCCTTATCGTTCCGTTTTAGTTTCCTGAATCAGCTGATAATTAGTGTGTTGACGCCGCTTTTAGTGCTTTTCCGTTGTGCTCGGTGTGCTCTGTGCTGCACTAGTTGTACTTTCAAGTGTTCGTTTGGGTTTTTCTTCTTGTTGGTTTTTAAAAATGCCGTGTTGGTGCGTCGTGTTTGTCTCTATTTAAATGTTTATTGATACCTCTAGGTATGCTTGAATGCCGTACGCTTTGGTTTTGCTGGAACATTTTCGTTATATTTTTTAGGTTTTTAACTATGTTGGGGATGGTGGATTTGCTTAAAAAACCTATGATTCGATGTATCTATGATGAACATGCTGAAAAAGTTTGATGTCTCTTTTCTTCAATTTAGTAGTTCTTGGGCCTTGTATTTTGTGGGTGATGTTTCTACTTCAGCTTAACGTGCATTGATGCATCATGCATCTGGGCGTCGCTTATGGGTCTCATAACTTCACTCTGCAAACTTGAGCATTCTTTATTTTCTTTGATAACTTGTTCTTTATTTGGTTTTTAAATTTGTTTAGGATTTTATTTGTCTGAGGCGCCATCCTACCATCTTTGCTGTTTGATGTGCTTCTTTTTATTGAGTGGCATCTGACTTTGTTGCTGTAAATTCGTAGAGAATACTGAATATATGAACTGTAGATTAGTTTTAGTTGCAGTCTAGCAGGACAAAAATGGAATATGCTTATGATCCGTTATTTAGTCATAATTGCAGGCTATCTATATATGCTAATCTGATGGTTAAAACACATAGTGCGAACCATATCAATGGTGCTTCGTTAAGTATATTGTAATCCACGCACCTGGAACTGAGAGAAGTGAAGCTAAATATATTTGGTAATAAAAAGCTGCTACAATTTGACTTATCCTTTTGAGATGTAATTCAAGTGACCTAGTTGCGCTCCCTATCAGCGGCTAGTTATTTGCTTGCAAACACCCCCCCTCTCTGGTAATTCACTTATGTTGTAGGCTTCTATTAATAGCTATCATGAATCTATCAATTTGATTAACTTTTGACAGAAACTCGTACGATTGACAGGAAAATCCTGCATCTCCATGGCGACCAGGATTGCTGCTAGATATATATCGTAGGTTAAGCAGTGGAAAAGTGCTCAGTGAAGAGGAGAAGGCTGCAGAAAATGTATAACATTAAGGTAAGTTTCTCATTTTTTTCACCAGATACACATAGGCTTACCTAAATAATTTTTTCATGGCAATCCCTGCATGTTAGCTTGGTGCATTCTGCTCATTTGTAACGAGTAACTATAAAGATATTATTAAATGGTCTATCAACCTTGCTATTCTCGATATATATTTCCGGTTCGTCATCTAGTTGTGCTCAGCATCATATTTGAAGCAAGTTTCTTTCTTCATGCTTCACACGATAGCTTCTGTGAATATTTTGCGGTTGTTGATATAAAAAATAATCGCTTTTTTGATATTGTATAATTTGTCAAAACTTGCTTACCTGAAATAGACATGTACAGTGAACTTAGAAACTGTGATGATATCAATTCTAACGAGATGACATGTTGATCTTTGTACATCCATGTGCTGGTTTTCTTTGAAGGAAATTCATCTCCATCTCATTATTGTAGTCTAATGCTATTATATTGTGTTTTTAAGGTCTGATTGATTCCTTTTCTAGTTAGCTTGTCTGGACTTCAGTTTTATTGGATGAAACTAAATAATATCTACAGTATACTGCACATTCATCTGCAAAGATCTGAAGAGTGCTTTTGTAGTAATGCATGTTGAGAGGTCTATGGCAACAGCAACATGCTTAGGAGACTGCTGCGCCTTACTGAGACGATTCACCTGACATATAATGTGCCCCTTCAAGTGGACTAATTATCACGTTTCCTGTATTTTCTATCATCCATCGGCTCATTAAAATTTATACTATTCTCTCCATATCCTATATTCCGTTTCAATTCCCATAGCTTGTAAGAAAAAAAGATGCCTAGGTAGCAAATTAGTTGTCCTCGATTGTGTTGTCCAACCACATTCCTAGTTGACAAAGGGCCGTGTCCGGGTAGTGGCTCAATTTGATTGAATACTCCAAAGTGCCCTGCATTCTTGAACTGAACATCATTTTTATAGTTGTAATTGAAAGCAAATATTGATTCGTCGTAAATTCTACAGAAAAAGGAGCAAGAGAAGTTGGAAAAGCTTGCACGTAAGGTATTTTCTTTGGCTTTCTGATCAACGAATCATACCATGTATTTGTATGTCGCACCAACTTCAGTTCTGTATTGAACTTCATTTGCGCCAGATGGCTATATCTTATCTATGCTTAATCCGCAGGGCCCAAAACCAGATGAAACTCCCGCAACAAGCTCAGGAGACTCATCAGGATCTGTATCTGACGCTGCCAAACTACATGCCCAGTCGTCTCCAACACCTAAAGTCTCCACCGACAAATACAGAAACTACGCTGTTGTAGCTGGTATGGCAACTATTGCTGCGGCCACAGGATGGTGGTATTTGGGGTCGAGGAAGACATTACCTGAAGAAGTGGAGGAGGACTAAGATGACGGCCTGATGAAATAAAACTAAACAAATTCACAACATTCTGTTTGAATCTTGTTTCACAGATGATGCCCCTTACAGTCGGATGATACATACTCTGGTTTGTCAATGATGTGCCAAAACATAAGATCTTGGGACAACTGCCGTCGGTAATTTCATTGTTTTAAAATACAATAACCTGGGATGTTGTGGGGCGCTTTGTAATACAGCACTAGTCCTGTTTCGAATTCATTTGTTGTTCGACCAGAACCAGCCAACTTTGCAACAGTTTGATTGGTTAATTTAAATCCGATCACTCTTGATTTTAGCTTAAATTTTCTTCAAAAGCATATTATCCACGGAACAAATTCTCTCTGTCTCTCTCTCTATATTATTACTGTGATGCTTGAATATATATATATATATATATATATATATATATATATACAAATAAATATAAATACAAGATTATAGAGAATTGAACATCATAAATGGTTGATGACACATATCCCCGAAAACAAGAATTAATGAAGATAAAGAACATGAAATCAAAGTGGTAGAAATGGGAGAAGAAGGTGAGATTGTGCCTAAGCTTCTCTTATTATCTTCTTAGCTATAGCAAAAATAGCCCCAGTTACAGCCACCACCGCCCCTGAAATCACAAGCGTCCTTTTAAGCTTCTCCATTCCCTTTCCCTCTCCACTCTCTGTTTTCCCTTTCTGCTCCTCCTCCTCTGCTTCTTCCTTAAACACAAAAATCCAAATAAATTCCAAAAACAATTTTTCCTTCTTATAAACTCACAACTAAATAAATATTAAAATACACACACAATACTATATTATTTATTATATGAAGAGAAAATCAAAGGCCCACCTTAAGCTGTTTCGATGTGGTGAGTCCCGGGTCGACAACCTCGGGGCCCAACGCCTCTCCATCGACAAGATCCTCTTCCGGGTAAGTGAAGCCATCATCGGTTGCTGGACCCCCAACAACTTGGTCTTCACTACTTGCCATTTCTTGGGCTCAAACAAACACGCCCTAGACTAAAAACTCTTCTTTTCTTCAAGAATGAAAGAAAACACAAGAAAGTAATGGCTATAATATATATATAAATACATAAATAATAATGAGAGTGTGAGGGGCAACAGCAACACGTAGGGTTAGAATGTGTAGCGCTGTTGCTATTGTCATCTGCCACCATGCATACCTTGCCACATATCCTCTCTCAATATTATCTCAATCTTTATCTATTTCTTTCACCAAAAATAAAATAGAAAAATCTGTTTTTTTTTTTTTTTTATTTAAGAAAAAAGAGAAGAATAGGAATAAAAGGTTATTCTGAAATTTAAGGACATGTTTGTAATAACTTTATCTTGTTGTAATGAATATAAATTGTACTAAAAATTGAAAGCTGTTCATAACCAATTTAAAAGTGAAATTCTTTTTGAAATTGAAATGTTCGAAATGATAATTTTAAACTTGTCGTTTTATTAATTAATTTAAGTTTCATAGAGATAGTACAATTATTTGGGTTCCGAACATCTTTTCTTGAAAGTCGTGTGTTCAAATTTTAAGCATGTACGCAATTAAAAACATTTTATAACAAGAAGATGACAAGTACCTAAATGATTACAAACATTTCTTTTAGCTATTTATGTAAGTCGGCATTTATATAGTTTGGTTGTGCAGTTATGGTCTTGTAGGCACAGTCCTAATGTAATGAAATAAAATATTAATTTAGGTATTTAAAAATTAGTTATTATCTAAATTTGGGCACAAAATAGATTATGATCGTTGTACTATATCAATTTGATAAGTTTGATTTGGATTTTTATTTTCGAGAATATCATCCTTGCCTTATTTAACTTAATTTATTTTCTCCATCAATTTGCATGTTTCATATTTGATCACATTCAACTTGTTTTGATAGCTATTCATTTGACATTTATCCGATAGTTGTCCTACTGACACACCATATAAATTATGACAACTACAAGGCTATAAATATTTAAATGGTCCATTTGACAGTTATGCATTAATTATCACTAGATTACATTATTTGTAAGACATCGTATTGTGCGTCTCTATATAACCTTGAACCCTAATTGACTTAAACTTTGGTAGGTCTTAATTGAGAGCTGCCTCAGCTAACTTAACGATTTGTATGTACAATCCCTTAATTACTATTCCAATTCAAGATACTCGTTGGCACTGTAGTTCATATTATTGCCAGATCACAACCCCATCATCCTTGAAGTCAATTTTAGGTCGCAGAGGACCTCGATCCAAATCAAACTATGCCTTATTTCATGTATTCTTTGTACTATGGTTGACAATTTAATTATAAGTACACCATTTACTCAAAAGCAAAAATTTACACAAATAATCATAAGTTTTTCAGTAGAAAAATTACACAAATGTCTTTTAAGGTATGTTACACTGCACCCCTAAGAAGATATACCTTTAATTTTGCAAAAATAGAATGTTTGTGCATTCAAAACAATTGTAGGATGTAATTTAATCTTTTATTAAAATACAACATATTTTCTTAGATCGAGTGGATTTTTGCAATTTTTGTAGCAAGTATATATATTTTAACAATCAACACGATCATCGGTTTTCAAATTTTATTTTTACTTATTTGATTTACAATTCTTTATTTAGAAATTGTATGTTGTTTAAACTTAGATGGCCGATAAATTGTATTTATTTAGAAAATTTGAAAACGCAATATATAGTAAAATTTGAAGATTTAATTTGAGAAAATAAATAATAATAATAAAAAAAATGAAAGACAAAAATCATCATCATGAAAGCGTCCACCTGAAGAACCTCCCCTACCAATAAAAACAATTCACGACATTACTTGCAGTATATCACATACAACCCCATTCCCCCCCCCCCCCCCTTCTCTTCAGTCGACCCTTTCCCTTCCCCTTTACTGTTCACTGCAACGATCTAACAGACAGTCAAGAACAGTCTGCAGAATAAAAGCAGAAGCAAAAGCCAACCGAAAAGTCTGAATAAAATAAATGACTTCATGATTCCCACGTCTTCTTGTTTTGCTTTACCATTCCTTCAATCCAACTCCACTTACTCCACTTTGGGCAAAAAAATATAATTCTTGGGGATTTCCCTCCAAATCCTAACCCATTTCCGTTCAAGACCAATCTTCCTCTGATTTCCGTTTCAGCATTTGTTTATCTGAAGAAACGGGAAAAACCCACTTGTTTTCTTGCATAAACAAAGAATCTTGACTAAAAAAATAATTGAAGAGATTCCCATTTCGTTGATTTGTTCAACTATTGCAAAACAATGACAGAGGTGCTCCACTCCCCTTCTTCGTCCTCTTCTCCCTCGATATCGACTCCCACCACAATGCCACGTTGTTTCACCAGACTCAGTCGTATGTGGGGGATGAGGGGATTTCTGGGCTGACAGGGGGTGAAGTAGAGGAAGAAGAGGAAGAGAATAGAGTGAGGGAGAAAAGGGAGAACGATAGGAGGGATCAGTTATCTCTTTTAGCCCTTTTAGTGACTCTGTTTAGGAAGAGTTTTTGGTTGGCTTGCAAGACGGATAGAGACAATTTTTCTAGCGCCACGGCTGCTGCTGCTGCTACTGGTGGTGGTGGGAACTGTGGCAGTGGGGTTATGGAGATCGGTTGGCCTACTGATGTACAGCATGTGAATCATGTCACATTTGATAGGTTCGATGGGTTCTTGGGTTTGCCTGTTGAGTTTGAGCCTGAGGTTCCCAGGAGGGCTCCTAGTGCTAGGTATATCCTCTGTTTTCTTGAAAGTCTAATTTTGGGTTTTTCTTGTCTTGGTATGATGTAGGGTTTTTTGGTTCTTGATTCTTTGATTTGTGCTTCAATAGTTGATATTAGGTGACATTGTTGAAATGTCAGCACAGTTCAATGTTTTTTTCTGTTTTGCTCCATGATTATTGAATTCTGAAACGATATGGATTGGGAGAACTTTTAGGCTGGTGATATTAGTAAAAGTGAGATGATCAATTTTTTGACAAGAATTTTGGGGATTGGCATCTTGTTGGATTGTTTGCTTTACCCACTTCTTGCATTGTGGTTTCTGCATCTTTGATTGTTTTCCTGAAAAGTTTGCATTGTTGTTTGTTGTCTTGTTGTATCTGAATCTGTTGTCTGTTTGAGAGCACACGTTTAACTGTGTTATTGGCAATAATGTCTAATCTGTATTTTTTTCTAACAATATGCATGATGACCTGTTAATGATGCCATAGCAATCTGAAAAGCCGATATATTAATATTTATCAATAATTGCTTACAATGCAGTTCAATACATGCAAGTCAACTGGATTAGATATTTGAGTTAAATATGGACGTTGTAACTAATGCTTGTTCGCAGTTTTACATATCAATGAACTGTTTTACTAACTGGAACTAAGGCTTTGTAGATAGATCCACAAATAGCTATTTGATCTCATTGTGTGCTAATTATTCTAGTCATAGTCTCTTTCTTTGATTCTATTACATGCTTTTACTTCCTTCCTATCATGAAAATTAGCTGCACTGATCCCATGGGGTTTTCTTCACTGTGATGCTTTTTTTTGTACAACTATGTCCCATTTATTGAAGAATTGAAGGTTGATATCCTTGGGAAATTTTGATTATTGATTCTCTGAATGAAGAATTTCTATTTTAGGAGGCAAATCCAAGTTATTGCTGTAGTTAAATTCTTTATATAATGTCGTGAATGATACATTTTATGGCTAAAAAGGATATTGGTAGTCAATTCCATTCGGGCTTACTTCAACTCCACTTTAGTGGTGTATTAAATCCTTGATCTCATTTAGGCCACTTCCCGTAGGGCTTAAAATCAGTTGAAGAATAAAATCAGACTCCATAAGGTTTTGGTTTTACCTCTTTCTTAGGAAGGAAAAGGAATAAGGAAATTTGAAAAGTTTCTTGTTGCTATGATCTACCTTCCTTAATTCTTCTTGATTATGTGGTTACCTATTAGTGTGTGTTGCTTTCTAGAAACAGTGCATAAAATTTTAGTACCCAACTTGACTATGAATGAATTTGGGAACAGATCAGAGCCATTCTGGAAGTAGATGTGGGCAAAACCACATCTAAGGTCTAAGTTGCTGCATGCCCAAGCATATGTGTATGTAATTCAGTTGACCTTTAAAACCAAAATCTTAACCACTTAAAAAATATCAGTGAATATTTCCATGGAGCAATGCTTGTAATTTTATCAGCTGATATAATGTGCAACAGTGCCCTATGGATATTTTTGAAGTAGATGAATATGAAGTCACAAAGAATAGTGCATCCTTTATCTTATCCGGTGTTAAGCTGCAGCCTCAGATACTCTTACTATTACTTCGGTCCTCTTTAATTTCAGCTCAATATCTTTTAGCTTGTAACCCTAATAAACCTAGAAATATATTGCTGAATGTCATAGAAGCACATTTTGTGCAGATTATGCAGGTGGGCACAAAATAGTTGGTGTCTTAAATGTCCACATCTGAGAAATTTTTTCGCATGTTTTTCTGTATTACATTCTAACTTGTTGTATATTCCCTTCCATTGGGGAAATTGTTTAGTAAAACTTGTTCATCACTGAATGTTTTGTTTGGGGATCTATGGACAGTGCCACTGTTTTTGGAGTTTCTACTGAATCAATGCAACTGTCTTATGATCCACGAGGCAATAGTATTCCAACTATCCTTCTGCTTTTGCAGAGGCATTTGTATGCTCAAGGAGGTCTGAAGGTGAATCACGGGGTTTCTCTTGGTTTTTATGTAACTGAACAGAAAAAACCCATATATTTCATGCACAGAAACCTAAAGTATTTGGAAAAACTGGTTAGCTCTCTTATTTATATGTGCAGGCTGAAGGTATTTTCAGAATAACTGCAGGAAACAGCCAGGAGGAGTATGTCAGGGACCAATTAAACAGAGGAGTGGTTCCTGAAGGCATCGATGTGCATTGTTTGGCAGGCTTGATCAAGGTAACTAGACTTAGATGAAAGTGCTTGTAGATCGATTTAGTTTCTCTGAGCCTTATTGGTAGATTTTAGCATAAATAATCTTTCATAAAACTGATTATTACTTGTAAACTCTTAGTATTGCTATTAACTGGACCAAGTGGCCCATTCTACATTACTGAGCCAGATTGAGTAAAATTAAACTAAGATGGGACTAAATGTTTTTCTCGTGTTTCCTAGTTTACATGGTTGCTTGTCCTGAAATTATCTGCAACTGATTAGACTTGGCTCGGTGGTGAGTCATAAATTGGTTAAAGTAAACTAAACTGATTCCCTGATCTTGTGACATTAACTATTTCTCTGTAACTACACACTTGTATACGGTTCAAGATTTCTTATCTTGCTTGTTGGCAGGTTTTTTAGCAGTTTTTAACATTCATTGATGTGATGATGGTTAACTAGCTGCGAAGACGTTGCTGATCTTATCAGTTTTCATTTTATGTTTCTTTTAACTATGAATCATCGCAACGCACGTGTTATATTTTTTTGTGCTTCTAGGGATAGTCGTTGTATGTTTCATCCAAGTAGTTTTGTTAAAATTTCTAAGAGGAATGTCTTGCTGAATCTTGTTTTACTGCATGGCCTCAGGACCAGGGTTTTCAACTAGACATGTGAAAAAAAAGTTCGTAAATAATGAAAGGAGAAATTTCATAATTCTTACTGTATCCTCTTTTACATATCATATTTTTACACATCTGTGGTTAACATACACCATCTAAAAAACATGTAGGCTTGGTTCAGAGAACTCCCTAGAGGAGTATTGGATTCTCTTTCTCCTGAGCAGGTGATGCAATGCCAGTCGGAAGAGGACTGTGATGCACTAGTGCAGCTTCTACCCCCGACAGAAGCTGCTCTGCTGGATTGGGCGGTCAACCTAATGGCTGATGTCGTCCAAGAGGAACATCGAAACAAGATGAATGCACGCAACATTGCTATGGTGTTTGCTCCTAACATGACACAGGTGAAACCGCAGTTGATTCATCCTAAGATGTGTATCCATATTCCAGATATTTACCCTATGTTCAGTTGGATTGTTATTCTGGAACTGATTCCCTGGCTAATGTTCTTGGACTTCATACATACTTTTACCCAAAAACAATTAGGGTTAAATGCCACCATCTTCCCCAAGTATAATTATTGATTGTATTCTTCTCCCTTTTGAAATTACAAAAACATTCATTCTAAATATCCCATTTAGTAAAATTCTTAAAATATCCTCCCCTGCAGATGGTTATAGAACATTATCCACAAACTTCTAAAAAGTTACCCCTATTTCAAATAGAAAGGAGTTGTATGTACTTCTTTTAAACTTGGACAGGAGATTTTGATAAATTATAAAAGAGGAGGATATAATCAATAATTTTATTATGTCTTAGGGGAATTCATGTGATTAACCCAAATACTATGTTTTATCTTTGCAAGTGCAGAAGAAGTTAAAAGGATCAGGACACATGCAGGTTGAACACTCTATTTATGCAAATGTACAAAGACTTTTGTACTCACCCATGGCCCAAAGCATTTACCAGATTATATCAAAATTTAGGTTTGATCAGGAAAGTCATATGCATTTGTTTTGGAGGTAGAAATCCAAAGTAGAAATGGAATATACAAATTCCTTATTGGTCAATTTATATATCTGACTCCTGCCACTCAAAAAACATCTCATGTATGAACTGCAAAAGTGCCAACATTGACATCCATCCAGTATGTTCTTATGGATTAGTGTCCTTATTTTCCTGATATCGTTGGCGTTTCATCTACAGATGGCTGACCCATTGACTGCATTGATGTATGCGGTACAAGTGATGAACTTCCTCAAGACCCTAATAGAGAAGACTTTACGAGAAAGAGAAGATTCTATTTTAGAACCAGCTTATACACCCCACATTGAGCCTTATGACGACAATAGCCACCAGAGCGTTTCACGAGCAGATCATGAAAATTCTGCTGAATCAAATGAAGAGGCCACAGAGGCCTTCGTGGTGGAGGATCCTGGTTCAGACAGTGCCTCTGAAACTAACCAAGTAGATAACATCAGTGATGAAGAGTATCTTAGTTATTCAACCTCTGCTGAAGAATCTGATGAAACTGGTTCTTGTGAAACACCTGCTGAAGTCTACACAGTTGTCTTTCCAAGGGAAGCTAAAGTAACAAACGGCCTTCAGAGTCAGTTTGAAGAGAGCAAGTGGAGCAAAACAGGCCAATCAAATGAGTCGACTCACATAAAATCTGAATCAAGAATTGATGGTCAGATTGAACCAGTAGGTTTAGCTATGAAAACTGATAGCATGGGCAAGGGAATTAGCAACTTGAGCCGTATAAATTCAATGACAGAACGGTTTGAGGCATGGCGGTGAATAGGCTCAATCCATGGCTGACTGATATTAACCTTTTACCCCTTTGATTCTGATGTGAAACTTGTCCAATGTCTGTATGTGCTTTTACCTCTTACTTTTGCTGGGTGGTTGTTGCTTACTCTGTTGCAGTTCCATGTATACATTGTTAGAAAAACCTGTTAACTGAAAACTGAGATGTTCTGTTGCAGTTCCATGTATGCATTGTTAGAACAACCTGTTAACTGAATACCGAAATGTGATTTCCATTTGTTTGATTTCATCTTGCCATCTTGAAAAGTCATCATTCATTTATGGTGGATGTTATGTGGATCCTATCATATGGGCAATTGTGATTCTTTCGTACCTCCAAGACTTGCAATTTTAGGAGGTATTAGGACATCAAATTCGATACAATTACAATAATTCAGGCATGGTGTATTTCATGTGGGATCTATCGTAGTCATTCTAGGGCCCTTAAAGCACGTGACGTGACTTAACAATCCTTTAATTGTCTACTCTCGACTAGTCCACATCTCTAATTGCTTCAAATCGCTTTAAATCACTCAATAGAAGTCGAACGATAGTATCCATCATTTATTTTTTGCTGAGAATATATTGAACAATCAAGAAGGATCAACCTGGAATATCTCTCTTTCTTCTTATTTTTGGCAATTCCACATGCAGTTTCTGAGGCGAAGATGTGCAAATTTTTGGGCCAAATTCATTATATGCAAAATCTTGTTCAGATCAGAAACACAGATACTGATGCAGTTTAGTGTCACTTCACCAAGAAACTGACCTTAACAAAACCTTCCGGACCTCACTATCAGTATCTTCCCATATTCAAACACCCCAAACAAGGCAAAAGAATTGCACCAATATCCACTGATATGGTTGTTCAGGGACTATATTCTCCTGCCAATCACATCAACATGCTCTGTAAGCACTGGAAAGCTTAATGCGATTAGGATTTCCAAGAAAGCTCTCAACTGCTGACCTCCCCTCTACTTGAATAATTACTATGAAAAGAGTACTGGGATTTTTATTATTATTATTTTTTATTTTTTAATAAAACTTCTTTAACAGACAGTGATAATATCCCACCAAAAAAAGGGGGAAAGCTGGGTTGAGTTGAACATCTTTTTTGGATATAAAAGGAAAAAAAAAAAAAAAGAGGACAAAACAGATGATGGGATAACTTGTAAAGGGCTCTGGTGGGATCAAAGCAAGTTTTTACTGAGGGGAAAGATAAGGCAGAGTTTTTATAAATTGTGACCACCAAAATTCAGAAGCCTTATATTAACCACCCATCCTCATTCATTGAGAGGTACCCCGGAAAACCACCATCCCTAATAAATAGTTCCCCCATATTTTCTTGACTTTATCAGCAACAATATATCATGTTCATGCCCTTCCCGTGCATATCTCAATCTTGAATTTTTACATATATACAAAAAAAAAAAAGTTTTAGTTTTCAAGATTGGAGTTCATATTTTCTATATGTATGATTTGCCCATTTCTGAATGCAAATGCAAATCATGGCAGCCTGTGGTAGCTTGGAACACATCTTTGAGAAGCCATTGCCTGAAAATCCAACACTTCTTGAATCCCTATCACCATGGAAACACATAAAATCCATGAAAACCATTGATGACTCTGCATTTACAGAGATATTTGGTGAGTTGCATTTCAAGGAGAGCCATGTTCATGCTCCATGAGTCATCGTCTTCCTCCTCTCCATCCTCATCTTTGTCCTCTAACTCGACGTTTTGGCCCGATGCAAATCTTGGGATTGGGATTGATATTGATATTCCAAGGAGGGGCAGTAACGGGATCTCAGTTCATTCGGGGAGAAACAAGAACCCCACACCAAGTTATTACTCCTCAGGCCAGAAGCAGCAGTACCACAGTGATAGCTTTTCTTCAATGAATTCCGAGAGTCTGTCATTGTGCACGGAGGGGCTGGGGTTCGAGAGCTTTGATGATGTTGAGGATTTATTGAGACATGAAGTTTGTAATAATGGATCCCAGAATCAAGAGAAGAGAAAGACTTCCACAACGAATGATTCACATACACAAAGTCATCATGGGAGTGAATCCAAGAAATCAGGAACGAGTAGAGGTGTATTTCCGCCTCCTATTTCTAGCATTGGAAAAAGTGGGAAGCCTTGGGTTTGCTTCAAATCTTACAGGGAAGATGGGAGGTTCATTCTTAAGGAGGTAAGAATCCCAACTCAAGAATTCTTGCATGCATGCCGCGAAGATGGACGTCTGAAGTTGCAATTCATTCAGTCTGATGATGAACTTCTTGATGATGATGATGACGACGACGATGAGGAGGATGAAGATCAAGAGAATATTGAGGAACAGAATGACGATACAAGCATTGATAATGATGATTGCATACCGGAAGATCATAGGAATGGACAGGAAGAAGAAAACGGAGAAGGGATTGAGGAAACCACGTAAGTAGGAGAATTCCAGGTTTTTCTTTTTTTGGTAGTGTAGCAGGCATTTTAAGCTATGTTCTTCCCCTGTTTCTTTGTTTCTCTCTCTCCTCCTTCTCTCTCAAAGTATGCAAATAAAGGGATGTAGAAGAGGGTGATGAAATAGGAAACCGAAATTTTTCACAAATTTGTTCTGTTTGGTTTTTGGGATCCTTCGTTTCTGTTTATTTTGTGCAAATTTCTGTAGTGAATCAGACTACAAAATGAATTGTATAGTTTCTGGTCTTCTTTCTTTTCTGCGCATTTTGTGTTGCCTCAGTTTTGGAATGTTTGGCTCTTTTTCTTGGAATTCAGTAGTGATAGAACCCCCCATCTTCACCTTTTAGCAGTATTCTCCCCGTCTAGTGGATCTTGAATTCTTAACGAGGTAAAAAGAAATATTTTCATTTTTCTTACCAGAACCAACATCCAATGTCCTATGTTGATATACAGGCTGGAATGGAGAAAATGTTGCCCAAAACCATGAAAATGTTGTTCTCAGTCTTTATTTGGGGCAAGTTGCATACATGAAGTGAATACTGAAAAAGGGGCCTCTTATTTTAGGTTAGTTGCTTTTAGCAATCTAAGAAAACAAGAAAAAAACATAGAAAAAAGAACATGAATTGTGAACCCTCTTCATTCAGAAATATTGAGTGATAGGCTGTGCAAGAAAACCAAGTCCTCTTTCTCTTTCATTTACTTTACAGCGTACTGATGTCCTTTGTGGGATTCGGGAAAACAAGTACCACACATAAAAATCAATATGCTGGGTAGATAAACAATATATGTAAGGCAGCATTGTCCACCCCACCCCACCCCACCCCATCTTGTTCTTTCTTCCTCATTTATTTATATATTTTTACACAAGAATGATGCCATATTTGAAAACGAAAGTTTCACTGGACTAGTTAAGTTTATAAAAAGTTATTACATGAATTTATATTTTGATTTATTTTTTTTAATCCCATGTATACAAACATATATATATATATATATATATATATATATATATATATATATGTGTGTGTGTGTGTGTGTGTGTGTGTGTGTGTGTGTGTTGTGTGTGCTTGAAGATGGCACTGAAAATGAGTGTTCTATTTTAAGAAAGGTTTTCACCCCGAACTTTAAGATAGAAGATGATGCAACAAGGATCAGGTTGATATACAGCACATATTTATCCAAGTTGCATGAATTTCTAGCAAATTTTGGGCAACTTTATTCAGCATATAAAGAACCACACACAACAAAATGACAACTGGTTGACATGCATGATTTTCAGTCTCATCACCACTCTAAATTAATGCCAGATGTAAAGATTCAAGAAGAGCAGAGGTCTCTTGTAGTTCTACCTAGAAAAGTCAAAAGGGGCAGACATCATCAGAAACAGTTAATAACTGTGATTGATTTTTGATCAGCAGCAGATGCAAGATTTTCAGCAAAGTAACTTTCATCTGAAAAATGAAAATTTCTGAAAAATAGAATGAATTAGCTGTTGCAGTGGTCCAGAGCCCATGATTGGTTGCAGAGCAGAATCTTGGAGCCATTATGGGCTTCCTCAGAAAATATAAAATAAAACAAAGGCATAAAGTGTAATGACAAAGGAAATTTCAATTGAGATTGCTTCAAATCATTGCCAAAATCAGTTCATCCATATGCCATAGGACAAGAAGATATCATGATAAAACACTTGAATATTATTGATCCAATGAGGCTAAATCTGAGGCCATTCAACTTCCAAGTGGATGTAGATTCACCCAAGGCTTTTGACAAGTAGGTCTCATCTACTCTTATCATGAGATGGCTCACCAACTATTCTATAGAGAGATATTTTTACTTAGTTTCTATTATATTTGTTTTACTTAATGCAAAAAAATCCAATCCCCATTTTGTAGTCTATTCCACTAATCTTGGAGACAAATGGCACGCATCAAACCAGAAAGAGGCAAAAAGCGATTTTGATCACACTTTTTACAAGAAATGGTATCATCACAGGACAAAAGAGTTTCAAGAATCACCAGTCTCGACTCATAAATATCAAGAAAGTGATGAAAGAAAAGATATTTTGTGAGCCACTTCATATGGCTTTGCACGAGATAATCTCAAGATACACATGTCAAAAGTTACGCATGATTATGACAGATGGAATTTTCTGGAATACAATTTTCAAAACGCAATAGCCCATTTTTATTTTCTTTTTTCTTTTTTTTGCTACAGGTTATCCATAATGGTCGATATCATTTTCCAGGCAATTATACTGATGCAGTTACATTACTCAAGGGGTAAGATTAGAGCACAGATAGATAAAAAAATGCAAACCTAAACTGCCCTCTTAAAGTTTTGCATTCGACATATCAAACAAGTCATTAATAATCATAGAGATATATTACTGCCGTCTAATGTCAAAAAGCACCCTGTATAAGCCTGGACGTCGGTCATGAAAACACCCAACTACTTCCCTTGGATTTGATTTTACCCAGATTAAAGCGTTCCTTAAATGGCTTCCTCTTTATCATCAGCATTGGCAATTATCTCTGCCATGGGTCCTATTCAACATGCATTTGTTTGAAATCGTGTTAGTAGACAGTAAGTGATGTGAAGTGAATGCAGATGTGACTTGGTGCTAACTGATCCCAGAAATCCTTACCTGCTATAAAGGAATTCCTGTAGAATGTGATTTCACTTTTGCCATGTTCTGTGTCGATTATCTCTTTACCAATATGGTTCTAAGCAACTAAAGGTACCTGAATGTTTTGAAGGTCTAGAGGTCATCCACCAAGGCTATAATCTCCCACATGAAATTATAAAAATAGATATGTTTAACATGAAATTATTCTTGTTGGAATACAAAGAACCATCACTAGAAACTAATCAAGTTACTAATCTAAGCTCATCGAGGAAACTCACCATATTAGCCCCAGCATGGCCCTGCATCACACATTTCCAGTGATCTCGAGAATCCAGGCCCTCATCTTGAGGTTCAGAACCAATAGCAGTGGGCTAAAACAATATTTCTGAGTCTTGGAGTAGCATAACTTTGACTGCTTTCTGGGAACCACTGAACCCAGCAAATGCCTGACGAAGAAAGAGGAGCCACCTTCAGCTTCCAGTTGTGTGGAGAAAGAAGGTTTATATTCTACTTCAGTCATTTGCGGATAACAGTCTCCCAATGAAAGATGAACCCAAGATACACAATAGTATCTTGAAATCATGATCTTGTGCTTTTTTCTCACCTCTACCATGTAGTCAATTCTCAACCTTAAAACCAGAAACTAAACTGGGTTGGATGTAAGAGCTTGATTTTAAGAAATCTTACCCATTCCAATTTTGGCATATTTAGTTTGGAAAACCCGTTACTCCTTAAATCATCAAGTTTGTCGGAAGAACCAGCATGGACACTCAGATATAACGAGTGATATATTTACTGAAGAAACATATGCATTTAAACTCTCTGTTCATTGCTAACCTTAAAACCAGTGTCACCTGGGTTAAAGTAAAATTTAGAGTTCAGACGATCATCAGATGCAAAGTCAAAGTTGATGCATCTGGGCCATCTGGGATATCGGACTTCCTATAAAGCCCAAGATCAGTCCCATCCGCATCAATTACGACTATAGAACCGAAATGTGCATAATTTGCCTACTCGAAAAAGCGAACTGGTACTACTACTTATATATTTGGCTACATGCCTTCCTTTATTTAAACCGACCAGGCATGCATTCAAAGTTCAAATAATCAAATGGCTCTCGGACAAACAGGATCATACAAAGATAACCAGCTACATCGAATAACAGAACATCTCACCTCATTATTGTGGGGTGGTCTTCATGAGGTTTAGCTCGCTGAAAGAAGTCCCGTGTTGTGCTTGATAAAAGTGATAGCCCTCAAATAATTCCTGAAATAAACAGTATGAGAATAATTTGAAAGAAACGTAAGGCATTTTATAAAGAAACACATTCAGAAAATGAGAAGTAGTGTTTTTCTTCTCCTAATCCTTAACGCTAATGGCAATAAGAGTCTCATATCACCGAGGAAGTTCCTGTTCCAATGGTAAGGCAAGATCTTTAGTAAATAATGCCATGCCTGTTAAAACTCCAAATGTTAGAGAAACCAAAAGTATGAGGAGAATGTTTGAATTACTATGTCCATGACAAGAAGTAAACCAGCTAAAAATCACATAGACACACTCTTCCCAACAAATTAAATGGTCATTTACTTCATAGATTACATGCCTGAATAAAATTATATTGCGCCCTTCTGATGAGCTGCTCTGACCAATCTGCCATCAGTATTATGACTCACAATTAAATGCAGATGCACACAAGAGAGAAAAACATAACAACAGAAATTAGAAACGCCATCTGCATCTAAATAATACAATCTCAGACCAATTCTTTTGCATCATGAGGTTCAGCTTCTCAGGACTCACATGCACACTCGACATCCAAATCAAGTAAATGGCTGTAAGCCATATTCAATCTCCACAAAAATTGACATTGGGTATAAATTAGGAAACTGCAAAAAGGAAACATTAAGCTGCAATTACTTTTTAAATGGTCAGTTTTTTCTTTTCCCTTTAAATGAAAGCAGCATAAATGGAAGATTGATGGATGACATCATGACACCAAGAACTGAAACCTACCAAAACAAAGAATTAAGAAAGAAATTATCTTTTAATTCTTTTCCTCCTGGGGTCACCGAAATGCTCTAATTCTGATGTTTAATCATTCCACATTACAGTAATGCGTTATAAGTTTCATTCACATGGATCAAGTTTTTTCATGATGTCTATCTTATCCCCAACAAATTTCCCAAAAATTGGTATTTTCATAGACAACAAAGACTGAAGCTTGGAACCCGGAAATGAAAATGGAAAAAATAAAAATAAAACAAAAAACTGTAAAAATCTGAATCCCTGCAAAATGGGTTTGTACCTATCGACCGTATTCATCATGGGCGCAAGCGAATTGCAGTGCGGACACGGTCACTATTCTGCTTTTCCCCATTTTCTTCTGTTGCTCAACTGCGGAGAGTGTGGCAGTCAGCAGCAGAAGTTCTTGACATGCTTCTTGCTCTTTTCTTTTTCTAATTTTCAATTTTCCAGATTTTTTTATCAGAATTTTATGTATTTGCTACGTACAAATTAATTTTATTTACTTAAATTTAAAAGTCTATTCAATTGTAATTGACAATATTAATTTCTAGTATATTTCTTTCTTTTAATGCAATAATCGAATTAGTGGCTTCAAAATTTACTTTAAAAAAATTAGTATCTAATTTAATCCTTAATGAAAATTAGAGATTTTTAGTCAATGAGAACTGCATATAGTCACAATCCTAAAACCTGGTCGGTGATTAAATTATATATATCATATTGTATGATTAATTAGGTCAAAATTTTTTTTTTAATATAAAAAGTCAACTTGTTTTTAGCATTCGGACATGAATGCTCTGACTCTAAGTACCTAAAATCTAATATTAATCAATTGCAAAGAAATTAATTATTTTGAGAGTTGAAAACAGAAGTCTGGATTAATAATAATAACCATCATAATTAAGAAAACTCTTTTGTTAATCCAACGTTAATCTTTTGTATGTATCATGTATGTATGTATATTGGTGGAGGCAGGTGCATGCATGAACATAATCATATGAACATTTTCACAGTTAGAGGGCTGCACGTTCTCATTCATCACTTACAACACTTCGTGCAAACGTCAATGCTCATTTTTCATCTTTTCCAAGTTGAAAACACCATCACATGATTGGTATAATAAGCCCAAGAATGACACTTTCAACCAAAGGAGAAACTTAAACCCCCCCCCCCAACTATTCATCATATACATTCTTTTTTAAAATTATGAAAATGTCGAGCTCGAGCTCAAGCTCAACTGCAGTAATAGTTTTATTAAGTTTAGTCTTCGCCACATTGAGTGGCCAGTGTCAAGGAGGTGGTGTCCCACTTCAAGTAGGTTTCTACAAGGGAAAATGCGGGATAGCCGATGTCGAGGCCATCGTAGGTGGTGTTGTTCTAGCGCGGTTCATGAAGGATCCCACTATTACAGCTGCTCTCCTCCGCATGCAATTTCATGACTGTTTCGTCAATGTGAGATATATAAAAAAATTGTTGAATTTTTTTGCATTTCCCATGTAGAAACTTTATTGAGTCAAATCCCATTTTATAGAATATGTTTGCAATGATAATACTTCTTCATCTGCCGTTTCTTGCTCTGTTTTGTGTCGTGGTCGTGGTGTAGGACATATGCGTGCATGGTCGTGGACTATGTACATATATGTATGATCAGTACAGTGTTTAAAATATATATGCTAATTATGAGCATTTTGTTATAGGGGTTGTGATGCATCAATTCTGCTCGACGGGAACAACACTGAGAAGACAGCAGCCCCCAATCTGAGCGTCCGTGGCTATGAAATTATCGATGCAGCCAAAGCTGCAGTTGAGGCTATCTGTCCTGGGGTGGTTTCATGTGCTGATATCATCGTTATGGCGACAAGGGATGCAGTCGCCCTGGTAAACGAATATTCTTTGCCATCTTTGTCATGATTCTATGATTCTCCTGGAATAATATTATATACTTAATGTATGTTACAAGCTTATACGTATAAAACCAAATCATTGAAAGTAAATTGTCTTCTGTTTACGTCTGCACAGAGTGGAGGAGGACGATACATTGTACAAACTGGGAGGCGAGACGGGACAACCTCTTTGGCTAAGAATGTGGATCTGCCAGCTCCTTCCATATCAGTCTCTGATTCCATCAAAGCATTTGCCAAGAAGGGACTTGATGCAACTGACATGGTTTACCTTCTAGGTATACTGATTTCGTCGTTCTTCTCTTTTCTAATAGGTTAAACTTAACTTAATTTGCTGAATCAAGCGTAGTTACACCGAGATTCTATGAATCTTGAGTTTATAAAGGTGAAGCACGCAAGTATTGAGTTTTGACAATGACGAATGCAGGTGGTCACACCGTTGGCGTTGCTCATTGTTCGCTCTTCCAGGACCGTCTCTACAACTTTCAAAACACAGGCAAACCGGACCCAACCATGGATTCTTCACTACTTACAGCACTGAGGGCAAGATGCCCTCAGAACACTACCGTTGACAACACGGTGAATCTTGATCAGAACCTTTGAGCTCAATGACTGTTGATAACTCCTACTACAGACAAATAATTTTGCATAGAGCGATTCTCCAAATTGATCAAGAATTGGCCCTTGATCCGCTGTCAAAGCAGACAGTCACAGCCATTGCCAACGGATTTGACTTCTCCACAAGGTTTGGCCAAGCCATGATCAAGCTAGGAGCGGTCCAAGTCCTCACCGGCAAACAGGGAGAGATCAGACTTTCATGCCGAGCCACCAACAACCCTCCCAAGTAAAGATGATCTCATTGAACTCCTAAGAAAGAAAAAAGCTTGGTTCTGTGTGCTTTACTCGTTCTCAGTTTGCTTCCTATATATTTCATTCGTTCCCAATATCTTTAAGTCATTCTTTTTTATTTAAGAAATCATAATCTATTTCACTTCAATTTGTATGAGATTTGTACTTCGATCTTTTATACTGTTCTGTTGATTTACAGAAATCTAAGTACTGTTCGGATCTACTCCAATTCTGTTATTTGAAACTGATCAATCAAAAGACTTAACATAGACCGTATTTTCAAAGGGTATGGCACTAACGTTGATAGCTGGATGATCGGTTTTAAAGATTAGCAGACACCTGATATATACGTTTACGCATAATTAGCTAGCGAGATGATCACTATTCTCGTCCTTAACTTGTGCACGCATATATATATGTATGTGGCATATTCAGTGTTCTCTGTTCTGTTCAATAAAGTTTCTGATATCCTTAGTTGTTATTACCGCTATCTGCAGTAACTCTTTTCTTACCAGTTCTAATTACAAGCTCCAAGTGGATACGACAGAGTCTTTTCTTTTCAAGAAATGAAAAACGAAACGAAAAGACAATGTTAGGTAAGAAAATAAACTTGAAGACATCCGAATCTTGATTTATTTGTCTTGTTAAACTAGATCAATCAATAAATTCCAGGAAATGCGGTATTCGGCTGTAATTAAATATGCTTCAGTTCGTAGTAGTATACAATGATTGGACATAACCGGCCAGTTGTTCTAGGGAGGTTAAAAGAAAAAACAAATGCCAAAGAAACAAAACAGAGTATTATAAGCATATGCCAATTCTCTTGAATAACAAGGTTTTTCACTTTGTAGTCTCCAAACTTAGGCTGTCGTGTACCGATCCCACGATCCCTTCGATCGCTATTTATTTATCCTCAACTTCTTTAATAAAATCCCACCAATTTTCAATAAACAAGAAGCTGCAAATCCAATGGCTCTCACCAAGAAATCATCGTTCTTCCTACTACTAGCCTCCCTTGCCATGATCCAAATATCCATGGCTGGAGATCCCGACATCCTCACAGACTTCATCATCCCACCAAACTCACCACCACCTGACGGCAACTTCTTCACATTCACCGGCATGAGGTCCCTCGTCTCAGCCCCCATCCCCCCGACATTCAAGGTAGTTAAGGCAACATTGGACCAGTTCCCTGCCCTAAACGGACAGAGTGTATCCTATGCCGTCCTGATATACCCTGCAGAGTCGGTGAACCCGGTCCACACCCACCCCCGGTCTGCTGAGCTCCTGTTCCTAGCTCAGGGTTCATTGGAAGTGGGGTTTGTGGACACAACAAACAAGCTTTACACTCAGACACTCCAACAAGGAGATGTATTCGTTTTTCCTAAGGGGCTGGTGCACTTTCAGTACAATGCAGATGCCAAGACTCCTGCTCTGGCCATCTCGGCCTTCGGCAGTGCCAACGCTGGAACAGTTTCGTTGCCGAATACGCTGTTCAATACCACCATTGATGATAGTGTGTTGGCCCTGTCTTTCAAGACTGATGTTGCCACTATTCAGAAGCTGAAAGCTGGGCTGAAGGGTTAGTGGCAATCCAAGCGAACGTTTTCATGTTTGTCGTTGTTTTGAAAGCATGTTGTTCTGCATGAAATAATTGTCCTTATTTTGGAGGAATTCATTCCTTTTGATCAATAACTAAAATTAGTTCTAAGCTGAGGTGAATTAGTGAAATGTGTTGACTTTATTCCGTTTTCTTTCTTTATTTAATATAATATATAGATATATTACATGTGTATTTCAGTAATTAATTACAATGAGCTCTCCTAATAATAATATAATTATAAAAAAATCTCTAATTATTGAAAAATTATCAATACTCCTAATTTTAGTGAGCATCCAACAACTAGCACAAACAGTTAAGTTTTCATCAATTTTCTTTTTTAATAACAGACTAAAATACCATTGTGGACTATATTATAAGTCTACTTATCCTTTCAATTTTTTTGAATTTTTTTTATGGATTAAGTGCACAAATTTTAAAAAAAAAATTATCCATCTCATTAAATAAAATACTATAAAAAAATTGACAATTTTAAAGGGTATTAATAATTTCTTAAATATATCAAATTGAAAAAGAGCTTGTTAATATATCTAAATATTTTATTCAAGTATTCAATTACTGGGTTTTCTTATCAATAACAGATTTGAGACGATGGATGGTTATGATTTTATTTTCTAAAATAAATAAAATAATTGGTATTAGCAATTGTGGAAAAGTCAAGATTTGATGCATTTTAAATGATAAAGCAATTTATTAAGGGGGAATAAAAGAAAGACTCACCAAATCCCAACGAGTCGTCAACCACATCTCAGGCTCAGCTTCCCGAATTGCCGACCTTCTCGCTTTTTCCTTTTTTTTTTTTTTAAGGAAAAAACAATTATATAATATATATGTATATGTGTATTCCCGTTCTTTCCTCTGCAGTGCAGATTATTTGCAATCAGTTCAGATCTGGTACACCTCAGCGTAATGGTTCCTTTCTTTGACTCTACGTTTCCAATCAGCGTCTCCCAAACAATAGTTAAAAGGGTTCACCATAAGCGCTGCTACACGTGATTCCTCCCTAACGGGAGTGTCAGTATATCTTTGCCCCCTATCACACCGCCCCCCCCCCCCCCACTCTCCTTACACACACAAAATCCCACACCCTGCTCCAATGGAACAACTTGGCGGCGGCGCCACCCGTTTTCGCAGCCAGCACTACCGGCGGAGTCCTCCTGCCGCCGATAGATTCTTGGGCACGTTAAAGACGCAACCGTTGTCCTCCGCCGCTTCGCAACTTGAACTCTCCGAGCACGATATTTTCAGCACTCCTTCCGGGAGTTCCTCCCCTTCTCCGACCCACCAGTACTTGGCCTCGAATCCGGTCTCCGGTCGAAGCGTCAACCGCAATCATTACGGGATCTTAGCTGCTCTGAACGGCGGTATCAAGTCACAATCCGGATCCAGGTCCGATACCCGGCCCGTTTTCAACCATAAGGCCTCCGCTTCGGCTTCCCTCTCCTCCTCCTCGTCAACTTCTCCCGCGACGTCAACCTCGTCTAGGATAATGATTCCTAGGCCGCCGCCGCCTCAGGCGCATAGGGTGCGATTTCGCCACCATTCAGCGCCGGTGAACGTTCCGGTGATTCCGGCGGAATTTCGGAGGAGGGCTATGGAGCTGGACGATGCCCTTTCTGAAGAAGATGAGGAGGAGGACAAGAATGGGGTGGTGTTGCCCCCGCACGAGGTGGTGGATGCCAGGCATTCGCCGATGTTGGCGTGCTCCGTTCTGGAGGGGGCTGGTAGGACATTGAAAGGGAGGGATCTCAGGCAGGTGCGCAATGCCGTTTGGCGAAAGACCGGTTTTATTGATTGATTGCTTCATCTGTTTCTTAGCAATATGGTGGGGGGCCTTTTAGCCTTTCTTGAGACTAGATAATTCGATTGTATTGTATATATGTAGGCTAGATTGTACATAACTCTGAACTGATGGCAGTTCTTGATTACTTTCTTATCAATTCAGGTTTATATTTCGTCTGAATTTTGAGATGTTTGTGGTTTCTTTCTGTGATGTTGATGGTAAATAGTTCTTATGCTAGAACTGGGAAAAATGATAACTCATCTACTGAAGTATGAGATGTTCTCAATGTCTTTTTTTGCAACTGATAGTTACTGTGGATGGAGGTTATAGTTGACAGCAACCTGTTCTCATCCGAGCATTTTGCACATTTTGCTTCATACTAACTTAATTCTTGTGAAATTTATGCTCCAGTGTTGCAATTGGTATGATATGATCTTGCTAATTGGTTATGGGTGCAGTATCTGTCTGAATCATGATGGATGGTAGTGTGGAAAGAGAAAAGCAGAGAAGACAATTTGCACCACCTAATTTAGGCTTCTGAAGAAAAAAGAAAAATAAATAGTCATTTCATTTCTTTGAAACTGACAAAATAAAACAAATATAAACAATTATGATTCTTGAATTCAAATTTTCACCATTTTCTGTGGGAGATCCAAATTTTGGTATGTTATATGTCTGATATGATGTTAAAACCTTCAGGTAGTATTTTTGAGATGATGGGAATCCACGAGGTTTATAATTTTACATATCATTGAATTCTGTTGTGCAATTCCTTAAAACCTATGTAATTGAGCATATAATTTTCATAATTGACAATTCTGAAGATCTGATAAATTGGTGCCATCTCTGATACAATGAGTGGACTTCCTTGACTTTGAATCTCTATCAACTGGACTGGAGGAGGGTCACAGAGTCATCTTGGACAAATTGGAACTTTCTGGTTGAGGTGCTGTGAGCGAAGCTGTGTTGATGAAGAGCTTTGGTTTGCAAGTGATCTATTTAAGCAAGCGGAGTTATAACTCAGCAGTAATGAATCATACATCAGGTTTCATTTTGGTGGTTAGAGGTGATGTAAGCTTCTTGAGTTTTGTGAACAGATAAGATATTCTCGTGTCTTGATTGGGTGATGACTAAACTTTACCGACATAAAATAAGCGGAGAACTTAGATCTTGTTCTTAATGATCATAGTTAAAAGTAAAAATGAGACCCGGAGAGTTTATTTTTTGCTATAGAGAATCAGAAATTCAAATGAAATGTCTAGTGACTTCGTAATAGGGACCGCAAACTACAGACTTTATTTTATTGTGCACCCTGATTTTGTGCCTGTTTGCCAATTTCCTAAATCAAAGATGTATTTGGAGTGAGAAATCCAGATCTTATTTTATGTCAGTAATATTGGTAGACCTCAGTGTACTTACAATCCTTGCTTGAATTTTTGGAGGCATCTCTGGGTCAAGTCTCTTAGAGGTGTCATTTAATAAAATTATCTTTCCGGCAAGGCAGTGTCATTTGCTTTCCCCATGTAACCAAAGTTCTAGAGATACTTACAATCCTTGCTTGAATTTTTAGGCATCTCTGGGTCAAGTCTCTTAGAGGTGTCATTTAATAAAATTATCTTCCGGCAAGGCAGTGTCATTTGCTTTCCCCATGTAACCAAAGTTCTAAAGATTATTGAATAATGTCAATCTCCACTGATTATCTCCTGAATCCTGTCAATTGCCATTGACTTGAAGTATTACCAGCAATGGTCTTGGAATTTTCTATAGGCATGTATGTGAAAATTAACTTGCTCTCATACAGTCATCATCTTTAGTGGCACCCGCTTTTGTTTTATCTACTCTTGCTATAAAAGCTGAAGAATATAATACCACTGGGTGTTCATGTTTCTATTTTATTATCCTTTCTCAGTCTTCCTTCTTGGCCTAATTGCTTTACTTTTTGGCAAATCTCACCTTCTATTGACTTGTTACGGTCCTCTGTTCTTCATGCTTGTCAACACAAGTTTCTTGCGCACATTTGTCAGAATTGGTGATGTTAGGAACAGTTAGGACTTCACATGTGCATACTTGTTGAGCAGAAACTCTGCAGATCTGATGTCATACGTAACCCTCATGCTGGTACTTAGCAATCTCTTCCTCTCGAACTTAAAATCTATTTTTAATTTCCTACGATGAAATGTATCCATACCGCAATATGAATTGTTCATTTACATTTTGTTTGGGAGTACCTTTCCTACCATTTGACAACAAGAAAAAGTGCAGGGATCCAAGTTCCTAATAAGTAAACAGAGTTTAGCAATGCACATGAAAGATTTACAGGGGGTAAGCCATTAGTAATCCAGAATAGAAACCTGCTTTAAATTGCCTTACTAATTAGTTGGTGATTGCACTAACGACTTTTTGGGCATCCCTTTCCGTTAATTATATCCCAGCAGGTCAAAAGTTGTTAGACTCCTTTTTTTGGTACTAAGAAATGCTGCTTTGGATGTTTTATATGTGTTCTATTTGGATCTGCGCAAAGGTGGCCAGCATACCGGCCCCTGTGAGTGTTTGCTTTCTGAAACTAGGAGGAACGTAAAGTCATGAAGTGTAAAAGTTTTTGTCGTAGGTTGCCTATAGTAGTTCGTATACAGGATACATAGAAGTAAAATAAATTACAAACTAAGTTGATCAAATACAACTTTTTCACCCTTGTTTCTTGAGGGAACTTTCTTCTTGTATAATAATCAAACATCAGATCCATAAAATTCAAGGCATGTACTTCTTACAGAACTTGTTTCCCCTGGATATGTTCTGACATTTTACAGAACTCATTTCCCCTACTTGCTGGAAATTGTATTCTGCATTGATGCATGCTGCTCCTTTTCTTGGAAATAATCAATACATTAAAAGAGCCATCTATATTTGGTTGCATGAGGATGACAATAAATGTCGATTACCCCAATCAAGGTTCTCAAGAATACTGCTTTTCTGGAAAGACGTACCAAATGTTCGACCATACCATGTTGTCTGGTATGTTTGATTACTGGTTAAGGAGAAGTGACCGTATCTTGATCTAGTCTATAACTCAGTTAAAATGTTTCCTTCAGAGATTCTGCATGAGCAGTATATGATGCTTGAAACATTATGCTCCTCATTTAACATAGTGCAACTATCGCTTTTTTTATTTTCTTCCTCAACTTCTTTCTCTTCAGACATAAATTTCTGGGGTTCAAGTCCATCTCCCTCCATATCCAACCTGGTATATCCTTTGTCAATCAGTTAAATGTCTCATGGCCAAAGAGTACAATATACAAAGCGACATATTTGGTAGAGCCACTTTTGGAAGCATTAATCAGGAAAATCAGCCGTGAAAGAATTAGGCACAACCAGGAAGAGTTGCACTTAAACTGGTTAGCTACTTTAACACTTGAAAGCAACATCTGTTAAAGTTTCTTGCTTATAAATTGCTCCGACTGCTCACATGTGCTTTGAACAGTAAAGCGATAGTCACTTTTTCTGTTTTGGCTCATAATCTTAAAATGTTTCATTCATATAGTGAGTTGAATATCTCTTCTACATATGGCCTTGAAGACAATGAATTTGGACAGAACCAAGTCGTGCTAGAACATGTAACCTGCCTACTTATTCAGAAACTAGAAGGATATTTGGACTGTAGATTTAGATTATTGATGTAATAAGTGGAGATGGACCAGTTTCTCTAGGATGAACAATTATCTGCTGCAAAGTTTCAAGAATCATAGGCTCCCCCCATGGCTATCAGAGGCGTGTGATAATTGGTTGTAGTTGTTGACTATGCAAGCAACTAAGCACAATAAAGCTATCCTCCTTGATATGGCTCATCCTAGTAGCTTAGAATGTCTTGATTAAGTCTTATGCTCGACTCTTTGAGATTATGAAGAGGTCCTGCAATTGGCCTTAATTGAATGCTCTGAAAGAATTAACGAGTCGGGTCGTGCAGATCCGTATAGCCAAAGGGTGCGGATTCTGTAGAGTGTCCAAAAATAAGGTTTTAATTACAATGACAGGTATGTCATGTTTGTCATAAAGAATAGTGGCCCCACATAACTCGTTTGAAATAAGTCGTGGCACAAACCGTCATCATCCATAACACTTCGATCAATTTCTAAAGTAGTATCTTGATAGGGTAGTTCACTGAACTAATCCGGTCCCTACATAATGACATCCGCGCTCTACGCTTGCAACGTTGAGTTAGTCTTAATTGATCTCTCTTGTTTATGAGTACTAATAGGGCAAACCCCTACCACTATCTTTGAGACACAGATATGCAATACTGGGACTTTAATGCCGGCATAGCACATCATTATCAACATAGGTCATTGTTGATTTCTTTCATCTTATGTTCAATCCATAGGGACCAGACTGATTACCATAATGCAGAATACTAACTAAGAGCTGGTTGGCCATCTATGTTTCCAGGGTTAAGTTCATTTTTTCTTGCCAAGAAACTGAATTAAATTACGCGTTCTTGAGGAAGACAGATGACCAACTACCCTCACGAATGGATTTAATGAGGTTCTGGATTTCTCTGACAAATATTTACTAGGAAACCATGTTGGGTTGTTGGAAGCTTCACAAATCTGCAGTTGCATTGTAGTTTTTTTGTCCTAAATCTCACTGATCAACTTTATTAATCTGAGTTTAACATTGTCTTTTAACTTTTCTCCTATTTGTGTGTTCATGCACTTGCATAATCACACAATAGAGAGAGATTACCAGCCTAAAAAAAATTCCAAAATTGCATAATTAATCCACGTGAAACCCACAATACTGATCATCTTAATCTCATAAAGATTGCACCTGATATATATGAATAGAAAATCTTAAAATTTTCATCTTTTTAATAGATTCAAGAAAAGCACCTACATGGTACTGCACTAGGCATCTTTATAACACCAACAACCTACTCTGCCATCTGGGCCCTTCATTTACTCTTGCTCTGATCCTTGTTGCAATATTTATAAGAAGCCGTTGCACTGTTCTTTTTCCACATTAACCACTGCACAAAACTATCAGCATTATTAGCATCAATGGGGATAAATCAAGTTCTAGTTGCCCTCTTCTTCACTTTGGCTCTTGCAAATGCTGAGTCCTACACAAGCCACGTCCTCAAGGGATCGGTCGTTTGCCTCGACTGCCCTCGCCGTTCTGATCTCTCAGGTACGTCGTTAAAGTTACGTGATCATTTGATATTCTTGAAGTTTACTAAAGAGGGATCTCTAGTTGTACTTACTTCAATAGTAAAGAAACAAGAAAAACAAGATATGGACCGATGTTTTCGCCTATTAGTGTAATGCTACTGAAGGAACATATTAAAGCCAGTTCGAATTTTCTATTATAAATTAGAGTTGCACCTTGTATTTCAGTTATTATATATGTCCCATGTGTAGTACCTGCTAAAATCACACTTATCTGCATAAAGAAGCTGCTGATGCTCGTAAGGTTGCCCAAATTTGTATGTCTTATAAGGATGTTGAAAACTGGCAAGTTAAAGGAACAAAACATTGAAAAATTGACAACATACTTAAAGCATCATCGACCTGACTTCATAATCTGTTTTACTGCATGTTATGTTGTCTTCCCTTATATCTTTCCTCAGGTATTCAAGTCCTAGTAAAATGCAACAAAGTGAAGAAGCTTGCCATGGCATACACAGAAGAAGACGGCACTTTTGAGACGAATCTCCCATCCGACAGCCCAAAAACAAGTGATCCCTCGAACTGCATCGCCAAGATCATGGGAGGGCCTCACCAGCTCTATGTTGCAACGAAGAACTCCCTCGTCCCGGTTGCTAAAACCGAGGAATCAGGGCGTTTTACAACCTCAAAACCTCTTAACTTCTACAGGTCTTGCCCTGTGGAAGGCAAGTGTGGAGGGAAAGACATGGGATTTGGTTCAGGCAAGACTGTGGATCTGCCTTTGCCTGGAGAGTGGGGGTTTCCTCCTACTAGCTATTATGTCCCATACATTCCAATTATTGGGATACCCTAAAAGAATTATGGTTTAGTTAGTTATAAGACAAAAATAAAATGTTGTGTGTGATTTTATGTTCAATTTGTTGTGTATTATTAAGTGAAAAAATAAGAAAAAAGGGTGGAGGGTTTTTTCTTTTCTTTTTTTTTGGGTAATTTATGTGTGTTCTGTGTTGATTTGTCCTTGTAGAGTGTGTGAAGTTAGTATGAAGTGTTTTGTTCAAATAAAGCATTTGTGTAATAATTTTTAGAAAATAATAAAATGTTGCTATGATAATATATAGGAGATAAACCAACAAAAATGTTGCCACCTATATAATTAAATAAACAAATTATTTTCTTCTATTAAGACCTTGATCACCGTAGCTCCACAACAATACTAAAATACTATAAATTCAACCTCAATAAGTATTATAACTTTATGCTAGCCTACAACGCATTTTTTCAATTTTTAATAATAGACAATTCAATAATTTGAACATAAAACGAAAACTCTCTTGCCCAAAAATTGGATGCGTGCTCATGTGTTGTCGGGTAAGTCTGCATAAAATAATAGTCGAAAGTCGTGATATTTATGAGAAAAAATCAAAAAGTACATGATTCAAGATCCATTGTGGGTCAACCCAATGGGCTAAAGGCGAGCTCTTGGTCCATCAGGTCCAATTGAAATGTTCAGAGGCCCAGTCCATCTTTGTTTTTAAACAATGGGGGCCCAGGCTCAGGTACACCCAACCGGCAGTATTTTCTTGTCTACTGCAAAGTTTTATAGTGGGGCCCTCAACTGGCCCTTTTTTTGGATTTCTTTATGTGTATATATATTATAAATAAGAACATAATATAAAAATTAATATATTATTTTTTTTAAAAGACATAAAGGAAAAAAATAATTATCCGTATAAAAATTTAGAAAGTTGAATAAGTTAGTTATCTTATTAATTGATAAGCATTTTAATTTTATAAGAAATTGATGCGACGTGTCATTAACTGATGTTTTTGAATGTGGAATTTTTATTTTATTTTTTAACTAACTATCATGGCATGCAGTTTCTGCATGCATATATTTGTGTTTTTTGAATTATTTTGACTTATTTATCTTGAATCACACATTCACTTGGATGATATATATTTAATCTTTTATTTTATTTTAAACACATTAATTAATATATCTTAATATTTTTATTTTTTTAATGTCACGCATCGCGTGTGTGTGGATTGCTAGTTATAAATAAGAGTAAAAATATATAAATCAACACACCATCTTAAAGAAAATAAATAAAGAAAGGAAAAAAAGATATTAAAGCTTGAAAAGTTGATTATGCTAAATTGCTAATTATCTTATCAATCGAAAGACATTTTTGAAATAACAGAAAATTGATGCAGCAATATCATTAATTACGATTTGTAAGTATAAATGGCAATATTACGTAATAATATCTGCATTATGGACTCGGACCCGGACGCCTCCTATATATGGTTTACTTTGTCAAACTGCCAATTTCATCTCATTGCATTGCATTGCATTTGCCCCATCACATCAATCATCAACCCCTACTCCCTAGTAATATATGGCTTTGGAACTTTGTATGTAAGGATTTAACAATATACTACTTTATTATTAAGTAATAACTTTAATGGAATTCTATCTTTTTATAACATAAATGAAGTCAAATTAAATATGAGTTTGTTTACGTTATTCGATTCAGACTCCTAATTTAATTATAAAGAGTAATTTTAATTTAGTTTAAATTACATAATCGTTGACTCATATAATTACTGTTTCGAAATTGAATATTTTATAATGATTAAACTCGTATAAATCACAAAATGTTTAGATAATGGTGTGGAGTATGTATATATATTTTGAAATAAAGACTTGGGGGGTGTTGTATTGACTTCACTCTGACCACATAAAAAAACATCAAAAAATATTGAATAAAGAGACAAATGTTATTATTAAGGTGGGAATTTCATTACCCCCACAACATCGACTCAACACCAATGGATTAACGAAATCCCACAGTTAAAAAGAACCCAACCACTAAGGAATCGCTTTTTCAATCCTGCATCTCCATTCTCTCATTCTAAAACCAAAGGATCAATAACACAATTTATCTCAGACTCAATTACCGATAATTCAATACAACAAATACTTTTTTCTATGCTTAAAATAAACACAACAACTCGCTCAACTCAATCGATACAGAATCATACATCTTCTTTTCTTTATGAATTGTGTGCGTACTTCTCGTTTGATTAGTCATTTTTTTTTTAACAATACACCAATCACACTACAAGTATATTACATTCAGTCTTTCATATATAGGAAGACATAAAATCCAAAAGTTGCAGAGGAATTGATTGACTAATTCATCATGATTAATATGCTAAACCCGAAACACAACTTTCCTGGGATTACCGCGTGGGGCAAAATTTTCTCCTTTCACTCGGAAACTCCCTTTTCAGCCCCATCTATATAATAAACCCACCCAGAATCTATCCACAAATAGAATAAAGCAAAAGACATGGAAGAAATCTTGCCACCAGGTGTTCGCTTTTACCCCACTGAAGAAGAGCTCGTCTCCTTCTACCTCCACAACATGCTCCAACACAACAGCAACGACAAAATACGGCGGGTTATCCCGCTCCTCGACATCTACCAGCTCCACCCCTCGCAACTCCCTCGTACATACGATTCTTCCAATGCCACATTTTTATACATAACTTTTTTCACTACTTTTTCAACTCTGATTGATTTTTTCTTTTTTTGGTATTGCCATGTAGAGCATTGTGGAGAGGTGTGCCGGGGGGACACGGAGCAATGGTTCTTTTTCGTGCCGAGGCAGGCGAGGGAGGTGCGAGGAGGGAGGCCGAGCCGGACGACGGCCTCCGGGTACTGGAAGGCCACTGGCACTCCGAGCTACGTTTACTCGTCGGATAATAAGGTGATTGGAGTGAAGAAGAGCATGGTTTTCTACGAAGGGAAAGCTCCCGCCGGAGCGAAAACTAAGTGGAAAATGAACGAGTATAGAGCCATTAAAGAAGATTTCTGCACTTCTATCCCCATGGTACTACTTCCCACAAACCTAACTGCCCTTATCTCAATCACAACGGAAAATTCTGACTCGAACCCAGTTCTTCAGTTAAACTCAAATTAACCATATATATCATCTGTATATCACGTGATTTGTGAAGAGTTTATCCTAATCTTGAACCAAAGATATCGACCAGTTCATTAACGAAGTTCTTTAAATATTATTTGCAGCTGAGGCATGAGGTGAGCCTGTGCAGAGTATACGTTGTATCGGGGAGTTTTAGGGCATTCGATCGTCGCCCTACTCATGTACCAGCAAATTCCATCTCCAAGGAAGTCAAGATTGTTCAAGAAAATGACAAGATTACTCTTTCAACTAACCAAATTGCAGGGATGTTACAGGAGAGAAGTTGGTCCTCGTCCTCAGAAGGAAACTGTAGAAAATTCAAAGGAGATGATCAATGGAGTGGGTCATTTGATGGAATGTGATGAAGATGTGTAGTCACATATATATATGATGATAACTGGACTTCTTGTCTTGATTGTAAAATGATCACAATGTTAGTGCAAGTTTTCGACAGTCCAAAAAACTAATTTTAGACCGAATTTAGTTGGAGTTTTATCTAGGACGTAATATTTAGGTACAAGGTTAAAAGGATTGACTTGTAAGAAATTTAATTAGCTCTTGAATTAAAAGCTCAATCAGACTGGCTTGATGATAGCATTTATTTTGTACTTGGAAATGTTATTGATTTTGTTTAATGTATTTTTTTGTTTTAATTTATGTATATTAATTCATTTTAAATATGTTTTTGTATATGTAACATATGAATTCTGAAATAAAACACGAAAGAAATCGATGTCTTTTTTGAATATTTTTAGTAATAAAGATCTTAAATATGGAGCTAACGTACGGGAAGAATGGGTTATATATATATTATATATATATATATATATATATATATAATTTTCAATTATATTACGATATTAGTAAAATTTACATTTTGGTGACGTTGCATGCCAAAATTTAATTAGTGATGATGAAGCTAGTACCCTAAAAGGGAATTTCATGGAATTTTATCAACATGTTTCCAAAAGCACGACTTTGGAGAAATAAAATAATATAATGGTGTTGAGTTTTCCGTTTAATCTCTACTACACGCTTTCCTTGTTTCACTTTTTCATTATTTATAACTATTAATGAATTACAATAATTTGTCAACTAATTATTAGTTTATTTATTCTTTCTTCCTTTTTGTAATGATCTTTTTTCTTGATTTACTGTCTCAATTAAAACCTGGTTATTTGTAATAATTAATGTTTATCATTAGAGTAGATTAATTAGTATTATGAATACAAAACTCAAATTAACTAATAATATTATATCTCTTAACTGCCTCATTGCAATCATTATTTTTTTTGATAAAAAATGATATTATTGCATTACAATTTCAATTATTCAGAAAACAATAAAGTTGCAAATAAGTTCAAAATAATAATTTTATATAAAATATGGTGAATACACATACATTCTTTGGTATTCAGACACGATATATTTTTTATTTGGGATAATTATACTCTATTTTTTTAAATTTAGTGTAATACCTCTATTATTTGAAAAATTACATCCAGCATCCCTGAAGTTTTAGTCTAACAAATAAGTCATTCCATTAGTCAAAATTTATCGAATTTGTTGATATTAACAAAAAACTGAATGAAAATTGATATTTACCCTTGATTGACTTAAAACTGACTTATTGCAGGTCAAACAAAAATTTTCGAATTAAACTACCTTTATAACGGTGAATATATAGCTCCACATACATTAACGCATGAAGACATACGAGGATAATTTAATCATAAAAAAAAAATTATTTGACCTACTATAATTTAATAATACGTCAATTGGGGTCAAATATATTTTTTTTTTTTTTTTTTATTATATCAAGAAATTCAGTAAATATTGACTAATGTAAGAACTTATTTGTTAGACAGAAATAAAATTCAATGGTACTAGATGTAATCTCAAATCACATGAGGTTTATGTATAAATACACCAAACCTCATAGAAGATGAGTGTAAAATCATCCCTTTATTTAATTATAAAATTACAACCTTAACGTTGTATAAAAAATTCAGTAATAAAATATTTTCTTTCTAATAGATAAAAAATAAAATTAATATTCATGAATCTCATTTTCCTCCAGCGTGCTTGACTATTGAGTTAGATTTAGGTCAACATTTGGACAATTGTTTGAACTTTCTTCCCATAAATGAATCGAATAAAATATATTTAAGAAACCCGTGTTGTCTGAATTAAGCTGGCCACCAAGCCAACATCATGCTCATGCATGTTCCCCCACTCCACTCATTTTCAAGACTTGCCCCTTCAATTCAACCTAAATTAACAATGAATTACCATTAAAAAAGAAACTAATAAAATAAAAAAATTGATGTTCTAAATTCAAATTAGTATAGTGTTGTAGTGACATGTTGCAAATAAATAATAATTTGATTAATTGGTTGAAAACTAAAAATATCAAATTATTACTTTAGATCGATTATATATCGTTTTAAAATTCAAAAATAAGATATTATTATTGAAAATTCTAAGATTAAAATACATTTTTTTCACTAAAATATTTTTTATATATAAAAAGAACTTAATTGATGGCTTTAAACTCAATTTATGCGAGTCGTAATTAATTAGTGGTTATTAGCCTACGTCGATAATATTATTTTTTATATATGTTTTAGATTCAATATTATGTTGAATTTTTTTAATATTAAAGAGTGAAATATAATTTATCCTATGTTGATAGAAAACTGCAAAAAAAAAAAAAAATGTGAAAAATAAAGTACAATTTAGTCCCTTATTATTTAAAAAATAATGCAATTTACCCTCTTGTAAAAATTTACGGAGGAGAGTAAATTGTATAATTTTTTAAATCACAGGGGATAAATTACACTTCGTTTTTTCATATAACTTTTTTTGCACTTTTTTTGTACGCAAGGGTAAATTGTATTTAATTCAATATTAGACTTTATACTTATTAATTTTTTGTATTATATGATTGACCATTTCTTGAAAATAAAAAGGGAACACTTTATATTTTAGCTGTCCGCCATTATCCAATTTCCACTTATATTTTCTTGGTGATAATTCAGCCACCAAATTAAATATTAGCACTCGGGCTGTCATCACAAGTCCAGATTATGACATTTTTTACCCTAATGTTTCTTTCCCCCTCTTATACAGAGATTTTGTGTTAATATTTCTTTGTTTTATTGGAACAGAAATTCAGATCACACATTACATTTAATTCCAAATGCCCAAATTTAGAAAAATTTCAAGAATACATTATTCCCTTTTATGGTTGAAAGTAAATATATTCCTAAAAGTCTTTTATTGGTAATAAAAGGTAAGGCAGAGACGATCAACATAGCTATTTTTATTAGATATGATTATACGAGCTTTTGTCTTCTTTAAATGTTTAAGTTTTTAGTCATATTTGCTATCTAAAAATGAACTCATTTTAAACTCTACTGAAATGTAAAGTGAATTATATTTAATACATAAAATAAAATAAATTTACATTTTATAGTATCAATATCTTTTTTTATGCAACGACACTTTGAAATCAAAAGGAGGTGGGGTAGAGTCAAATTCATGCAACGACACCTGATGTTTTGTATATTGAATTTATAAATAATTATTACATACTTTTTTTTTTTAACAAAAAAAATGTATGTGCTAATCATTTTACCTTGGAGTATCTACAAGACCAGTAAATCTAGACTGTTCAAATGTAAATAATGTAAACATAAGATAAAAGGGTAAATTGCAATCTATCTACCTGTATCATAAAAAATAAACAAACAGCTTCCTTATAAAAAATAAAATAGCAGTTGAAACTCCTATGCTTTTCAAAATGTAGCAATTTACCTATGTTTTGAAGTAATTTACCTCCTCAAACAGAGAGGTAAATTACTTTTTTTTTAAAAATATAAAAAGATAAATTACTATTTATTATTCATATGAAGATAATTTACCAATTTTTAATATTACAGAGGTAAATTACTATTCACCCTAAGATAATATGTGGTCCATGGATTTCTAATTTACCACAGAAGTCAACCAATTAAAATTAGCTACTTATGTCGGATTATTGCACCAAGCCCATTCTGTAGTCTGTGAGGCCCATATTGGGCCCAACTTAGTGAATTAGATTATTGGGCTGCAGAGTAGGGAGTCCAATAGGTTTGGGCTATTAATATATTTCCGTCAATGCATACTACTTTTTCCCTGAAGATATTTTGGCAGTTTTTCTTGGTAAATTAATTTCCACCAATTTTAAAGTTCGTGTCAGATTTACTCTTTACAATTGGCTGTTACTGTATCAGAATTCTCCATACCGAAACCTTCGACCAATCTGACTGGCCGGTCAAGCTCTCCTTTCCTCCCAATTCGAATCCTCAAACCCTCTCTCTCTCGGCCCCCTCCCCAATATTCATATGCTTGCTTGGTTGATTGATCATATGGTAATTATTGGTTTATGAAAGTTTAATTGCTCACTCAAAGATTGGGGATGGCGATTCTGTATGGTGTGGTGGCGCGTGGGACGACGGTGCTTGCGGAGTTCAGCGCCGTCACGGGGAACACCGGCGCGGTGGTGCGTCGGATACTCGAGAAGCTATCCGAGACTGAGTCTGCCGAGTCGAGGTTGTGCTTCTCTCAAGATCGCTACATCTTCCACATCCTCCGGTCCGATGGCCTTATATTCCTCTGTATGGCCAACGACACCTTCGGAAGTAAGCTTCTATTGCGGAACGAGAATTTAATCGAGGTTTTCATATTAAATTCCGTGTGAGTTGTTCAATTTGTGGTTTAGGTTTAATGTATCCGTGCTTTGTGTGGTTTGGGTAACTATATTGATTTTGGGTTTATTGTGTTGTATAGATTTGTTTTTTTCTTGTGAAGAGAACTGATTTCTTGGATTGCCTGATATGTTGACACTTTCTGAGTTTCTTTTTAATCATATTAATTTGGATTCTTTTTGAATTTCGAGATTGACAGTAGAAGTGCCGAGGTTTAGTATGTCTGCTTTTGTGTGTTTGTACGGTTATTTCGAGGTTTACATGCCTCTGAGTTATTGGAATCGTAGCAATCTAATCCAATGAGTAAGACTGCAGTTATTTCAATTCTGGTGGTGTTATTGTTTGCCTTAATAAAATAACCGAGTGGTATCAGGTATGTGTCATACACACCAAACATCTATTGTGGCCTTAATTACATGGTATTGTATATGTAAATTTGTCCGAGGAACATCACGGTTGTATTTGAAAACCTACAATCTGGTTAGTTTGAGAATTACAGTGGACTAGGTTTGGAACATGCCTGTACGTGGTCAGACTGATGAATTGGCTTACGGAGATACACTTCACGTGTGGATGTATTGTTCCACCATGGTTGTATTCAACTTCTTCTCTAAATGGTGCGTGCGACCTGTGGTAATGCCATGAACCTATGGTGAAATCAGAATTGTAATTAATAATGTTATAGACAGGAGAAGTTCTTTGAGGATCTTTACCTTTTTTTGTAGTCTCTTTATTTTAGCAATAATATGACTATCATTATCGTTGTTGTACCACCTCTTCCCATTTACTGAAATTTTACTCTGTTGGTATTTTGTCAGAATTCTGAGAAAGAATATTTTTACCTGTACGCACAAACCCCGTCTATGATCTTTGATATGGTTTTTATTTTGACACTTGTATCCAGGGAGAATCCCATTTTCATATCTTGAGGATATTCAAATGAGATTTATGAAGAACTATGGGAGAGTGGCTCCTTATGCACCTGCTTATGCTATGAATGATGAATTCTCTAGAGTGTTGCACCAGCAAATGGAGTTTTTCTCCAGTAATACTAGTGCTGATACGCTCAACCGTGTTAGAGGAGAAGTTAGCGAGGCAAGCATAAGTTGTGTCACCTTTCTTCTTTTTCATCTTCTTCAGAAGTAAAAAGGAAATGGAGTTAACAAAGATTCTGTGTTTATGTTCTATTATTTAATTGCCATGTGAATGGAGCTTGTTACATTGTATGAATATCTGGAAAGTGACTTAGTCGACCAATTTAATAGGAGACCGGCTATTTTGTTTGTTAGAAATGTAACTGCAATTGAGTTCTGGGAGTTTGACACATTTATCTGGCCTGGTCATCCTGGGATTGAAGGCCTTGAAATTGTTTTATGCTGGATTTGATGTACCTGATAAACTTTGTCGTCCTATAACATGTCAAAGTATAATGTATGTCCTACTCTCTACAATCCTTTTATAATGTCATGCAGAAAACCCTTTCTTTCTATTTGCGAATACCCGGTTATATAGGAATGTATTAGTGATAGCGTAATAACGCATCTAGGGATCCTTTATTATGCTATTTTCTTGCCTTTCTTGACTCTTTGGTGATATAGCAATCTTGCTTGTTGTTGTACTAAAATTGAATGCACATGACAAATCAAACATGGTATTCAGGTGCGTACTATAATGGTGGATAACATTGACAAGATACTAGAGAGAGGTGACAGGATTGAGCTTCTTGTTGACAAAACAGCGACCATGCAAGATAGTGCATTTCACTTCAGGAAACAATCTAAGCGTCTTCGTCGAGCTCTATGGATGAAAAATGCTAAACTCCTGTAAGTATTCTGGATTTTATGCTTTGTAAGAAGATTACAGTCTTTTGAGAGTACCTGAAGTCACTGGACTGAAAATGGCTTAAGGTAAATCCTTGTAACACCCGGTGCACTCTTTCCGATACTTTATCTTTCACAGACAGGTGTTTGTTGACTATGCACTTCCTATGAGAGAGCTAGATAAAAGAACCATGTACTTGGGCCAACATAGAATTATCGAGTACTCATAGGATTGCAATGCAGATGTTCGAACTTTTATCTGATACACCCTTTTGCAGATCTTTCTTTACCTTAATTGGTATTGCCTCTAGTGCAAATTTAAACCTCTTGCACTAAGTCAACAAAGACATATTTGTCCATCTTAGGTCCAACTACCATAAAATGGTAAGACAAAGGAATCTATCATTTAGTTTCTTGCATGTACCAGGTCTTTTTAAATCATCAACTTTCTTTTAAGTTAATTGCAGTAAAAATTAGTTTTCTGTTCATATTAGAGTTTTGCAGTAAAAATAGATATAACTTATTTTATCCCCCAGTTCCCTGAAGGGCCTGAACTGAGCGAAATTTGTAACAAGGAGTAACCACATGGGTCTAGATTTCCTACAGAACAAAATACTTGATACGATTCTTGAACTTCACTAAAATGTGGTGTATCAATTTCTCCATGAGAAGTTTCTGCTAGCTCGACTGACTATTTTGGGCGTCGTCATAATTTGACTGCATTTCTCCCAAATGGCTACACATATCTGCTGTTTGATTAGACCTTATTTTTACCTCATCATTGGTTGAAAATTGAATCCAGATTTGTTGGCATTCCAACACAAAGACAGTTCTTGTCCAAGAATTTCAGACTATATAGAATCTGTAAAGTTACATCCATCTTTTCTTATGTGAGTGGCACAGTTAGCGGAATGCGTCAGGTTACACAACGTTGCAGTGCTTCTAGATGCCTTTAAGAATGAAGTTGATGCTATTCTCTATGCAGTTCTTGAATGTTTCAGTTACAAATAAGGAATGTGCTTTTCTTCTCTGGCGTTTCATGCAAATTTTCTTCAAGAGAAAAATTAGTGGTGTAATTGCTTACTGGAACTGCTGCATCAGATACAGTCCTTAGATAAAGGTTGGGTTATTAGCTTCATTGGTGTTTTGATCTCTAATTTTTATGCTTCTTCAGGGCCATGCTGACATGTTTGATTGTTGTCCTCCTGTATTTCATCATTGCGGCTGCATGTGGAGGCATCACTCTACCATCTTGTAGATCAAAATAATATCTTGAGATATGCCTTGGGCTATCCACTTGACATATCCAAGTTGTTCCAGCGAAAGCCTAAAGATGCGCAAATGGTTGCTTCCGTTGAGACGTCAATGGAACTATGCCATTGCCAGATAGTTTACTTAATTCTGTTGTTGTGGCAGTAAAGTATTTCGATTGAAAAGCATGATTACATTTAGTATATTGTCCTCGGGAATATCTTCTTTTGTTATGTATATCATAATTGCTGGGAAGTTTTCTTTGACCCAATGAATCCTTTTCGATTGGTCTGTATCTAGAAACATGTACCTATACAAATCCAGAATGTAATAAAGCCTTACTAGTTTGTGATTATGCTTGGCATCCGCTGGGACTGATCTCCTTTAAAGAGAAGGCAGCAGATTGTGTTGCTGGATAAGCAGCTTATCAGGCAGCAAACCAGCACTGTATCGAGCATCAAGAAACGTAATCAACTCGCTAAATAATTTTGGTCAAACTATGATTATATAAATTTGAACCATCCGTTCGCATTCTAAAATTGTTCCAAAATAAGCAAAAACAAAATAGGAACGGATCCGTTTTTGTTCTCGAAATCCCAAAGTCAAACTGTGAAGGTGTTATTACATTATCTTCTAATAGAAGCTAAATTGGTTAAGATGGGCAGCATTTGACGTATTAATATTACTATGTGATGCAGATCTCGAAAGTTTTGTTCAGGCATCAGCGGAAGGGATACACTTCTAATATTTTTTTATTTCATCACATCTGGAAACGGCCGCCCCACTATAAACCGCACAACAGGTTTGTTGGTATTTGCTGGTTGTGACCTTTTATTATGTGAAATTTAACTTATCCAAACAAAAGAAGAAAAGAGTTAATTGAGCTTTGCTGATGAAATAGAGGCGGGGCCCATTGGCCAAATTTTTAGTTATCAAAAGCATCCGTTTCTCCCTATTTTTGTCTCGTTGTTTGGTATTCTTTTTACACATCTGTTTAAAGATCCCTTTTTCGTTGCATTGTCTCTCTGCCGTCTCTCTCATGGCGTCTTTTCTCAGGCTATCCCCACCTACCTTACTCTCCACTTCAACGCCGTGTTTGTCGCCGGCCAAGACTCCATTTTTGCACCCAGTAGACAGGAACCCTCCAAGAAAATATCACCAGAGAGTCCAAATCAGCAAGTTTGGGGGTAGCTTTCTTGATTTGGAACCCAAGTCGAAACCAGAACCTTTTGATTTTGATGTCCCTTGGTTTCATCCCGCGGACGGGCGTCGGTTTGATGTGATTGTTATAGGGGCTGGTCCAGCAGGCCTCCGGCTTGCTGAGCAGGTTTCAGGTCATGGGATTAAGGTATGTTGTCTTGATCCTTCACCCCTTTCTATGTGGCCGAACAATTACGGTGTTTGGGTTGATGAGTTTGAGAGTTTGGGACTGGAGGATTGTTTGGACAAAACATGGCCCATGACTTGTGTTTTTATCAATGATACAAAAACTAAGTATTTGGACCGTGCCTATGGTAGAGTGGGTAGGAAGGAGCTGAAGTTGAAGTTGTTGTCCAATTGTGCAGCCAATGGTGTGAAGTTTCATAAGGCCAAAGTTTGGGAAGTAGAGCATGAGGAGTTTGAGTCCTCCATTGCTTGTGATGATGGAACTGAGTTGAAAGCCAGTTTAATTGTTGATGCAAGTGGTTTCCGGAGCAGTTTTGTAGAGTATGACAAGCCAAGAAATCCTGGTTATCAGATTGCTCATGGTATTCTGGCTGAAGTTGATCAGCATCCCTATGATTTGGACAAGATGGTTCTCATGGATTGGAGGGATTCCCATCTGGGAAATGAGCCGTATTTACGTGCTAGCAATTCAAGAGTGCCCACTTTTTTGTATGCAATGCCTTTTGATTCCAACTTGGTGTTTCTTGAAGAGACCTCTCTCGTTAGCAGGCCGCTGCTATCATACACAGAGGTCAAGCAAAGAATGGTGGCAAGGCTGAGGCAATTAGGCATACGAGTGAGAACAGTGATTGAGGATGAGAAATGCTTGATCCCAATGGGCGGACCGCTTCCACGGATCCCTCAGAGCATGATGACAATTGGGGGAAATTCGGGGATCGTGCATCCGTCCACTGGCTACACGGTGGCTCAGACGATGGCCATTGCCCCTGTAGTTGCAGAGGCAATCGCCGAGTGCCTTGGTTCAACAAGAATGATCAGAGGGAGTCATCTCTATCGTAGAGCGTGGAATGCGTTGTGGCCAGTTGAGAAGAGATGGTGCAGGGAGTACTATAACTTTGGGATGGAGACTCTGTTGAAACTTGATTTGAATGAGACAAGAAGGTTTTTCGATGCTTTCTTTGAGCTGAATCCGCACCTCTGGCAGGGGTTTTTGTCTGCAAGACTGTCTTATGGAGAGCTTATTATGCTGGGAATCAGCTTATTTGGACGTGCATCAAATCCTTCAAGGCTGGACATGCTCACTAAGTGTCCTGCTCCATTGGTTCAGATGGTGGGAAATATGGCACTTGAAACCATTTGATTCAAATTCTTGTATTGTGGCTTTTTATTTATGGTCAAAATAAATTTTTTTTAAAGAAAAACACACTCAGGGAAATTTGTCCTCTGCAACTTCTTTAAATTCTTCTTCTTTATAATAATTATTGTTATTTTTCGACAAAAAAATAGTAATTACATTATATATATAATATGTAAATAAATGGGATAATTACACTTCCCTTCCCTAAAGTTTGGTGTAATTAACGTACACTCCCTGTGGTTTGGGAAATTACATATAGCACTCCTGAAGTTTGCTTCTATCTAACAAATTAGTCCATCCGTTAGTCAAAATTTATTAAATTTACTGATATTAATAGAAAATTTTAATGAAAATTGATATATATTCTTGATTGGCTTATTGTAGGTCAAACAAATTTTTTCGGACTAAACTACCCTTATAACGATGAAGATATACTTCCTCACATGCATTAATTTGTGAAAAATATGAGGGTAATTTGATCGAAAAAAATTTATTGAACATACAATAAATCAATAATACGTCAATTATGAGTAAATATAGATTTTTTTCAATTTTTTTGTCAATATCAGCAGATTCGGTGAATCTTGACTAATGGAGGAATTAATTTGTTAGACGGAAGCAAACATAGAGAATGTTAAATGTAATTTTTCAAACCACATGAAATTTACGTGTATTACATCAAATTTCAGGAGAGGGGAATGTAATTATACCCAAATAAATTGAATAACTACATAATACATTGATATAACTAAATTTATGAAATAACAAATTACAACGAATTTGGAGATTTGACGCAACAAGCCAAATGTGGGTGTGAGTAAATTTAAGTAGAAGCTGGTTTCAGTCAGAAGTCAACCATTAGATTCCGGTCCTCGATTTTCTGGCTCATAATTATTATGGCATTAAAACTTCAGCATCTCTTGCAGTAGTAGGTATTTTAAATTTCAATTTGTTTTCTTAATTAATCCATGTGGTCAAATCTTCAAATAAATAACATATATTATAATTTTATGTCTTCTCATTGAAAAGCTTAACTACCCTTAGCTCACTTGATCCTCAAAGTATTAACATCGAAATCGACATGACATTCTAACTTTGTATTTTTAGATAATTTGATTGGATCTCACTTAATAAGTGACTCGTGTCACTCAGTAGAAACATACGAGTGTATTAATATTATATTAAAAAAAATTAAAATTTTTAATATCATTATTATTTATTTTAGAATTCATAATCATTGCTAAAAAAATAAAAAAAATACTAAAAATCAAGGAAGACGAAGTTCTTACAAAAGGAAAAAAAAAAAAAAAAAAGATGTTTATATTTTTAACCTCTTTTGCACAATTCTTTTTTGAATAATATTTTGGTATTTTTCAAAGCCCAAAATATTTTTATCATTTCAATTATGAACTTATTTTTCTCCTTTTCTTTTTAGCTTCATGGTATAAATTTCCAAATTTCCAAAGCGTTAATCGTTGTATGTTGCTTTAATAATTGTCCATATGCAATCAAAATGAGTTGTAATTTGCCTTGAATCTCGTGAAAGAAAACATGTGCTGATTCAAGTACCTTACATTGCCATTAATGTATATAAAAAACTAGAATTTGGGCATATGTTCATTTGTTGATCAAATATGCTATTGTCTGAGTCTCATGTCACAGGAGAAGCAGTAAAAGCAATTTACTAACATAGCTCGTTTCAGAATTCAAACAATTACAGTCGATCGTCATGCTGCATTCTCAATACCCAAACAATCATAGGTAAGATGATTATATCTCATGGATATGGTGGTGGGATATTAAAGATGGGCAATTGGGGGGTTGATGAAAGGTTGCTGGTGGTTGGGGTCGAGATGCAGGTGAAATTGAAGGGCTTGGAGGAGGGTTGTGAATGGCCGGAACTGATAGTGGCGGTTGCTTTCTTGGTCGATGATGATGATGATGATGACGACGACGACCGGTGGGGGGCTTGGGTCCTAAAGGAGGCTCATAAGTTGGCAGTCCCCCACAAGTTGGGGTGGGAGGGTTCCCTGTTGGTGGTTGATAAGGTGGTGGCAATTGACTCAATGGGGGTGTTTGGAGCGGTGGGGGACTACGAGGTGTAATGGACCTGTGTGGTGGAGAAATTGGTATTTGTGGTTCTTGACAAACAGGAATTGGTGGAGCTGGTTTGGGTGCTCCTGGTGGATAAGTTGGAACTAGAGGAATATCAATTGGTGGTGGATTACTCAGACTAGGCCTGTGAACAGGCGGAGCTGGTGGTCGTTCTCGACTCAAAGGAGGCTTGTAATCGGGTGAAGCTGGTGGTGGTTGACTCTCAGGAGGCCTATTAAGGGGCGGAGCTGGTGGTTCTCGAATCATAGGAGGCCTACAAAGTGGTGGAGCTGGGGGTCTTTGACTTGTAGGAGGCCCATAAAGCGGTGGAGCTGGTGGTTCTTGTACAGGAGGTAGCGGCAACGGATGGGGAAAATAGGGTGGCAAATGTGGCCAGCTGAAGCCGAAACAGAAGGCATCCGTTGGGTCACAGAAAGAATTGGTTTGAGCAGCAGCAGAGACATTCTCAACAGCAGACAAGATCATAACAAAAACAAATGGTTTCAGGGAATCCTGGAAACCACTCCCAACAACACTGACAAGTCCCATTGTGAATGTAGCGGACTTGCTAACGTTATGCAGCCAAATCAACGTAACAACACTTTTCTACATGTTGAAGTCTGAGGTTTCAAGGAAACTTATAGGCATTTGAACTGCATGTGTGTGTCTGCACTTGGTAGCAGATATGGTTGATGGTTGAAGAGAATTGTCATCTTGCACTAACTTCTAATTGTACTCATCCCATGGTGTTAAGGACTGTAGTTCATTATATTTAATGCTGATTAGATTGTAATTATGACGTTCCTACCAATCTGCAAAAGTCCCCTTCCCCTTTGAATGAAATGGAACTCATTCCAACAGATAAAATTGCTATTTACTCCTCTTGTTTAGTGGGGGTCTGAATGTAATAAATATCTTAGTAAAGCATAAATGATGTATTTATAACGTTTGAAAGAGCCCACTTGCATACGCGATGTGTTATGATTCTGCTTTGTATGTTGTTATATGAATCAACGGCCTAGAGGAGCAAGTCGGGTCGTTGGAGCCCGACCTGACCCGAATAATAAGGGCGTGGATCCTCCAATAGATCTGTGATAATTCTTATTTTTTAAGGATATGTTTGTAATTTCCTTAATAATAATAATAATAATCCCCTATCACGGTATCACTCGTTATTTAAAAAATAACTAAAGAGTTTTTAAATAATTTGATGTATTTTTATAAAATACATAATTCAATTTATTTAGCTCATTTTTATTTATTTACATAATACAAAATTAAAAATTAATATCATAAAAACAAATAAATATTTCTATCTTTCTTTCTCTGTCTTCCATTTCTTTTTAAAAAAATAATAAAAACAATTTAAAGATTAAACGAGCCAAATTTTCATTTATTTCCCGTTTTTTCCCCCTCTAAACGACAAAGGAAATAAAGTAAAACGATACTGTTCTCCTTCTCCACGTAGTCAAAACCCTCCCATCTTCAATCGGGTTTTCTTCAGGGGCTCCAACTCTCGCGAGGAAAAACGAAGAAGGATTTGTTTTCTGTTTGGTCGATTTGATTCCTTTGTATTTTTCCTGAGGTTTTCGCTAAAAGATTAAATGAATGTTGAACTAGAGGCGGTCTTCTGATTCATGTGGCCGATGTTTTGGTGCTTCGGAGGTAATTAGTAATTTTTCTGGGTTTCTAATATATGAAGCTCCATAATTTTTTTTCAACATTGGTATTATGACTGTAATGTTTTTCTTTCTTTTCGTTATTTTTCGTTATATTCAGTGTGCAGTGTGTATGAATTGATGGATTTGGGGTGTGGGTTTTCTGGGGGAATTTTCTGTAATTGTAGCTGCCCTATTGTGTGGTAAAACGAGATAAATGGATAGACAAGAAGGAAAAGGAATTGATTTTGTGTGGAGAATTTGGAAGCAGGGTGTGTATTGTTATGTTTCTTAGTTAAAGATTATGATTTTTGTGCTTGTGATAACTAGGCAGCTCACTAATAATCTTTTCCATTCTCATTGTTATATTTCTCTGGACTTGTTTAATTTATGTATTTAATTTAATTCATTTAACAAATTGAGTTGCAGGCAATGTTGAGCCCTTAAGTGTCAATTTGTTCCAAGGCTGCCTTTATCTCGCCAATTTTTGAGATTGGTGATTGTTCTAGGCCTCCTATCAGATTTTAAGTTCTTTGCTACAAAGTAACAAGTTTAAATAGTTTTGCACGTCGTTTCCACTTTACTGCTTCCGGTTATTACTTTCAATTTTCATTGTGTTGCCATGATAAACAGTTTTCAGGCGCACGTTCTACGTTGATCTTACTGGTATTTGCTGAGTTTTTTCTCCTGCGGTGAGTTGTCTAGATGCAGATTAATTTGGCAAAAACGGTTGCTTGTTGAAGCAAAATTTCTTTTGATGGAATGGATGCCCTGATGAAATTAATGCAGGATTAAGTACAAAGACGGCGAGAAAGATTTGAGTGAGAAATGAACAAACACATCTAATGATTAATGCTTTTTAGTATCTCGTCGACTGCTCTTTTGTTAGTTCCACGTTTACAACTGTGTTGTTAGTTTCAAATTTGTTGGCATCACTATGGCACTGGAATTATCTTTATATGTTATTTGCTTGCAGCTGCAGGTGACAAGGTTTAGAAGCTGGCTTTTGATGAAATCATTTGCCATTTGCCATTGCTGATAATTCCTATGGTGCTGGGCCATGTTACCCTGTAGCACCTGGATATAAGGAAGACACTGTTTTTGTGTTGGTTGCATCTGTTCAACAATTTTCGAGAGAGAGTTTTGAGCAGGTTTACAGTTAAGGTCATTTTGACGACCCTCCCTTCTCTGAGCAAAGACTCAGGATTGCATTCCATACACATACTTAACTAAGAGGGACCTAACATGCTAGCAGCTGCCCAGATTCGCCCAGGCATTCACATCTCTGATAGGTCTCTGTTTTCTTTTATTGCATACATGATACCAATGTGAACAGAACAGATATCATTAATTTACAATTACTCTTTCTGGGGTTTCTTATTCAGTGGTTATATCATTGATTTACTTTAACTTGCATATCTGACAAACTGCAGAAGAAGCTCTATCAACCTAAGTTGTCCAGGAAAGATTACATTTCTGCGCCTCAGGCAACTTACCCAGAAAGTCTGTTTATCTGAGGCAGCTAGGACTCACAGCCTTGTCAAACAAAGCAAGCTTTTTGTTCTAAATACAGAAGACGGTCATCCAGGTGCCGCGGTGTCTGAAGAAGAAGCCAGTGAAGTTCCAGTATTGAACAATGAATCAATTGCATTCCTGAGTCAATGGTCGCCTCCTAGGTTATGGAGAGGATTATGTTCTTATCTTGACGGGTCAGGTGTGATCGTTAGGACCATGAAGTGCAAATTTCACTGGAAAAATACTCTCCAACAACTAGAGAGAGTCGGACCTAAATCACTTGGTGTCTGTCTCTTGACGTCGGCTTTTGTTGGCATGGCCTTCACTATCCAATTTGTGAGGGAATTTACCAGATTGGGGCTGAATAGATCTGTTGGCGGTGTTTTGGCCCTCGCCTTTGCAAGGGAGCTGAGTCCCGTCGTCACATCAATTGTCGTTGCGGGACGTATTGGAAGTGCCTTTGCTGCAGAATTAGGCACAATGCAGGTATCTGAGCAAACCGACACGTTGAGAGTTCTTGGCGCGGATCCCGTTGATTATCTGGTGACCCCAAGAGTGCTAGCTTCCTGTATCGCCCTTCCATTTTTAACTCTGATGTGTTTTACGGTAGGGATGGCATCAAGTGCTCTCCTAGCCGACAGTGTTTATGGCATCAGCATCAACATAATCTTAGATTCCGCTCAAAGAGCTCTCAAATCATGGGATATAATCAGCGCAATGATAAAGTCGCAGGTCTTTGGCGCAATAATCTCTGTTGTGAGCTGTGCATGGGGTGTCACGACTTTGGGAGGTGCCAAAGGTGTTGGAGAGTCGACTACGTCGGCTGTGGTTGTCTCTCTCGTCGGGATCTTTATTGCAGATTTCGCACTCTCTTATTGCTTCTTCCAAGGAGCTGGAGATTCACTGAAGAATTGTATGTAACAGTCGTAGAGCTTGCCTTCGCCATTTTAGTCCATAGATGGCCTCTTTTTTTTTCTCTACGCTTCTCTTCAAAGTACCCTATTCAAAATTGAAATTCAATTTTTTCGGACCAATTTATAATCTACTCTTGTTTTTTTTTTACTTATTCAGTTACAACTGACAAACCACTGTGATAATTTACTGAAAGAATGCTATATTCATGGTAACTGTAGCTACTCCAATGTTTTCACCATTATTATTTTGATACTGTGAACTTGCATTTCTGAATAAAATTAATGATGTAACTTTTATTAAAATATACATGATGTGTATATATTAAGTGAAATAAAATATGCAATAGGATTTGGAATAAAAACTTCAATTCCCAATTGTGCAAAGCATTTGCAATGCAAAAACATGTATGTGTACATATTGCGAGAATGATGACCTACATGATGAAAGGGCACATGAAATTCTTTATTCCAAACAAAGTTGAATGGCCTTTGTGAAGGTGGAGCAAGTTAGCCAAACTTCTCCACATAAAATATATACCAACTCTCTCCACAATTGGAACATACCATGATCAAATCTTAACATGCATGATCATAAAACTAATCCATCAACTCTTGTCCTATAAATTCCACACCCTACAAACCTGTTTTTACATCTCCATCAATTCTCTTCTACTCTCTATAGCCTCTACTTCTCCTCTCCCAACACTAAAAGAAAACACGATGGATTCGACTAAGAACAGTACTGGAGAAACTGCCATCAACATCCCTGAGTCTAAGTCGACCAAAGGCAAACATGTCGTCTACACAGCCACCACAACGGCAATCCCACACACCAAGCAAGGTGGAAGAGAGGAGTTGGCATTTTCGACTTCATCCTGAGGATTTGTGCGCTGGTGGCAGCTCTAGCTGCAACCACCACCATGGGAACCACTGATCAAACTCTACCTTTCTTCACTCAATTCTTCCAGTTCCAAGCCAGCTACGATGACCTCCCAACTTTTATGTATGTCCCATTATTTTGATAATACTCGGATTTTTTCATCTTATCATCATCACTTGATACCTTTAATCAAGAGGACACTCACATGAACAGGCTTAGTTAATAAAAGTTGAAAAATTGTTTGCAGGTTTTTTGTGGTGGCGAATGCTATTGCAAGTGGCTACTTAGTCCTATCCTTGCCCTTCTCCATTGTGGGCATTGTTCGTCCCCATGCTACCGGAATCAAGCTTCTCCTCCTCATCTTAGACACTGTAACTACGATCCAGAACTCTTCCTTTAATTATCTTTCGATGAAATTAATTTAACAGAGATTTTCGACTTGAAACAGGTGCTGGTGGCTTTCACGACGGCGGCAGCGGCCGCGATTGTGTACTTAGCCCACAATGGGAACTCCAACACCAACTGGCTCGCCATCTGCCAACAGTTCACCGACTTCTGCCAGCGTGTCAGCGGCGGGTGGTGGCGTCTTTCATCGCCGCCGCCATCTTCATATTCTTGGTCGTGCTCTCCCCGTGGCTCTTCGGAGGCACTGAGGATTGATTTCACGGAGCTTCTGATAATCTGTTGTTGATTTTATATGAAATATTGACTTTGTGGTGGTGTGAGTTTGCACTTTGGACTGTTTCTCCTCAAAATGGAGTTTGTTGGGCGTTTGATGTAATTATTTGGATTGTTTTTGATGGGCTGAAATGGAAAACTGCTTTTCTTTGTCACATACTTTTTTTTTTTTTTTTTTTTGAGTTTCTCTAACAAAATTAAAAAATAATTTTATTTAAATCAAATTTGATCATAATATAATATATTTATTATATAATTAATTCACAAATAATTACTACTGCTGGATCCAAATTCAGAATATTTTTTTTAGGAAAATATCAAATTACATTATTTAAATTATTGTATTGATTGGTAAAAAAATGTCCACATATTAATTTGAATTTTCAATTTTATTCTATGGCTTTGAGGACATATCTTGGCTTCGACGATGATCATAATCGAAATCATCTGAATATTTTATTAATAATATTAATAAAAAAAAATCAATTCTCAATTTTAAGTTGATGTTATTGCTGAAACTTATACGAGGATAGATTAGAAAAAAATAAAATTACTAATCTTAAAATACGAAATTATGCAAAGAAATTTGATAGATGATTTAAACTCTGAATTATACTGATGAAATAAAAATAAAAATATTAGATCCGATTCATATTGTAGGTTGTTGAGTTGACTCAACAACTCTTAGGTAAGGAAAAATGCTTTTTTGGGATAATATGTTAAAATAATTTTATTTTATCAAAGTAAATGTAATTTTTATTTATTAGTTTTGAGATAATTTTCCTACCCATTTATTCCACAAAACTATTTTTCCTAATTATTATTTTTTATGAAATTATATTTACATTAGGATAATTACACTACGAGGTTTGATGTAATTTTACGAAAACTCCCTGTTGTTTGAAAATTATCTTTAGTAACCTTGACGTTTGATTTTGTTAATAAATAGATAACTTTATTTGTCAAATTTTACATAGTTTGTTGATATAAAAAAAAAAAAAATTTGCCCCTGGTAACTTATTATCGATTTATTATAGGGCAAACTTTTTTTTTAAATCAAATTATCCTTATATATCGTCACATAATTAAATGCATTTGAGGAGATATATTTCTCCCTTACAATCGTAGTTTGATTGTAAAATATTCGTTTGGCTTGCAACATTAGTCCAGTACTTACGGAAATAGTTAATATTAGGCCCACACCTTACGAAAAGATTTCAAGTTAATCCCCGTAAATTTTTTTTGGCAACGTCTGGGATTAATTTTACAATATTTTTAAAAATGTGAGACTAATATTGCAACGGTGGAACAAAATTATAACATTTTCCTAATTCTAGGACCAATATTAATTATTTCAAAAGGTGTGAAACTAATATTTTAAATTATCCTTTATTTTGTGATTGAAATTACAATTTTCTCCTTTAAATTAATATTTCCAATTAAGTAATCTACACAAGGGTAAAGTAGAAAATTAGGATTTACAGCTTTGCTAGTGTGCTCCGCTTCTCCGGTGTTCCCACACGTGCTGACGGCCATGAAAAGCCACGTGGAAAATAAAATGGAGAGTCAGTCACGTGCCCTCCTCTGTTTTCATCTTCTTTAAAACTCAGCCTCCCATTATTCTTCCCAGCAAAACCACTTTCCTAATCTCTCTCTCACTCTACATTTTCTCTCTCAGCCTATACATACACATACATACATACATATAAATTTCGCACACACCGCACACCCTCACTCACACACACACACTTTCTTTGTTCTGAAGTTATCTTCTTTTAGGTGTGCCTTCGGAAACCCTTCCGTGAAACTACACTCCCAACTATTCTTGCTTCGTCATCGCGCGGCTTTGGTGAGTAGCCTCACTCGAAACCGGGTCAACTCTAGGGCTGTTTGGGGTTATTTGATTCAATTCACCTGCTCGTTTTCGCATTGGCTTTTGTGTACCTTTCTAAGTTCATAGGTTACATTTCTCGTCCTTCTGATTTTCTTGTTTGATTGATGCTAGTTCTCCGGGAATTCCGAATCTTGAACCAACTTTTATTTTGTCGGGTCTAATTTCTTTTGAGTTTATTTGCATTTCAATTGGATTTGGGTTTGGTTTTATGTTTGATTTTAGTGGTTTATGCTTTAGCTAATTCTTGTTTTATCTTATTGATAGTTTCTAGTGATAGATAGATCTTTTTCTTTTTTTGAGATATTGAAGCTCAAATCGGCGCCTAATGCTGTTGATTCTGTATCTATTGCTGTTTTTTTTTTGGGTCTTTATTTTCTTCGCATCAGTATGCGCCCCCCCCCCCCCCCCCCCCCCTCTTTTTTCGTTAGTGAGGTCTTCAACCGCGATTTATGTGTTGTTTTATTGTATCTAACTTGCAGTTGTGAAATTGGAGGTGATTATTTTATTATCTGGGGCTTATCACGGGTAAATTTGAGTACTTTATCTCAAAGAGGGTTTTATTGTTTAAGAATAAAAGATTTGGAGGTCTCATGAGAATTGTTAGGGGAATGCAGAAATTGATTCGCGAGGATCAGAGCTTAGTGGGCTGGAACAACAAATCACTTACCCATGGAATTGGTGTGACTGCTCCCAAGGCCAGAACGCGCGACAAATTGAAACGGGCAGCTTTATATCTCTAATTTTGGGTGAAAATAAGGCAATAAAAGTTTTCTATCTGCTGTTTGAAGGAGAGGGGAAATAATGACTCGGATTTTAGTGCAGCGAGGTTCTGCTGGTTCGTCGTCATCATCTAACCAAAACCGATCATCAACATCAGTATCAGTGCCTGGTCCTTCTTCTACTTCATCTTCACCACAGCAGCAGGTTACTGGAATTGCACAAGTTGTTCCAGCAGTAAAAGATGATAATTTGGTAGAAGAAGTGCATGAGCAGATTGTTGCAGATGAGTTATCAGAGTATTGTGGTGTTTCAGACAACAAAAGTGAGGGAAAGAAAAGTGAGGATCTTTCTCTAGGAAGTCCAGACAGTGATCAACATGAAGGTGAAAAAATTGTGGAGTGCTCAATGATGCTGTGGTGGGTTCTGCAAATTTGGTTAAAGGAATTGGAGGAATGCCAGTCATGGAGGAGGAAAATGATGCAACAGTTGGAAGTTCTTTCCAGATGGTTACTGGCAGTTCGTATCCGCCCCCACCTCCTGTACCACCTCCAAAGCTCTCTTCACCTAACTCAAATTTTAGGAGGGTTTCATCTGGGGACTTGAATAAAGTGCGAATGGGGTCATCTAGGAGACCTGCTGGTTGGCCTGGTGTATCAATAAGGTCATCACCAACTGCATCCGTCCATCTTCACCTCGATCGCATTGTGAGGGTGATGGATATAACAGCGCTGATGAGCAGAGCCCATGCTTTAGTTCATCCTATGATGATGCGGTGAGTTCTATTGAGGTGCAACTTCTTGTCTGAATAATTATGGAGTTCCATTTTTGCAATGCTGCGTCGTGCTCCTTATGATTTATATTTTTTTAAATTGTGCTGCTATTACTTTTTTTTTCTCAAACACCTTTATGAAAAAACAATGAAGCCCCTTGCTTACAAAGTTAATGATATCTTCATTATTAGTATATGACGCGATTATGTTACGTGCTATTAATTTCTGATTGTTAATATGTGCAAACTTGTCGAGAGAATATCTGATTGTGGACGCTTGATCATGGTCGAAGTGTGCAAGTTGTGCTTTGTTTAGTTTGTCTAAGAGTAGAAAGCCTTATAACACCCTTCGCAATATGGCTGGACTGCTTTTGTAAATGGGACTTGTTTTTGTCTGTTGCAGGAAAGAGAACACCAGTTTGAGATTGATTTAAGACGGGTTAAAGGCTTGGAAGTGAGAAAAATGCTAGAGGATGGGAACTGTCTTTTTCGTGCTGTTGCGGATCAAGTATATGGTGACTCTGAACTATATGATTTGGTTAGGCAGATGTGCATTGACTATATGGTATGAAGCTTTTGTCTTCTTATGTTTACATAAAAATGTATATTCTTTGCTTATTAACTTATTGACTGACACGTTAAGTACTCAGTTTTTCACCTCAAAGGAGAAACAATAATTCTAATGTATCTTGTTTCTCCTTCCTGTAGTGGTATTACCTAATATTTCGAGCAGTTGACAAGCAGATTACTTTAGTTTTTAGATTGTTCGTTATATCAGAGGGTAATGTGATTTTCCTTTTAGTTTTAATTCGATCTCAAGAAGGTTTGTTCAGTGGTACAGAATGCGACTGATACGGAGAATCTTTTTCTATGGTATTTGATTTTATTCCAATCCAAGGCCCACTCCAATTGATTACTTTTCAAACTTAGAAGGGTAGGCTTCTTCATTGCTTTCACCTTTTCTGCCGGTCTTAAGCATGCCCGCATAGTTTAACAACTTACTAATGTTGCTGTGGTTAAATAATGGGTCTTTGTTTACTGTGGATGACCTTTCACTTGAAGATCTTGTCGCGCACTTCGGAATGGCACATGTTTGTATGCACATTTACTCTGTTTATTTTCAATTTTTATTTTAAAGTCAAGCAACAACACTGCTTAGGAAACGAAATATAAAAAAATATATCTATTTGAAGGGCTTGACAAGATTGTAGAAAATATGGCAGTTCATGCTTGATACAAAATGTAAGAATGCATATGGACCTTACACAGTGTATTCTTTGCTTGAAGAAGGCCTTAGATAGTATTCACGTAACTCTCATACCGCGATGGTGGTTTTTTTGCCATCTGATGTGCGGTTCTGCTTGGTTAATCACATTGTTCTGTTTGCCACCAGTGTATAGATAAGTTTTGCTAGATGGAATGATTTTCTTGCCATCTTTTTTCTTATTTCACTATGAATATATGTTTAATATATATATTTCCTTTTTGGCTTTTTGTAAAAAGAATTGTTCATTAGAAAACTTTTCAGTAAAGGGATGGAAAATTTATTATGTAAATATTATCTGTATGCTAGAAATCTTTCTTTTCTTCCAAAGCAAGTAACATGTCAATTTCTATGTTGGTTTGATGTTTTCATACTTGTAGATTCGCAGCTTGATGCGCACGAGCACATTGGCCTAAAGCGTATCCTTATGTTTTCTTGAGATTCGCAAACATATTACTTTCTTGCAAGTAATATGTCAAAGCACATCACAACAAAAGTAATTAATATTTTACTCGCCAAAATTTTTTAGCTTTTGAAGAAAATAAAGATTGGTAGATTGATGTGCATGAGCGCATTGGACTATCGCGTATCTTTACGTCTTCTGAAAAAGGATGCATAATCTCTAACTTGTGCATTTATGCCCAACAAAAAACTTATATCTGGATTCTTATTTCACAAACTATTAGATTAGTTTAGACCTTCCGCTACATGTCTTTAGCTGTTAAAATGCCTTTCACGATATAGAATTCTAATTTTTACCTTTTGAAATGGCATTTTCTGCTTGAATTAACTGTTTCATTATGTTGTGGACTGATGACTTGACTCCAATAGGTTAGGGATGTGGTGACGCGAAAATTATAAAATAAAAACATAGGCACTGAAACAGAAAGTATATTGTTTTATTGAAACACTATAATAATATTCATAAACTAAAATAGAAATACTCTTAGTATTGTAATTGTAAAATTATGCAGATATAATGTTAGGATATATAAACTTCAGAGTCAAGACATAGTTCAACAGAAAACGTAACTGAATTGACAATAAATTACATACAGGCCATGTAGCTTCTCTTGCAATCTTCACGCTTTGGATGTTTTTCTGTTTAATTGATGAGGCACATGCCTAATAAATCAGGAGTCTCAGATCCAACATTTCTTAAGGTTTTGGGGGACATTAATGATGGAAACCATCCAGGAAGTGGTTGAGCACGTCGTATCGTGTGCAAGTGTAGGATATGGGTGCTATTGAGATTTCTTAAAGGTGTTACATGTGCTATAGCTATTTAGAGATGATAAAGATTCATGAAATAAACATGGAGTGCTCTTACTGATTAGCTTTTGCTCCATGATAAAGCTTTAAGCAAATTGTAGGCAAATAATCCCTCGGTCTGAAAAATCATAATCGTAGTTTAATTTGGCATAGAACTTTGGATGAGCATTGTGCTCTAAAAGTTGTATTCCCCAATTAATGAAGTTACATCATTACTTTAAGTGAGGGTGAAGTTGGGGAAAAAATAGTCTCGGGTGTAGGCAATGGCCTGGAATTGTCCCGAGAAATAATAATGGTTCCTTATAGAGGGAGTATGAACTAACATACATCTGTATCAAGTAAAAAAAGGTCAAACTTATTTCCTCCATCACTGGCTTTTTTCGGCTGTTACTCTGGAATCTGTCAGTGTAATCTAGAATCTTTTCTTTGATTATGATTTTTTTTCATACTCTTATATGCATGTATAATTTATGCAATTGGAGATGCGAATTTGTTTCTGTAGGGATTTGTTCCCCTACAGAGAGCTTCAAGTCGGTTACTTGTTTCATGCTCTGAACATAAAGCATTTAAATTTTCTGTTTGTACAGGAGCGAGAAAGAGATCACTTCTCACAGTTCATAACGGAGGGTTTTACTTCCTATTGTAAGAGGAAGAGAAGAGATAAGGTATGCAGTAGATCAGTCTCTTTTAGGAGCTATTCTGATTGCATTTTTGAAAGACTTTTCTGCTGGTCTTTTTGTTTCTGTGAAAGCTATTGTAGGTTCAATTTTATAAAGATTTTCTTGGTGTTTTTCTTCTGAAAATTTAGCTTGATTTCCTGCTGAGTGTGGAAATGGTGTTTGTGCAACTTAGCATTGCAATGCATCAAGGTCCTCAAAAACTGAACCCAGCAATACATAATCAGTGTCAGGGGCTAGGGAAATGACCATAGGATTGAGTTAACAACAGGTTGAAGTGAAGCAGTGTCATTAGGCGTGGAGCGTTGGTATGGTGGATACTTTGTAATAAATGGAGACATGAATTAAGAAGTCATGTCATGAAAGTTGAGCAATGTGGAATACTGGATTCATTTAATTAACTTTGGAATATCCATATGCTCATATCACTTGCATTGGTGTTCTGGGCCTTCTGGCTACGTTGTTTTTGGTTGTGTTCTAGTTTGAAGCAGGGTAGGGACAAGTTGGATCTTCTAGTTGAAGTTCTGATGAATTCATGTATGGCGTGGTCTCCAATGACAATTCTGCATTAAAGACAGAGGCAACTGATGCTCTGTTTGCTTGTTCATTATAGCTTGTGCTTTACTTATATTTGAAATGAAAATAGGAAATGAAAACTAATGCATCCATGAGGTATTTTGATGCAACCAGGAAATTGTGTGAACTTTATGCTGCAAATACTATATTAATAGCTTAAAGCATGACAAGATACAACAACATTGCTGGTGAAGAATATCCTTTTTGTTTAGACATCAATTTATAGGTAAAGAAGGCTTCATGCCAATTGGTGATGCTAATCAGGTGAAACTTGGATATATATATCCAGGTGACAAATGATTCTTTATAATCTACGATTGAAATGATATAAAAGGGTACTCAGGCATTCTAAATTACTACTTCCTATGTAAATGCATTACATAGGTTCTTCATTCAATGAAAATTGGATTGAATCTTGTCACGACAATAGTTACTATTGCGTAGGTGCCAGCAGTGTCTTCTTCTTTAAACATGCCTTCCCTTACCTGGGAATGTCTTAGTTGGTTCTTGAACCACTTCCTTTGAAAATTATCTGTCGGCTACCCCTTGTATTCCCACACTTTATAGGAAAACTTGGAAAAAAGGAAAGAGGAAGAACAAGCTAGCCCCGAGGAAGAACAAATTGTAGGCATATCACGTGTCTTCTTCTTTAAACATGGCTTCCCTTACCTGGGAATGTCTTAGTTGTTCTTGAACCACTTCTTTTTAAATTTATCTGTCGACTACCCCTTTGTATTCCCACACTTAATAGGATAACTTGGAAAAAGGGAAAGAGGAAGAACAAACTAGCCCCTAGGTTTTGTTGTACTTGAATACGAACAATTTGTTGTGATTTTCAGTAAGTCTGGTTCTGTTCTGGGTTGCAGGTTTATGGAAATAACATGGAGATACAGGCTTTATCAGAGATGTATAATCGACCTATTCATATATATTCTTACAGCACAGGTGCCAAACTATACCGTATACGATCTTCTGTTCTAGTCCGACATTCATTTTTTGGAGAATCTGCTTTCTGGTTATTTGCCATTAGAAAACATTTTTTTTTATATGTAGAACCTATCAATATATTCCATGGAAGCTACAATACTGACACACCTCCTATTCGGCTGAGCTACCACCATGGAAATCATTATAACTCCCTTGTTGATCCACGCCGACTGACCATTGGTGCTGGACTTGGCTTTAGCTCTCTTCAGGGGGTAAGTCTGTTCTATTAACCCATGTCTCCAGAAGCCATATCCAATGATCAAACAAGGTTTTGAGATTGTGATATCTATTACCATGGATACGGGCATCACAATTATTAACTTTTCTCATTTGTGACAGACAAATGTTGATAAGGATCAGGTAAAAGCAGCTATCAAAGCTCAACAAGATCAACAGATTGATAATGTAAGTATCTGTTGCCATAAAACAACTACCTGTCTTACTGGACACCCAAAATGACACAGAATTTTGTTCCTTTTGGCAGGCACTTCTTGCCGAGGGGCGCTTCTACTCTGATCTTGAACTAACTGAGAAGGAAATTGAGCGCATGGTATTCAAGGGCTGAGTATCTCGCTGATGACAAGTTCAAGCAACAACTTGGTCCTAGGGAGTCATCAACTTCCAGAGCTGAACCGTCATCTTCTGCCGCCAGTGAGTGTCTGCATCTAGCTGCGTCCCAATTCTGCAGTTACTTGAGAATCTATTATGGAATTCTACATATCTTGTGTGAGAAGTTGGCTTTTCATTAGGATAGGCTCTTTGGTTTTAGCCCAACTGACTACTGTTAATAGCAGGGTCATCAGGAAGTGATGCTCGGCAAGGAGGAGGGCGTGAGTCTGGCTCGCCTGGTTCAGCTCTAAGTAGCAGCATGCAGATTATGTTGTCTATGGGATTCAGCTATCTGCAGGTGATGGAGGCTTACAGCATTTTCGGGGACGATGTGGATTCAATGGTCTGCTACTTAATAGAAACGAGCAGTAACGGCAGACGTAAAGGCAAGGCAGCGGAATGATGAAGGCCTCTGCAGCACCGCATGGCTTTTGAATTTTATTTACCAAACAGCCTGTATAACTTTTGACATGCTATCTTTCACCTGATAGAGGAAAAAAACTCAATAAAGATGAGCATATCTGATTTCAATCAAAGCTTACATCTGCATCTTGCTTTAATGGTACTGTTGTTCTATGTATGTATTATGAAGATTATATGTATGAGATGTGGTGGCTGACTGGTGTGAGTGATTGATTTGTTAACAGTTTGGCATTGGCATTCCCAGCTTGAAATGGACTTTTATTATTTTGTGATGCAAATAGCTTGGGTTGGGGATGGTGAAACAAGTGATGACCTGACCACACAAAAAGGATTAATTTTGGTTGTAGTGGTTTTTGAAAGGAGGGTTTGAGTGATGAGTAAGAAATGGGTGAGAGTTGAAAGTCAATGATGGATGGTTACTCAATTGTTGTCTGTACCAAACTAATTGTGCTCTGAGGACACGACTCGACAGTACAAACAACTGTAAGTCTGTGTGCGAATAAATTCATTTGTAAGTAATGATAAAATTTTACTTTGTGTTTCTACAAAACAAAGGGATTGCATTTGCATACATACAAAAGTGGAGGATAATGAAATGATTCCAGTTAGTATTTGATTACGATTTCCAATAACAATAATTGTGAGTGTGAGTGTGTGTCTCCAAATTCATCTTCACCCAACTAATTTATTTTCTTAACTAACTATTTTAAAATAAAAAATTCAATTCATAGCACTGATGTGAAAAGACCGGAAAACCCCTCCACCACCTCTCTTTCTGCTTATTGTCATCCGAAAATGACGTATGTAAAAACCTTTACTCACACTCCCTCACTCATGATCAATATATAGTGTATGTACATATATATATATATATATATATAATATATATATATAAGAGAGAGAGAGAGAGAGAGGTCCATCATCAATGTTAGCAACTTCCAGATAATAAATATATACAAGTATTGAAAGCAGAGGGGGGCGAATGTGCTGTTAGATTTTCTTCTGCTGAATAATAATCTATCTAGTAGTGGGTTTCTCTCTCTCTACATACATATACACTACTCAATAATAGAGAGAGATTAGGGAGATATATACAGCGGCAACGGAGACGAGATGACGCACAACGGGAAATTGATGCCCAATCTGGATGAGAAGACTACCAAGGTGCTGAATTTGACGGTCCTGCAGCGAATCGATCCCTTTGTCGGGGAAATTCTCATTACTGCCGCTCATGTCACCTTCTACGAGTTTAACATCGATACTAGCCAATGGGTATGCTATTGCCGATGTGGTGTCCTATGCGTTTTGGCCAGTAGACACGTGTTCATTGAATTTGAATTTCTTGTTTTTGGTTTGTAATAATGTTAACGACTGATGAATTCTGGTGACAGAGTCGGAAGGATGTCGAGGGTTCCCTTTTTGTTGTGAAAAGGTGAGAGAGCTCTATTCTATTGGGCTTCTGAAAGTTTCTGTTTTTTGTTCTAAATTAATTAATTGAGATTGGAACACGGGACTTGCTCAATCTTGCTTCGGGTTTGGGGTGGGGAAACTTTGTGTAATGTGTGTTTTATATAATCTAATGGTGGTCGTGTGTTCAGGAATACACAACCGCGATTCCAGTTTATAGTAATGAATCGTCGGAACACTGGTTAGTCACTCAATTTCTTTACATTTTGTTCAGTTATTTGCTGTTGGGATATTGATGAGTAGTTGTCCTTCTAGTTCGAGAGAAAATTTCTTTTTACGGCATAATGGATTCTGTGAAGTGTTGCTTTTATTTTACTATTGAATTTGGATATTTTCAAATATGGTTAAGAAGAGACATAGCTATCAGGTAACGTTTGTTTAGGTCTATGACTTGCAGTTGGAGTAATCTTAATTTTGGTTTTCATTCCAATCTTACTATGCAACAAAAATATTACATTTATGTCTGGTAGAGCAAGTCTGGGTCCGTTTGGCTACTTGTGGTGAGACTGGTTGCATTCACCAAGGGACCCTGAAACAACATCTTCTCTGGAGCGAGGTTCTTCCTTCTTAGTGCATGAAAAGGACAGAGCTCCTGAGAAGGAAAATGAGAAGCATCTGTAGGCTTAAATAACTAAGAGACTATAACTTCTTATTCATTGAGTCCATATTTCGACTTTTTGGGATAAAATCTCTCTATTATGCTATATGTGTATACACGTTCTTAAGGTAAATAACCGCTTTCACATCCACAGAGTTCATTACATTATCCAAATGGACTGTAAATAATTCAGACAACAAATCTTGTCAAAATATGCAATTTATTAAAGCATATCTTGCCATGTATATTATGGGGTCTAAATTTGTTGCTGTATGCAGATAATCTGGTGGAGAATCTTTTGGGAGATTTTGAGTATGAAGTGCAAGTTCCGTATTTATTATATCGGAATGCGTCTCAAGAGGTCAATGGAATATGGTTCTACAATGCACGTGAATGTGAAGAGGTTGCAAATCTATTTAGCAGGTTGGTGGTTGTAGATACAGATACTTATTGCTCTTCATTTTCTTCTGTATCTTTTATATGAGGGTGGCTTGTGGCAGAAATGGCACACGGATGATTTAGGTTAACATGGTGTTTTCATAAACTCTGTGAATGGAATGGGGAGATCTACATTGTGGAATGCATAAGATGACGGGTTTCTGTTTGTGGCTTGTCCTGCCTTTCATGTTACTTTATGTTGATTATGAATTCTTGTGACAATGGGTCATCACTAACTTGAGCAGTTGAGTCATATGAGATAGTATCCTCACAACATTTAATAGTTTACTAGCACTAGATCTCATGGGCACAATACATTGCAAAGTAGAGAATTAACATTAACATATTGTGTGTGGCTCAACAGAAATTATGTAGAAATGAAAAAAAATTAGACAGATATTAGATAGATGCATTTGTCATTAGAAAATGCCATTTCAAGGACTTGTGTGGTCGCTTTTCCATACAATATTAACATAATATGAATCTTCGAAATAAATGTTTTTCAACTCCATGTGAAATTTATGTTGGTAGTTTGGTTGACACTGCAAGTCAGTTGTCCTTGTAACAGCTATTGCCATGTGGATGGCATTTTTAACAATTTTACGTTAACAAAAACAAGGGTGCAGCTGAAGTTTACTTGTTCTCGTATATTGTAATTTTTTAATATTTTTCTTCTATTTTTATATTCACCAATCTGGTTGGCCTTGAAATTCTGTTTCCTTATTCAATTTCTATTTTAATGCTGTAATTTCTATTTCTAGGATACTTAATGCATATTCAAAGGTGCCCACGAAGTCAAAACTATCTTCTTCCAAAAGGTAATTCTTCTTTGTGTCTATTAGATTGTCGAATTTTAGCCAGACAGCAACTTGTGAGTATAGTTGAGAAGTAATTAGTGTGCGGTGGCCATGTCATATGATACCATTGATTTCAAGTAAAGAACAGCATTCTCGATCTGTCTTGTTTGCTATGTGTTTTGGTCTAGCTTGTATGTCAAACCCTGTTATTCACTAAATTCCTCAAATTTGTTTATAAAGAAGATCTACTTCAGCTTGAGTCTGGAACATTCAGGAACAGAACAAGAAAACAGGTCTTGTGTTTAATTAATTGGAGCTTCGTTCCTATCCAACCTTCATGCTGATATCTGTTTTCCATTCTTAGAGAAGATTTTCATGAAATTAACTTCTGATTTCGAGGGGTTGTAATCTCACATTTTTCTTATTGCCCCTATCTTTTCAAGTTGATCGAATGACCACAAGATACAACTTAAGCCATCGTACTTTCTCTTTTAAGTTGTACTCTGTAACTCTGCATCTGTTCTGTATAAACAGAATAGGTGGCAAGATGGATTTGTTTGTATGCCAATTATTTTAACCTAGACATGTGATCCACTGTCAATTTTGCAAATATCTAGAGACAGTATGCTATGTACTTGTGATCAATGTTTTTTCTCAATATTCTTATGCATTTTACACGGGGACATAAAGATTTGACTTTTGCATTTGTAGAAAACAAAATTTCTTAGTTACACTAGGGATGCTTCCTTTCCAAATAAACAGTTTTGGTGTTTCTCTTGCAGCGAGTTTGAAGAACTTGAAGCAGTTCCAACACTCGCGGTAATGGATGGCCCTCTAGAGCCACCATCTTCTGCTACCCCCAACGTCGCAGATGTTCCCGATGATCCTTCCTTTGTGAACTTCTTCAGTGTATGTTCTCTTTACTTTTCTAGTTTGTCTTTGGCTGAATTCATAGTGGATAGCATAAAGCCGGGCCATCATTTTGGTATGTATTCCTTTTTTCAGGCACAATCTGAAATTAATCATGGATACTAGGATGATTTTGAGGCTTTCATTGTAGATGGGACCCATAAAAGAATTAATTTATGTGTTATTATTGCTTCCCAGAGTGGTCAAGCAGTCCAGAGATATTGACATATGCCTATGGATGTGAATATTTCTTTATGGTGTAAATGCATGTACAAAGGGAGGAAGCTTGTCCTCCCCCTGCAAGAGAGTGCATGGTTGAAAATTTTATAAATGGCAAGGTTTGTAAGGAAGAAAGGAATGTATTTACCATGATAGCGGTTGAAAATGTTTTATAATGGTTGACCCAAAGTTTAAGCTAGCACTTAGGCCATGATGTGTGATTCAGGCCCATACAAGTTTATGGGCCAATGAGTGGTCTAGATTGTGCAATGTTATGGAAATATTATGTAGGGTTTGATTATATTTAGACCCCATCTAAAAATGCGAAAATACTCTTCCCCAAAGAAGTTTTGATATTATTTATACCCCATACAAAAAATTTTCGTTTACATCCGACCTCCTTCCGCTAGGGTTTGGATGAAAAATGTTGAATTTAGAAAAAAAATTAGATAGATTTTCAATTTTTCCCCTCATTTGACATTCCCATGTATATTTTTGTACCTTAAAGGGATATATATATATATATATATATATATATATATACATATATATGGAGGTGGGTTAATATCATTACATTTTTTATTGAGGGTAAGATTGAAAATTTATATAATTCTTTTGGCTAATGTCAGGATTTTTCTTTCAAACCCTAACGAATGGGGGCCAGGTGTAAACAATGAAGTTTTGGAGGAGTGTAAGTGTAATTTCAAAACTTCTTTTGGGAAAAGTGTAATTTCGCATTTGCAGAGGGGTTCTGAGTGTAATAAACCCTATTATGTATTGGAAGGCAACATTTAGATCGAAGGAAATTTTTCGAATACGACTTTAGATATTTACCTCGTGGTGTTTACATTTATACCTCTCTTTTCATTGCTTATAAGTATTTTCTCTAGACAAGCAACAGATGATCAAGTTTACCCCAATTCCCATTTTCCCTTTTACCAGCCCTATCAACTTCCCCTCACCCAATGTTGTGTGAGAGAGCATCCAGAAGATTTAGTCTGGGTTAAATGGCAGTTGGGGAATTTTTAGTACTCCATTGCTGTCATTTTGAAGCTTCAATTGATTTTATGAATGTGTAAACATTTATCAATTTAAGTGATGAAGCATCTTAAGTTTGCATGGCGCTTGGGTATCTGTCAAGTATTATTGTAATATTTAAGTTGTGTGACATGAGATTCTTTTAGATGGCCATTAAGAAATTCTTGATATTTTTGCTGCCAATATGTGTGCTGAATCTGCTGCAGATCTATTAACTTCTGTTTGACTAATTCTCAGCTAAATGGCATTAGATACTGGCATCATTTCCCCCAATTTTGATGACCTTGATGATGTAAAAATAAATATTTGCAGACTGCTATGAATATTGGAGGTGCTCCAAATGCGGCAATTTCTGTGCAGCCTTACCACTCCTCTGGAACTGTTATTTCTACTTCTCGTCCGCAAACTGTTGGTTTGCCCACTTTAGCATCTTCCCAGACACCATCTAACATATCTGCTTCTACCCCTCTAATATCTATCCTTGACAGCACTGAACCCAATGCTATAGCAAAGTGTTCAACTGATCTGGTGAAGCCGTCATCCTTTTTTGGGCCACCTCCTTCCTCAGCTCCACTGATTATGCCTCCCATCTCATCATCTATGCCAACTGCACCTCCAGTGAATCCTCCTGCAAATCTACAAAGACCTTATGGTGCACCTTTACTTCAGCCATTTCCACCACCAACACCTCCACCATCACTCACTCCGACTTCAGTCCCTACACCAAATTATGGGCCAGCTATAAACAGAGAAAAAGTGCGGGAAGCACTTCATATTCTTGTTCAGGTATGCACTTCGATTGAAAGTGTCTCTTGTCCATGCAAAATTCTTGAAGTTGGATGTGACTTATGAGTCTTGGAGACAATTAATCAGGAAATTATGTTTTCACATGATATCTTCTGCAATCACGGCTGTTGGGTGGTTATGCCTAAAAAAATTTGGTTAGAACAATCAACTATAGTAGTAATATTTAGCTGCATAATGGCTGCTAGTTGTGTAATGGCAAACTCAATTGTTGATCCCTCCCTCCCACTGCTTGCATGGTTGCTTATACATTCCGCATGCTGACTGGCACTGATGTCGGGGAACTCCAGATTGGTGAAGTCCACTCTTTCTCTTTAAGACATCCTTATACAGACCACAATTCAAAAATAATGTCTGAGAATGATGAGTCTTGTTAAATTGTGGGAGACTGAAACTCTTTTGGACAAAGAAAAGAACATTACAGGTTTTATTGTTATGCTATAGAGTCATGTGATGGATCCATCTGATTTTTCTTCAGCTATCTGAAAGAGTAACGAACTTGTAGCTTTGTGCTGTAAATATCAACATCATGATTTTACTAGAAGCACTTCAAGATGCATAAGCCACTGTGAATCAACAAGGACTTGATATCTACTTATTTGCACAAGCGATCCTTTTATGCCCCTATCATGACAGCAATTAAGTCTTTATTGATGCATGATTTTGAGTTAGCCTGAGGTTCTTTCGTAGTTGTTGACATTGTTATGAGTTATTGTGGACATGCCCGAAATTCGTCGTGGCTTCCTCTGGAGCAGTGTTACACCCAATTTTCACAAATAGATACATACACTTGATTGAGCAAATGCTTTCATTAGGTTTCGTTATTGTTACTTTCATGTACAGACAAGGTTCCTATTGTTTATTACCCTTTAGCTGAGGCAATTATTTAAGTCTTGTATTAGGAGACTCTGAGCTAGGTTTCAAAACATATATTGTGATTTACTTTGTGTCACTCTGTTGTACATTTTTTTAAAGCTTTCCACATTGCACATTTTATATACTTGGCATTTTTCATAATTGATTTACTTTTTTATCTTTTCGTACTTCATTCCCATTTTAATATAATGTATATGTATTTGTTTGGATTAGGATAATCAATTCATCGACATGGTTTACCGAGCAGTGTTGAATGCACACCAGTCATGAGAAGAATATAGCTGGTCATGTTTTGGTTTCCTGCCTTTCCCCTCATAAGCGGGGACTTTGTAGAAGGTGCTCTAAATTGTGTAGGCCTCTCTTGCAAACTATAAATGTGTCTTTTCTTTTGTATAGAGCTTCTATTAGTTTTTTAGTTGATTTCACATATGAAAAATGCCCGTGATAGTCTTTTCTGGTAGTTTGTTGAGCTGTGCTAGATGTCATTGTTTATATTTTTGCTTGATCCCTTGGGTAAAATTTTTGTAATAGACTGTACTAGTATATATATATTTTGAAGCGTTTCAACCGAGGACTTAACCCAGTAGAATCTAGTTGGAAGGTTGACTTGGCAACTGACTACGCTTTTACGAACTGACAAATCAATAGCATTTCCTCTCCGTTAATTACAAAGAAGTGTTTACACCCTGCCTTGTAGGATATGGGAGAAATCAACTTCTGCTGATCCATGATGTAGTTTGTTGAAGTTCCAATCTTGTTTTTGTCTCCAATATATTTGGTTTCTGGGTTTTGGTCTTCCGACCCTACTGACCTGGATGAAATACAAGGGGCTAGAAGATTAAGTATATGCTATTGCAAGAAAAATATCAAGTTGCCCTTTAAAGGCTGGGGCACAGAACCCACCTAAATTAGGGTGGATGGTAATGAAAGGCGACAATCTCAGAATGGATGGGGGAGGGGAGTTATCCATGTCTGCGTCCCCCTCGCTGGCTAACCTGCACCTGGACCAAAGGAAAGGTGTTTGTTGGGTACTGATGAATGATGTCATGCTTACGAGTATAGTCCAAACCGGGATGGTCGAGAGAACTTGATGCAAGAGTTAGGGAACTACATTGTGCACCAAGGGTATCGTTAAGATGAGAAATTTGTGCACTATTTTGAAAAAACATTGAAGAGTTTCTGAGATTTCTTAGTGCATGGTCATTTGTTATAAGAAGGCAGGCACTGGTTCGATGACAGGTAAATTGGTCAATCCATAGCAAGTGAAACGTGGAAATCTGAGTTCACTTAAGGTCATCTCCTTTTGAAATCACAGCCAAATTTGGATGGACATCAAGACAATCCTGACTATAGTATCTATCATGTTAGAATTTTGAAATCCTGACTGCAGGGGGAGCTCTATATTCGTTGGGGTAAGAAGCAGCGAAAAGATTACAAGATAGTCCAAGCAAAATTTTTTGCCAGCTAATCTAGCCCCTAAAACTAACACTTGAGGGCGAAAAACAAGTGCTTCGTGAGCCTACCCATAGATAGGGATCATTGCAGGTGTTATCCAAGATTCATGTCACATTAAGCCACCAAAAACCATCTGGGGAGACTGAAATTTGTCTTATGTGGGAAGATATGCAGCCCTACAATCAAGCTGTTTTCACTTTGCGGGAGGTGGGACGACGAAATAGACTGATCAGATCGTCGAGACCCTGTTGAAATTCGAGAACCAAAGTCTAAGATAAGGAAGCATTAAATAGGGCAAGGGACGAATGTTTCAGATAATATACAACTTGAATCATAAGAGAAATTAATGTAAGTTGTGATATGGTTAGATTTCTTATTAATTGTTATAGTTTAAATCAACTTTAACATGCTCCATCTATACTCCACTTTTGTATATTTACTAAACGGGTGGAGAGAGAGAGGTTTCCCCAAAGACTGAGAAGTCATACCCTGGTGGTGATAACCAAAAAGCAGAAAAGAGTAATCAGGTAAGATCCAAGAACCAGCAGCAGAAGCAAGTCGAACGTCACGCTTGCAACCTGCAATAATAGAATGATACAACAAGGATTGAGAATGTCAAATGAGAAGAAAACAAGGGTACTACTAACTATTGTTGCCTATTATGGTAAGTTGGCCGGGATCAAGTTACCGCAAGAGCTTTCTAATCGTGAGAAGGAATGAAATCTTTTATAACACCATGAATCCTAGCCTGACGGGGAACTTTTCTAATTCTTATAACAACATAAATCCGTTGTTCCTCATATAAACAATCAGTTTAGGCAAATGTGAACTTGGAAAGAGAAAATTTGGTGGTTTTGATCAGTTTCATCACTGTTCTTATAAATGCATCAGCATTTTTTCCCGATATGCCAGAGCAAACAAAAGAGAGAAAGTCTAATAGGCACCTGATAGATATGTAATCTGCCGCTGATTGAATCATAAAAAGTGAACATCCCATCAAGTACTTCCTGTTGTACACTCACTTCAACAGTGTGATCTGCTAACTCCTACCAATGAATGCATTCACCAGTTATAAGGAGAAGAAATTCAACGTAAAGGTCACGATGTGGATTTTATTTCCACATTCCTAGAAAATGAAGGACACAATAGCAACAAGTAAAAGGAATTAAAACCACGCCTTCTTTTTTGCACTGGTTACTACGGCACTGAATACGGACTAGTTCAGTAACACTGGCGGATCATTAGACGAGAATGACAAACTACAATTAGGAATCTTTATCCAGGTAGTAGAAGATACATTAATAGATACATAAGAGAAATCTTAGCTCACATAACACGGGATTGTTTGGCAAACACAAGAAGCCTACATAATAGCAAGTATAGCAAAACGTACCTTTTTTAGCGCCACGATAAGAGGATCATTTTTTGAAAGAAATGGAGCCACACGAGGTGTTGTTGATAGAAATTGTAACCATGAACGTATATAAGAAGGATTTACAGATAAACTACTATTATCTGCAAATATATCAATGCTTTTCCCCTCCTGACCATAGATATGCCTCTGTTACAAAAAAAGAAAGTTTTGTTAGAAAACTCTGAATAAATATATATACCCCTGTTTACAGAAGAGAAACTTTTGTTAGAAAATTGAGAATAAATACAATCATAATTCAAACCAAAAAAAGAATTCTGAGTAAAGTAAGAACTACAAAATCTTACTGCAAGACTTTCAGCAACTAATTTGACACTTCGACTTATTGAAGCTTCATCAACAAAATATCTGCAAAGGAGGACCAGGGTTGGTATAGCATAATTCACACACATGTGCACCAACAGAGAGAGAGAGAGAGAGGAAACTTAAAAAAAAAAAAGAAAAAAAGAGTGTTCAGCATTCTTTCATTTACAACCTACTATCCGACAGGCCTCCAGTACTTTCCAGAAAATCAGGTGCAACAGCGAGCTCTGATAGTGTTGCTGCTGTAACTCTCAGCCTTGAGAATTGCTCATGCTCCCATGCTACCTAGAATATGTCGACAGATTTAGCAATTAAACATAGAAAGAAACATAAAGATGAAGAAACCAAAGTAAGAAAAAAATATGATGCCTTTATGTTTTAATTATAAAGGGGAAGCTTCTTATGTCATACAGCTTACCCTTATCAGAACAGTGGTTGACTTAATAACAGAGCAGTAATATCATGAATCACCACTCAGAACCTACAGCTCACATATACCAATCTTAACGGAAATTAACATACGCAATTGTTCTACTTGATCTTTCTGGACACAGATAAAATTTGTAATCACAAAGACATTGCAATTGTCACCATATGATTAGTACCTAGTTCGAATCCTAGGAAACCAATGCACTACATTATACATTGTTGAAACATAAAGGTAATTGCATTGAAACACCTTTTCTCTTTTCCTATTTCTGTGATATGGAAATGCTTAGACATCCATAAAGTATTCCCAAAGTGCAGCCGAAAGTTTTTTCCAACATATAATGAGAATAAGGTCAAGCTTATTTCTCTCACAAGTGAAGATGCTGAATGAAATGAAGTACAAAACATCGAAGAAAAAATTGAAATCAACTTTCAGGTTTTGGGAAAGGCTAACTTCCCTTTACTTGCTTTTCATGAACAAATAACTTTGAACAGCATAAGAATGTGAGATATTTTAACCCAAGTTTCTCACAAGTTAGCAGCACATTGCTAAAAATACATCAAAAACTTATTCCAGTCTGAGTTAGGCTTAAGATTTTAAATGACTTCCTGACAGTAAGATATTGGCATTTATCTTTCCTAGCTTATAAGTCTGACACTAATTCTCAGAAAAACGTTATAAGCACAATCAGAAATATCATAGGAGAGAATACAAATAGTTCTTGAACAATAACATATGCAATTTAGACAGGTTATTGGTGGTCAATTTTCTTGAACAATAAAGTAAGTAACTTAGACATCACTCCTTCATGCTAAGCATAACAATGATGAGAAATTCCTATGACGAGTAAGTGGAATGGCCTATCAATACAGCAATGGACAAAACCCCATGCAGCATGTGAACAGAATAAGGAAACTGCAAGCTCTGCCTCTAAGGCATTATGAATACATTTTCAACTACTGTTCAAATAATCCAAACAGCTGGCTCAAAGACAATTGATATAGATCAGTTTCATAACACTGCCAATCCCTGCAGATACGGGTAGGTACTAGAGCACCTCCTAAGCTTCAATAAAAGATAATGAAAAGAGATAGCAATTATAAGTGTCAAGTTTTAGATATAAGACGTTACTCACTCGAGGGTTGGAGATGTTAATTTTCTTGTGCTTAAGTCCAACTTTAAGCCCCAACTCTTCAGACACACTAGAGAAACCCTGCAAGAGCCCAGTAGTAAATAAGCCAACATGCATTGCATGTAATAGCTGTCTGATGACAAACATGATTCTTCAGTGCAGAAGGCCTCTTAGGGCTAACCTCGAAGATTTGTTTTATGTAGACATTGTCTGGAGGCTTTGACACATGAATCCATAAATCATTGTTGCTTGAGCCAATGCTATTCAAGCAAATAGCATAATCTATAGTCTCACGCAAGCGCTGGTCCAAACTACAAAGCCACTATAACAGGAAGGTACAAAGTCAAAAAATCAGGCACAATACCAACCTCAAATATATCAGAAGACAGAGAGTAAGTCCTTTGAGGGGATAAGCACCTTATGGGTCCCATTGTAGTTATAAGGTCCTCCAGATGTCAGCACGAAGAGTAAATTATACCTTCCTCTTGTCTTAGCACTAGAGTATAAAACTGAAAATAATCTAGCTATTTCTAGAAGTGCCACAACACCACTCCCATTGCTATCACTTCCCACAGATAATGCCTGTAAGCATTAAGATGGCATAAGATCCTGGGGTGGCAAAACACAACTAAATTTAAGAAAGAAGATATTAACTGGTGCAGCCCCAAATGTGTCATAAGATGCCACTACAGCTATGGTAGGAAGTTGATTTGAATCTCCATCAGCTTTCAATCCTGGCAGCCACCCCTGATATAGAAGAAGTTTCAAAAAACTTACGCAAAAGTACAGAAACAGTAAGATAGGATTCCCTGAGCTTGTACAGACTGCTCAACTATTCCATCAAATTATGCAACCAAAATTCACCAAAGATTGAGGAATTTAAACCATTGAATTACTCCAGTCACTCCAATAGAAAAATAAAACGCAACAAGGAGAAGAACCTGGATATTTGCAATAGCAGGAGAAGCAATTTTCTTGGGTTCTGGTGCAGCAACAACAAGCTTGTATCTGAAACATTTTAGAAGAGGCATCAACTATGGTACGAATAGTGCAACAGGCTTCTCAAATGCATAGTAGCTTCAAATTATAACACATCAAGAAGAAGCAACATGATTAGGAGTCTTCTATCATGACAATTTGAATCCAACATATGAAGCCCCAAAAAAGGTGAAATTGAATACAGGAGATATACATTTGCACATCTAACCAGCCACAAAAAATGGGACCAGATATAATACAGTAATTTTACGGCATATGTAGAATTGTGAAAATGGATAACCCATATCTCATAAAAGAACAGAGTTATCTTTCCACAATGGTCCCTCAATTGAATGTAAAAACAAGTAAAGTTTGCTTCTCTGCCTTCTATAACTGCGGGCAATAAGGAGGGTTCAGCATGTGCAAATTGAAAAGCTTCAAAACAGGAACACACGCAGAATATGATGTATTACAACCAAGGAGAAAACTAGAAATACTTGCCACCTGAACATTCTTGCAGTTGCTTATAGTTGATAGATATGTTGCGTCAGCAGAAATTTATAGGCAAACATCAGGTTCACAGGAATTCAACTTTGGGATGCACACAAATTTGGGGATCTTTCCAGTCACGCTAATATTTAGAGAAGGTTACCGACTTATGTAACTATAATCAGTTCTTATTATATCAATTAATAAAAGGTTCAAAACTAATAGCAGCAGATATCCCTTACCTGCATAATGGAACATGACCTAACAAGATTGACCAGACAGTTTCTAGTTTCAACTTTGAACTCCTATCTTGAGTGATGGAAGACCACAAAAAACTGAAGTTGATTAAGAATCATACAACACCCATTACAGGCGGAGCAGATGAGTAGCTAAAGTGCTTTTGACTTATATAGTTCCTAATTATATTGTCATCTGTGTATCAACTAACCCGCCAGTTGTGGCAGTCGCTGGTTGACCAGTAGCATCATTTTTCTTGACGTCAGCTAGCACAGCATTAACATGATCATCCTCAAAGCCAAAGTACACAGGATACTGAAACATAAGATAACAACATCAGACAAAGTAGAACTGTTGAAAGTGAAACATAAGACAAGTGTAAATCATACTTTCATTTGAAATCCAAATAAGCCAAAAGCTAAGCATAGAAAAAAACCATGATTGAATTCGTAGGAGCATATATTCAAAACCCACCAACTAACTTAAGCTTCATTGCCTTCTTTTAAACACAGAAGTTGGGAGCAAATATATCAAATAATGAAAAGAATCATAGGAAGAAGTCCACCGCAACTTGCAAGATTTTCATAGTACAAAGCAACAGCATGACTGCAAGGACAAAAGAGAAGTAATATATTGCACTCACAGGGATGTTTGCATGCAAAAGCAACTTTTCCAGTTCAACTAACACTTCCTTGATGACTTTGGTTGCAGAATCATGATCAGATCCACCCCCACTATCTACATTTTTGGGATTAAAAACTTGGGGGAGTAGAAGCAATAAACCACCAAAGGGCTTCTTCTGTCCAATATATTCTGCCAGAAGATTCAAACAATAAATAAACAAAGATATACCAAGGAATGTTAGGACTAGAAGGAAGCAAGTGTAGGATCAATCCAAATTAAACTTTGTTGGTCAGAATTTAAGGAATACAATCAATAATAAAGCTATTCTGTACTCACTGGTGACCCTGTCATGTACTGTAACAAAGTTGGAAAGTAGTCGTAACTAGGGAAATTTGAAGATTTTAAGTAGGTTTCGAAGATTAGAAAAAAATACTAGTTTGAATTAAACTAATTTTCACGCTAAATTTTATCTAGCACCACCACTCTAGAACCTCCAACTTCTTTGGAAAACCCACACAAACTAAGCAATGTCTAAACCGCCCTTCCCGCTTGATTATTCAAATATCATAATCGGCTCAAGTCCCCAGAACAAACAAACGCCTAATTCAACTCACTACAACTGTCTAAAATCTCGTAAATTAAGTGCACACCTGCTTTTCAAAATGATAAATAAGAAAGTTAAAAACACGGAGAAAGAAAGAAACAAATCAGCGACCTCTAATGAATGTGAGATTCAATTCACGGACGGGGAGGATGAGCACAGTGCGGGAGAGATCAGCGACAGCACCACCGGCGCCAGAGGAGGAGAACAGCGAGGAGCCGGCATGGTGGTTGAGGGCGGCGAGGCGGGATCCAAACGGCACGCCGGCGAGATCGTACTGCACGAGGCGGTACACGTCGACGACAGTGACGGCGTCGCAGAGCTCGACGCAGGCCATGACTATAATCAGCAGAGCAATCACCGATGAATAGACCGGCTCCACCAACACTGGAGACTGAGATTTCGCCATTGGAAGGGAGCTCTGGAGCTTTGATCTGGAGAAGTGGAAGAATAATAAAGAATGTGGTATTTTATATATGGGAGTGTTTGGATAGTCATTTATTCAAACTTTTAGCCAATTATTATTACTAATTATTAATTATGGGATTTTATTTTACTTCGATTTTTTATTAAACGGAAAAAACGATGAAAACCAGCAGCTTTGGATGAGGCTTTGTTTTCGGAGATATTTTTTGGCTACTTCACTTCTTTTTTTTTTTTTTTTCTGTAATTTATTTATTTTTTTGGAAAATAGAGAAAATAATAATTTTAATTTGGAGAGATTAAAATTTATTTCAAAAAAAAAAAATTGGAATGAGGCGAGTTGAACAGTTATAACAAAACAATTCACCAACAAAAAATGAAAACGACAAAGCCAATTTGATTCTGTCTTGTCTTGGGAATAATGTGAATACACCATTCACAATTTAGTTTTGAAGAAACCCAATTTTTTTAATTCATTTATTTGAAAAATACTTAATTTTGTAATATTATTAAATTAAGTTAAATTTATTGTAAACCTACCATGCTATAAAGTATAAAACAAACACTCCCTCATGAAAATTCCCTGTAGAAGTGAAATCATTCTTGAAAGGTTGTAGCAAAAACATCTGTACAGTAACAAATTTAGCTATTTGATCCATCACTTGCAGTCAGTTTCAGTTCACAACAAAAAGGGTGGTTGATCATGCCAATGAACTTCAATCTAACTAGGGTATTAATACACGCATGTTATATACATCAATCTGCAGTTCTTGCATCCATTCACGGCCACTTCTAGCGATGGATTTGGACAGCACAATGCAGATAATTTAAGGATGTTAGGGGACTTCTGTATTTAAAGTACTAGGCGAAAACGTTGCAAATGTTCACAATCTTGACTCGGACAACTTGAGTGTTTATGTAGAACGCTGCGGTCTGCATGATTCGCAGTCATCAAAGATCTGCCAATAGTCGTCTCGCCATTTGATTCGACTTCATCAGGCTTGATCTTCTTGGTTCGTCCTCATTTAAACTTGACCTTCATCAGAAAGTTAATGTTATACAGAATATTGCAAACTTCATAGCACCACAGCTAAAATCAGAGAAAGTAAAACAAGTAAAGAACAGATATATCTATCTTCAAATAGGAAAATCAGTGGTGACAGTAACATCTCATCTTTCATTGTGAACGGGAGCATATCGGACTTACCCTAAATATGTTCAAGAGAAAGCAGCAGAGATAATTATCTTGCCTGTTTTACTGAAGGACCTCTCGGGAGAGTATAACTCGCTGACCGAACAAAAATGTAGTCAAGTCTTCACATAAAATTCCAGGGATTCAGTCACTCGACCTGTCTGTGTTCTCAGGAAAGATAAATTGAAGGTCTTCATTGTCTCTATAGACTTGCACAAGTGCTGCCGCCTTATATGCAAACAGCCCAACCATAGCAGGAACAAGCTGGCAACAACAAGAATAAATCATGAAGAATGAAATGCTTAAAGTTTCCCATCTCTTTGTGGAGTGCATGCCAATCACAGAAATTGTATCTCAGCTCCTCGGCATGGATTCAGCAAACAATGACCATCAATCCCATGATATTAAACATTACCTGGAAGTCAAAAATGTCATTGGCAAAATGCTGGGACAGTTCCCACAGACCATATATTGCAACGGGAATTACGAGCCTTGGAGATGAAAGAGCAATACCACTACCCTTCAGTGTTCTCTCGACAAAATCCTGCAGATCCTCGCTTCTTATTCCAATTCTAATATAGAACGCAAACTTTAATTAGCACAAAGGAGGGAACAACTTCAAATGAACTTGAATTAAGCACCAGGAGGAAAAAGATATAGTACTTCTTTGACTTCTTCTTGGTGAAAACTTCTGGAACTGCTTCTCTTGAGATGTTGTCCGCATGTTTGCATAACAGTTGAAAGTACAAGCAACTGAAGAAATAAAATTACCAGAAGTAAATGTCATGTGAGCATGAAAAAGGATGACAACGTAACAGTGACACTTCAAAATGCAATTGTTCTTCTGTATATGTATCTCTGAGCGGTAAAGGAGACCAAACATTATTTACCTAAATACAATCTTCTTTACATCAACAAAGCACACAGGAAATATAACTACATAGATTACATATTTCTAGCACACTAATGGAATAAACCATTTCGAACTTCTAAGTACGGAGAGAAGAAAGGTTTAAAACATTACCTGAAAATAACTCCTGTTGCATAGCTCACAGCAGCCTGGCCAACATAAAAAGAAGTAAGCATATCTACGGTTCTAAAGATTCCAACTTGCTACAGATTGAGACGCATAATATACTTGATACATATAAATTATATCGTAATTTGTGGCAAGTGATTTGATTAAAGTGGAGTTAAGCCAGAATAGTCCATGAACCATGGTTAAAGTTTCTCTATAACAGTTATACAGCTTACGGGGTCAGATGTTTGGTCACGATGGTGACCATGAAGCATCACAAACACAACAGAAAATACAGAGGCAATATCATCTTGTATTTTGTTTCCCTCACTGCCAAAGCTTTTCTTATTTTCGTGAAAAACGGATCTGGGGTTCCATGGCTACATATGCATTTACTACAACTCACCTGGACAGACAAAGCTATGAGACAATCCACTACATGCAGATCCTATGCTCACGGTCAAAGAAGCAGCTCTCTCTTCAGCTGCATTTAAACAACAAATGTCTGCTTATTACTACATCAGAGAAATCGTATGATGAAAGAAAGAATCTAGCAGAGGATAAAACTGATAACATTGAGTTTCAGACATCATACAGCCTCATATCTGAGAAAATTCAGCCTTTTTCCTTCTCTCACCGTCGTCCCGCACTTCCTACCATCATCCGCAAACAGCAACATCATCAATATCAAACTAGTTAGCCGGCACAAGAACTCGCTAGTCTTAAAGCTTCTATTTGTAAATCATCGAAATTAACTATTTTCTACTATTGATCACACTACATAAACGGAATAATAAACGCAATTGATTCATACTACCTTGGAAGTCATCTTCCTATTCATCGGTGCTGAATTATCGTCACCCAACAGCCACTCACTCGTCCTTTTCAATTTCAAGAACCCACCTTCGCTTTCCTGCCCAACATCCTAAATGGGGGGAATATCATTACCAAAATGCGCACATACCATTATAAAAAAACGTCGAAAATTTTTGAAAGAATGAAGAGAAATTTGAGGGAAATCACTAACTTTACCTCCTCCAGTAACTGTGAGGCACTATTGAATTTCTGATTATCAGCAATTCCCTCAAATTCTCCAAGATTTTTCGAATTTGCAACCACACCCCTGAGCCAAAGTTCATCTGAGAGTTTCGCTACAATATCTCCACTTAACTCTCTTTCTTTCAAGAACTCCCGCAATACATCATCTCCAGCAAATTCATTCACTTGCATTATAAATAAAATAAAATAAAACCAACAATTATATTTTCTCATACGAGGTCCCAATTAACACCACTAGAAAAATAAAAACAAAAAGAAAATGACTTCTGAAAAGGGGGTCAAAAAAAAAAAAAAAAAGGATGAGATGGGTGCTTACAGGGAGGAGGTGAAGCTTTGAGGGTGGAGAACACAGCTGGTACTCGGGAGCAGTAACGACGACGTTTTGCGTAATGAAGGACTGGATATTTTGGGAAAAATCCAGTTGCTGAAAGGGAATTCATCTTCTTGAATTCTGCAGCTGAAAAAAGCAGGAGACTGCGCAATCAACAGTGTTATAAGATAGGCTGAGGATGATGCCAGACCAAAATCTTGTACGGCCGGCGAGGAAGTAATTGGAATGACAGATTTGCCCACCCTAACAAAGAAATTTAACGTCGTATGGCTAAGCTCTTGCTTTTTTCAATTTTCAATAGCTATACACTATAAACCTTAAAATTATTAAATCTTTTCTTCAAATGAACTCCTAAGACGTTGGAATAAAGAAAAAAAAATTGAAACTTTTTGATGCGACACATAAATTCAGATTCTCAAAATTAAAATATATAATTTATATTTTATTAAGGAATAAAACATTACACAAAATCTTGTTTCGACATTACATCAGCTATCAATACAATAAAGCAGTGACACTACATTACTAAATAGTAATTATTGCAATGGCAAATTCTCACAATCAACTACTTTTGATGTTGTAACAATATATGGACCATCGCCTCAAGCTTGTAGTGTGAAACCTGTCGCGACCATGTAGGTGATCCACGCAAATCCAACTTGCACGCTCCTAACGAACTTCAAGTTGGATACGAGGGCAGCTGATGGCAGGGAAGGGTTGCAAGTGGACAAGGGCGTTAAAACAAAGAGGCGGCAATTGGAGACATTTGAAGCAATACTGGGATTGGGGCGTGGGAGCAGCACCACCAGATACAACACCATTACCGTTGGATGTGGCGTTAGAAGGTGAGTTAAACACCACGTCGTTGGAGCAGACAACTCGAAGCGTAGCATCTACACACAGAATGTTTGTTAGAGTTTTAGCAAGCAACATGTGTATTATGTAGTGCCTAGAAGTTTTGGGTCGTTTGCATGCTCCTCGGATCCATACGGCTCACAATGCAAATATATCATCGTTACAATTTACAATGCAAGTTGAAAAACTTTTCATGAATCGTAAATCATGCGGGAACTAATTGTTACATTGTGATGATATATATTGAAAGGTGATGAGTGAGTGTAGTTACTAGAGAAAACAGGGGTTGCAGTCCCATGGGGGGCAGGACTGCCATCTGCGGTGCAATACAAAGTGCCATTGACGTGCACTAACGTGTAATGAAACATTACACTGACATTAAGGCCATCACAGCATGAAAACAGAGGGTTTGAGGGTTCTATTGATTTATGAGAGAGAGAGAGACAACTTGACATTTGTGCCTCTGATCCCTCTATTATTTGCAATTTATGATGAGAGAGATTCTAAGGCATCTCTTCATCAGGGCCATGATTTGAGAGAGAGAGAGAGAGACAACAAACTTTGGAAATTAAGGTGGTCTGATGGTGTGAGAAGTGCTCTATTTTGGGCATGCAATTTATAGAGAGCAAGTTAAGTCTTGCTCTCTTTCTGGTCAGAATTGCTAAATCTTGAATTGGTGAAGTGTGTCTAAATTATGACCTTCAATTCAATGAAGAGCTGAAAGTCAAAGGATGCAACTTGTTCAACATTTATCATCTAAGGTAGATGTTCTACTTACATCATCTCCATAATACTTCCCCTCCCCCCCCCATCTTAATTAATCTTGAATCTCATCGAGGGATATAATTCGTTCATAAAATCATAATATATATATATATATATAATACTAAAGTTCACGATCCGCTTTCATAATTTATGATTACCGTACACGTACTTGGACAACTCATATAAAAGTATTTATTTACATATGGAAAATTGTTTTGCAAATCAAGTGACCAAACAAAAACTATACATATATTTTGACTACTCTTTTTTTTTATTATTATTGGATTTATAAGTTAGCGAACTGAGTGTATTATTTTCTTCAGGAGGTGGAGTATTTTGAGAAAATTCTTGTATACATGCAAAAAGGTATATATGAATTTTAAGATTATTATTGCATCATTTTCTAAACTTTAATTTGATAGTATATATTAATTTTAAATACCACGACATAATTCATGAAATTGTTGCATAAATTTCTCAATATTATATTCTTTGTTTTTATGAAATTGACTCCATAATGAGATTGATAGGAGCCGCCACAGCCATAGGCAGTGAAGTAGGGCTTTTGGCTTTCCAAAATTTTGATATAATAATATATAAAGAGTCTATAAATGTGAATAATGACAATAATATATATTTTAGTTAACATTCTTTGACTTCCAGATGGATGGAGCTGCGCCGCATTATAGGCATGCAGCCACTTGTGCAGCAATACATACAACTACACACATATTTTGCTTTAATTCTTCATTTTCATATAATTAATTTTTTTTTCTCAACGTCTACTATAAAAATTCTCACCAGCACACTTTTTTAACTCTCAACATCTACTATAATCCTTCTGATCCGTATAGTTAATGTAGGCACAATTTTTTCGACAACTTTATAAGATACCATCGCTACTTTTTAGCTAGAAGTCCAAAGGGTCCAATTTTTATTTTTTTTCAATTATATATTTTATCTCAAATTTTCAGATTTGTCAGTTTTTAGTACAAGTTTTTCACTAAATTTAATTGGAAATTGACATTGTTTGTGTTCTTACATAAAAATAAGATGGTAAAATAATCCTCATTTATTCATGGACAAATTCTAGTCTCCACGTTACACAGCTTCGCTATGAACACCAATGATTTGCTCAAACACAACTTGACACTTTACAGACAGTAGTACTGCTGCATTCTTAGTACAAGACAACATCAACACAATGACTACGTACATGATCCTTTTATTCTTACAAGCAGCTAAGTATGAGTAATGACAATGGTCGTCTATCAAACTAATTAGCTTGGACAGTGAAACCTGCTGCAACCAAGTAGGCGATCCTCAAAAACCCACTAGGCACGATCCTGACGAATATCAAGTCCGATACCAGGCCAGCTGATGGCAGAGTAGGGTTGCATGTGGACAGAGGTGAAAGAACAAAGAGGCGGCAATTGGAGACGATCGAACCAACCGTAGCGTTGGGACGAGGGATCAGCACCACCCGGTAACTGCCGTCTGTGTTGGAGGTGGTGTTGGAGGGTGCGTTACCCACCACATCAGCTGAGCAAGCAACTTGGAGAGTAGCATCTGCACAAAAATGTGTGTTGAGAGTTACATACAGCAAGATGGTCCATGAGTGCAATATACATATGTAGACAGTGCTTAATTAGGACTTCATATTCTTATCCTAACTTAAGGAATTGACAACTCGGGTCGGAAAATTAACTCTTGAGGAATCACACATGATTCAGACATAAATGTAATTGACGCCCTATGGATTGAGGTTGTAGTACTGGTATACGACAGCGACGATCGTACAACAAATAGTATAAGTATTTAAGTTGAGGGGGTTTCATTGTATATGCATAATAGCATATATGAGAAAGTATGAATGCAATTATTATTATTATTATTATTATTTTGAAGAAGGAAAATATATCATATAGAATTAGGAGATACTACTTACTAGGGAAAACAGGGGTTGCAGTCCCATTGGGGGAGGACTAGCATTTGATGTGCAATACAAAGTCCCATTGACATGCACAATTATATTACTTTGTGCCTCTGCAACTGACATTAATGTCATTATAGCAGCAAAGACAAGAAGGGAGAGAGGTTTTAGGGGCATGGCCATGATGTTTGAGAGATGTAGTAATTTGAGAATAAAAAAGGGATTGTGTCCTTAATTAGTGAGAGATAGATAGGTAGATGGTTGTGCAAGTGCAAATAACAAGTGCTCCATTCTGCCCAATTTATAGGTGCAGTTGTTTTTGGTCAGAATTGCTGAATCTTGAATTGGTGAAGAAAGTGAAACTGTACAAATAAAGAGCTCAAAGTCATTTCATTAAAACTTTGAGCTTGATAGGAGCCGCCATAGGAGTTGAGCTTTTCTGCCTTCAAACTTTTTGACATTATAGCGTCTATAAATGTGGATAATATTATAATATATGTTTATTTAACATTCTTTGACTGAAAACAATATATATATATATATATATACACGCACATACTTAATTTATATTATCCATTTTTTGGACTAAAATTTCGAGAGGGATGGATGGGGGCTGGGACACCGATGGTTTTCGAAGGCCAGTAATTTCATTATATTTTTGGGCTGAACCATATCTTGAGCCCAATATGACCACATTTAGTACCTAACAGAGTCCTTGATCCATTAACTGAGGAGCCCAAATTGATATGACCTCCAGGCTCCAGGCTCCATCCATCTTCATTATTCATTAGTTCTCCTCTTTCTCTTTCTGTTTTTTTGTGATTTTAATTAATTACATGAAGTTCATAAATCAGATTAAGAAAAAGAGAGAAGAAATTTATTGATTTTGGAATTATTTTAACAATTGAAAGTTAATTTCTGTTATTAAAATACTAATTTTTCGATTTCAAATTTCAGCTGCTTTTTTAGTGTATATATTAATTCAAAAATTATTCGCATATTTTTTTTAATTAAAAAAGGAACCTTCGGCCATTAATGGTGGGGATGGATGGTGATGTTGGTGAGGTCCAATACCAATGTAGTAATAATCTGGCAGTGTTTCAGAATTCAGCCAACTCTGACATTCACCACAGTACACATACCCCCACACGTGTCGGCCCGCGCTAATTGAGTCATGATTCACTGAGCCCCTTGGTATTGGAACTTACCTGACACGTGCACAATTGTCATCCACCCCACCACATTGTGTACTGCTCCAGATAAATGAATATATATGTGTGTGGGTAATAAATATTTGAACCTAATTAATTAAAATATCTTTGTAAGATGGGAAAAAAACTTTTATTCGCTTCTTCTCAAACCATCTGTTAATGATCATTCCAATTTTTTTAATTAATAATTTATTTTTTTAAAATCTTATTCTAAAATAAACTGTTAAAAATGTTTGGGTAGATCGATTCGTACTATATTAATGACGAAAAATACCATCAAAAGTATTTATAATTGGAAATAATATAAATAGATCACTTTGCTTTATTGGTAAAACATCAATTATATGAAGGGTAGAATTAAAATATTAATAAAATTATGAGTGTGGCTTATTCAATAATCTTTTTTTTTTTAATATGAGTTCATCAGCTTAATATTTTGTTAACAACAAGTTATAAGATTCTAAAAACTTTGTTTTGAGATTTTGTACTTTTTTTTAAAAAAATTAAATAATTTTATAAAGCCTATTATAAGCTCAATTGAGCACCTTGTTAATAAAATATAGACATTTGATTGAAAGCAGACCGAATAAGGGCCAAATTGAGCCCTAATCTACACATTCCTTACAATTTTTGGAAATTTGAATTGACCCCTTTTTGCTCTCTTTTGGCTTTCAATATCCAACAATATACAGATTAATGATCACCTGGTGCATTAGATATAGTGCCTCAATTTCTTTTTTTTCTTTTTTTTTTTTTGTATAAATTCTATTTTTTTTTATCAATTTTTCTATTATAAAACTCAATGTTAAAATACCAAACAATATGAATTGTATCATAACACAATAAAAATTCTACTATTAAACATGACATAATCTACACCGTTCTTGAATATTAATTTGATTAAGTTTTTATGATTCGCTTTTCTTTTATAATATTTTAAGAAATAATATATACAGGGGCGAAGCCAAGCCCGTTCGGGCCCTAGCGGCCGATAAGACTTGACTTTGACTTGGGTCTATTAGCCTATTAAGACCTAGATCTAAATTTATCTTATGTATTAATAAAAATAATGATAATCTTTCATTAACGTATTTAAAAATTAATTTGTTCGACATTAATTCTCATTTTTAGTCTCTCTCTACTCATTAGAACCACATGGTCACTTAGCCAAAAAGAAAATTTTATTATCTTGTGATTTTCTCAACATCATATTATATTTCTTACCAAAATTCCTCTTACTTGTAAATTTCAATTCATCCTCATTATTGAAATAATAATTCGTAAGAATCAATTATATTTATTATTACGTTTATTTAATTTGTAATGATTATTATAATAATTATTTTTTTTGTAAACTGAACATTTTTATTTTTTATCTAATTAATTAAAATTATATTAACCCAAATTTTTGTTATATATATTGACAAGAGAATGAAACAAAGCCGTTTACGTTCTTAAGGTGACCCGCAAATGGTTATGGACGATATGATGAAACAATAGGCTGGCTGTGCTATGGGATGAATTGAAGGCATACGGCATACCATGACAAATTTGACCCATCCATGCCATGCATGCATCATTATTGTTAACATCCTCCTAACTATTAATTAATTAATTTAATCAAACTCTTAATTTAATTAACCACTTGTTCTAACATCTTATTACTTAGTTCACTGGATAATGATCGGATCACACTATCCACTTTATTTCATGGGATTGTGAGCTGGTTAGTTTGTCCGTCTCACAGTTCCGACAAGGAACGGCAATTATTATATAACAATTAAAATATTAGTGAAATCCATACTACTAATTATATAACTAAATAATATATTATTTTTATCGTATAATTGACATACGATTCAAACATAATAATAAATTATTCGACGAATGAACTCAACCGTATATACCCGATCATGATAAGAATCGTTCTACTAAATAATCCAAATTGTTTTCTTTTAATTAATTACGTTTTGTTAATAGTATTTTATAATTCCTAACCATCACTAGTATATTTTAATTATTTATGCAGTGAATGCAATATGAATATAGAAGTTGATGCTGTTAACTTAAAATATATTTACACGCGCGTATATAGACATGATGATCATGTTGATGGAACAGGAACAAGTGGGATCATCGTATCTCAATTCTCATGTAAGGAAAAAGGGATAAGAAGAGCAGCAAAGCTTGCTAGTTGCAATTTTCAAATTAAATGTCAGCTACAAAGCTTACGCTGTCTGCCGTCGACCACACCCAATTTTGACTCTTCTCAAATTGTGCATCCTAATTGCCTGCCTTTTCCCCAGTATTTCAACTCTTTGACACTAGTTGCAGCAACTAGTGCGTAATAATCACTCTCATTTAAATCTTATTATTTAATCATCCATCAATATTGATTAAAATATTAATTCAGATTAAAGTATTGTAAATTTCTATGTCCTGTCTATCACAATAATTACTCTGACATCTTCAAACTTAATAAATAGCATAGATAGTATAATAATATAGTATTTTCAAATATTTTGAAGGAAGAACTTTAATTTCATTGTCTGGTGAGGATTTGAACAAATCGAGTCGAGTTGAATATAATTTATGAATATAAAAAGAGAGAGTAGTACGTACAACACTTTAATTAACTTTCTTCACATAATTGAGGCCTCAAAATCATTATATATGTATACTAAATGATTAATAAAACAAATACCAATAAATTAATCTTTTTAAAGAATAATAGAAATATACAAATTATTTATATATATATATATATATATATATATATATTCAAAAATGCTTACATGACTGAAAAAAAAAAGAGTTATTAAATAAATTTAGTCAAACAATCTTTTAATTGATTGCCGTTAATATAGAAAAGAAAGATATCGCGGGAATCACAATATTAATGTCCCATAACATAATAATAATTTATTTACTTGATTAGTAATTCTTTAATTATCATTTATTGCGATGAAACAATAATAATATGATTGAAATAGTTAATTATATAATGTGTTCTTTTTTTTTTTTTTTTTTTGGAATAAAAAAAAATTATATAATTGGCGTAGCGAAGAATTCCAATATTGGACAGCAACTGTGAAAGTCAAGTTGTTGTTAACTGCTATAAAATCCCTTTCTTCCTTATTACTACTCATTCAAACACTTCTTCGCCTGCCCAATCCACAACGTTCTATATTCATGTCGTCTTCTTCTACCACCAGCGCCTCCGCCGCCGATCAGGGCGGAGGCACCACCACCACCATCATCACCGCCATCCATCCTGACATTATTCAATCCCATATCCTCAACAGGCTCGACGGCCCCACTCTCGCCTCCACCACCTGTGCTTCCGCTCAATTACTCTCTTTATGCAACGACGATTGCCTCTGGAAGAACATTTGCAACTCCACCTGGCCCTCCACCACCGACACCCGTGTCCGCGACGCCATCTCCGCCTTCCCCTCCGCCCACCGATCTTTCTACTCCGACGCCTTCCCCGCCCTCCGCCACCACCAGGCCACTCCGGAAACTCATCATCAGCGTCTGCCAGATACGGTTGAGTTAATCTCGGCGGTGGATATTTACTACGAAGACAAGATAATATACTCCAAAGTCCTGGTAACAGAGACGCTCTCGGCCTGGTTTTTGAATACGCCGTTCAGGCTGGAGCTCTTAGACCCGAAAGAAACGGTGCCGACGCCGTTGAAATCCGACGACGGCACCCTCATGGCTCGCGCCGAGGAACGCCTGAGAGTGAGCTGGATTCTGATCGACCCCGTCAAGAGACGGGCGGTTAATCTAGCGAGCAGGAAGGCGGTGGAGGTTCGTCGGCACTGGCTGACAGATGACATACAGGTGCGGTACGCCACAGTGATGCGGGACGGCGCGGGGGGTGCAGTGCGCGGTGGTGGTAACCTGCGGGGGAAGGAAGATGGCGGGGAAGTCCGGTGAGAGAGGTAAGCATGTATTTAGAGGAGATGGAAGGGAAGATTGTGGGTGGAATGGAGAGTGTGGAAATTTTTGGGGCGGCGATGGAGGGGCAGCGGCGGCGAAGTGACGGGGAAAAGGAGAAAGAGACATATGAGATGTTCTTGAGGGTGAAGGCAGGGTGTAGAGAGAGAAAGCAGAGGAGAGAGAAGGGTTTGGACATGGTGTGTATATCCGCCGGAATATTGATTTTCTTTGCAATTTGGATATTTTTCATGTGGAGAAGATAGGTCAGTGAATAGTTGCAGTTATTACAGTTAAAGTAGGTAGTTAAAGTTTATGGGTGATACCTTGATATTCTCAAAAACTTGCATATAAATAGGTTTTTTGGGTGTTTGTAGATACTATGTATAAGCTTGAAAAGTGAAAACCAACCCATTATCTGTCTAAAGCTGGATTAGGATCAAGATATAATATCCTTGGATTTGTAAGTAACAAAATTAAGATTTTATGAGGTATTTATAGTATATTCTTTCCTTGGGTAAGGAGTGGGACTGTGGTTACACATTTTGGTAAGATTGTAAACTCAAGATGATTTTGATTTTATATTTTAATTGGACTTTGGTGACAGCCTTGTTTTCTAGATATTAGTTATAGTTCAAATCAAATATCTCACTCCCTTGCTATCATTTTGAGAAAGAATTATAACATTGATCACTATTAATTTTCATGTCTTCTAATTTTTGAAAAGCGAATGTGACGTAAATAGCCTGTTGAATGATCTCAAGTTGGGGCGATTGGAATTGAAACTATCCAAGCCCTTTTGGTTGGTATGTCGTTATCAATGATGGTGATGAACGGAGTTAAAATTATTTATTTTTTTTAAACCATGTCGTCTAAAGTTTGGTTGAACGTAAATAGCTTTTGAATATTTTCATGTTTCAATTTCTCTCATAAGTACAAGATTTAATTAATAATAAAAGGACGTGATTGTGCATACATTTCACCTATATTTAAGAATTAAAAGCTGTTTAGTGGTACGTCCAATCCAATCTATTTAATAAATGGTTAATAATCTGGACGTATGGGAGATTCTAACTCAAATTAAATTTGATAGGGTTCAAATCAATACACTCATGGTTGATGTATATTTAAAAAAAAAGTGACAAATCACATAATAAGTGTATTACACTTGCTTCGTAATTAATTTAATTCAATCAAATCTAATTTAGATTAAAAAGAATCCTTGACGCAGTGCTTAGTGGTCCAATCGAGAGTAATAACATTGAGGGCTTCTTTTATGGGCTATGCAGTGTTAGTTTAATTTTGTACTTTATTATTAAGAAAGAGCACTCTTATATGCTTATTGTTAGTTTTTTTTAGATATAAATATTATTTCATCATTTTGTCCCTCTTTTCATAATTACAAACATTGCCCATTTTTTTCATTTTTTTTTTTTTATTAATATTTAGATTTGAGTGTGTCACGTGCACTACTAATGTAATTAAGAATTGTTAGGCGAGTGAGTCCATAAATGTTCAAACACAAGGACGGCAGTGCTCACCTCAAGAAACTAATGAACCTTAATTTAGTCAGCAAATTAATTACATGACCATAACAACTTGCATGCCTGGTTTGAATCGTATTAATAATATAAGTTTTATTTATTTATTTATAATTTTTAATTATAATAATTGTAAATATATTATAAATTATAATAAAATAATATTGGTAATAATAATATTGATTCATTCATATATAAATACAACAACATATGTAATTGTTAAGATGTTAAATAATATTCTCCTTTTAACAATTCAAACTTTAAATAAGGTGGTCGTCTTTTAATATGGTATCAGAGTCAAGCCGAATAAGATATAATTGCCACTCATTTATCAAAATAAAGGTTTTCACATGTAGGGTTTGCACGTGAAGGGTCGTATCAATATATTTAATATTAAATAATTATATTTTATAATAATTTAAATTTTAAATAAAAACAATCGCTTAATAAATTCCAAATGATGGGGTTTTGGTAGAACTAGTCGTGGTAATAAATTTGAGTAATTGATGATGTTTTATTAATTAAGATATTGCATATAATTATGTAATTACTATTTAAAAAATAAAAACCCAATAAAGAGTAGGTAGGAGTCCAAGTGAATGGGATATGGTCTAATTCATATATCCATTTGGTAGCTAAAGTTGGGGCACACTAAATGGGCCCAGGCCCAATTTTTACAAGTCTTTGTTTTGTAAAGTTGTAGGATAGGCCTATTAAAGTGAAGCCCATCAGTTCAAAAACAAAAAATGAAATTTAAAATATAAAATAATGTAAAATTTATTTTTATGCCATATACTTCTGTACTTTTATACTTATTATTTTAATTTTAAATTTTAGATTATTTATAATTTATTTTATAATTAAAGTGAAATGATTCACAAATTCACGTATATATAACTCTCTCCGTACCATGACAAGATGTAGCATGCGATTAATCACTTCAATTATAAATAATGAAAAATTCTAATATATGAAGCCCATCTAATCTCAAATAAACTACATAATTAATAAGTGAATTGCACTTATCAAATGGTTATTTCATAATCTATATTAGGGGTGCAAACGAGCGAGCTCGGCTCAAAATTTGAGCTCGACTCAAGCTCAAATTTGGCGTCGAGCTCGGCGAGTCCAATAAAGAGGTGTGCTCGAGCTCGAGCTCGAGCTCAATTGATACGAGTCAAGCTCGACTCAAGCTCAATTAATTATTTTTTTTCTAAAATATTCGAATTTTAAAAAATATAGACTATTTACCATATGGAACATATTATTAAAAAAAATTAAATATGAAGCATGAAGAGAATATTCACAATAAGACTAAAAAGAAATTGTTGATTAAGCTTCTTTTTAGATAATATAAACTATAATACCATATTTGAATACCATCTAAAATTAAAATATGAGATATGGACTAATAATTCTAATATATAGTGAATAACTGAATTTTGTTATAAGAGATTGAGAATGATAAAATTTATATACATTATATTAATATTTATTTACAAAAAAAATTATCAAAACGTACTAAATTTTCTAATAAGTTTATTTTTAGATAATATAAACTACAATAACATATTTTAATATCGTCTAAAACTAAAATAAGAGATATTAACTAATAATTATAATGATAATGAATTTTAAATATTTTTTACAACAAAGTATCAAAACTTACTAAATTATTGCTTAAACTTATTTTTAAATAATATAAATAAAAATACCATATTTTATTATCATATAAAATTTAAATAAGAGATATATTGATTAATAATTCTAATATATGATGAATTTTTAAAATAAACTTGATACAATATTAAATATGCACTTTAATAATATATATATTATATATATATATATTAAAAAATATATAAAAAAAAGGGGTGCGAGCTCACGAGCTCACCCTATAAGGCTCGAGCTCGAGCTCGAGCCGAGCTTGAATACGAGCCGGCTCGGCTCACCTTGCACCCCTAATCTATATTATTATAAAAGATATTTTTTTATCATACCAACTTTTAAATATTATAATTTATCATTTATTTGTTTTTTCCCTTAAAAATGATCTCAATAGTGATTTTAATATTTTTTTAAAAAAAATCAATTATATTCTTCTTCTTTTTTTTCTCATGCAGTACTTAACATTTTCCTCTCACCTTACTTTACATAGTTACAATTTTTTTCCTCAACAACTGCTCCACGTTTTTCTCACAAAGTTTCATATTTTTAAAAAAACTACAATTAAATTTTTTTTCCTCTCTCCTTATTATATGTATTTTTTTTTCTTTCACACAGACTTTTTCATCTCCCACACCACAATTATTTCTATTCATAAATTACTTTTTTATCTTCATATCACACTATAATTTTTTTTTATATGCTCACCAAGACCACGTGCAGAGAAAACTAAATTTATTTAAAAAAATATAAATGAGATATTAATTACAATGACACTTGTTATTCATATAATTGGATAAAAGTAAATGGGGACAAAAACATGAGCACCTGCTGAGTCATATCCAAAGGGAACAGCAACACCTCATTTTATCCACTTAAATCCACATGGCAAAACATCATTCTTCCACACTCCAATGTCCAATCTCAACACTCCCCCAATCACCACACACTTAGATTTGCTGATCAAATATCCCAATGCTCAAATCCCACCCCACTGCCTTCTTCCCTTAAACTCACAACATCACCACATTATACTCTTATCTCATTCTAATCTTGCAACACACACACACACACAAATGGCTGCTACTATGGCTACTACTCATGTTGCGGGATTGGGCACTTCAACCTTATCCTCCCCCAACAAACGTGTAAACCTTTCTTCAGGTACCTATATAAGCTAGTTTTGTCCCATTTCTGGACAATTATTCTAATAACAGACATACATGAATACTTGTAATTGTTTTGCTAAGTAGTAGGTTGTTGTTTCTGCATATGTATCATGCCCTTAAACGTCAATTATATATAGATATTGGTTAAATGTTGTTTATTTTTGGTTTAGGATTCTTAAAATCTCCGGTGATAGCAAGGAACCCTCTAAGAGTAGCACAAGCCTCGGGAGGAAAATTCACATGGTAACATACAATACATACACTCAAAATCATGACCAAACTATTTACTATATATATATATAGCTGTTTTTTTATAGTAATTTTGTTGATGAAATTAAAATCCAGTTATGAAAGTTGGGTGGTTGATTATAATTATATATGATATGATATGAAGCTTCGAGAGAGACTGGCTGCGAAGAGACCTGAATGTGATAGGGTTTGGTCTGATCGGGTGGCTTGCACCATCAAGCATTCCAGCCATCAATGGCAACAGCTTGACTGGCCTCTTCTTCTCAAGCATCGGCACTGAGCTCGCCCACTTCCCAACTGGCCCTGCCCTCACTTCCCCATTCTGGTAACTCCAACCAACCAACCAACCTTTCTCCAATATTAATGAATTAATTGAATTATTAATGTTTGCATAATTAATGAATTGTCAGGTTGTGGTTGGTTTGCTGGCACTTGGGACTGTTCCTCACCCTCACATTTGGGCAGATTGGGTTTAAGGGAAGGACTGAGGATTACTTTTAATTAATTATGGATGGATGCCTTTTTTTATATGTTAATTGTGTATCATAATATATTACTTTTCACAATCATTTCTCTATCTTACTAATTTATTATTGCATCTTCCTATTCTGTATTTTTCATTATTTGATCAAGCATAGCCGCCCACAATAATAATAATAATAATAATAATAATAATAATAATATAATAAACTAAAAAATATACGAATCTTAGCTCTATTTTGTAAGTAGGAAACTATTTTTACCTAAAAGTTGTGTTGCATCATGGTGTTTGTGTAGTTTAGTATAATAGCAATATAATAACGTACGAGAGCGAAGTTACATGCCAATGCCAAAAAGTTATGTGTTTGATTCTCTATGTTGATGCGATAACTGTATTGATGAGTAATTCATAATTTATGATTGTTGAATTTATAATTTGGTTTTCAAAGAAAACGTTAAAAAGCTTAACATTAAAGAATTTTGCCAAAATTAGCCCAACTGAGAACTACAGTAAGCCCAATACGGCCCAAATCTGTTTCTAGCTCCTAAGCCCAACCAGTATTGGCGATTGGGGCTCAGATGTCTATCCACATTACCTCTCACTTTCAGCTTTCCAGTTTAAAGTGTTGAGTATGTAAGTGATGATCAAATTAAGGAATTTATCCTAAGAAAAGTAAAATATATTAATTAATAGTATTCATGAAATTAATAATTAAATATTTCCTTTTTAGGTAAAAAAAATAAAAAGATTACAACGATCATCGTATTATATCAGCTAATAATTAATTAAAAACTATTGTTCTCAATAAAAATACGCAACGCTATTCACACTGAGAAAAATACAGTTTGATGCAATTTTTTTAATGAATAAAAATAGGCCAATATTTTGCTTGATTTGAGCATGTTTAACAAAATAATTTAATGAAAAGCATTAAATAAGTACCAAATCCCCCTTGTTTAATAGTTCAATGATAAGTTGAATAATTGAGGCACGTTAAGAATCATTTGATGAGTAATGAAATGCCAAATTGGTCCTAATTAACCCACTCCAATTAATTCCCTCTTTCTTTTAAATTAACAAATATATGATCAATCTATGACCACAAACATGATGACAAAACTTCTAACATGTCACTTGGTCAACCAAGACTCACACCCCTTCATCATGTGCTCCTTTTAATTATTAATATTATTAGTAAAATTTTGATTTTTTTTTTTAAAATACTTATTGGAATATGAGCAAGATAAAGGGCAATGATTCTTGATTTATAGGAGGATCGATATTGGTTTTTAATTTTCCTAACCTATATAATTTAATGGGTCATTTTTTTTTTTTTTAAAATATATTGATAAGTTTAAATCAATCAATATATTATAAATCATGCAGGAAAATCGAATATTTTTTTGGAAAAATTAATATTTTTACATGGAACATGTGATATCAGCACATTAACAGTAAGATTCACATTATATTAATTTGACTTAATATATGTCATTTCATATTTTTCCAAAATTATCATAAAAAAAATGAAAGAAATATGAAAAAGGAATTGATATAGATATGTGGGTTGGGGTGGGGTAGTCATGTGGACAGGGGGCATGTGATGGGGCCCCAAATTATTATCAGTATGTGGGTGTTTTATGGAAATTTCTGATTCCCTAATTCTGAAAATAAAATAACCCTACAAACCCGTGGCATTTCCTTTGGGTTTTTTTCAGCCGTTGATGGGCCCCACCCCACCCCATCCTCTCTTCAGTTTCCCTCTACTTTTCTTTCTGCCATTTAAACTTAATTATTGTACTCTGCAATTATTGTGCCCCACTCTATTTATTTGCATACAACCCCCTCTTCTTTCAACATTTCTCATTTTCACTCCCTCTTTTATTTAGTATTCTCTTATTCAAATACATTATATATTGATTAAGAAAGGCTGTATTATATAAAAATTCATGAATTTATTCATTTTTTTAGTATTCTTCGTGAGGATTTTATGATTAAATCTACTTTTCCGTCTATGTTTATTCAATAAAAATAGTACATATAATTTATATTGACAATATTAATTATTTTCAAAGGGTGTTAGGTGCATTGAATAATAAATAAATAAATCAGAATGACCTAAATATATGCCCAAAGATAGCCATAAGTTTTGGCAAGTTTCGCTTGCATTTGCTTTCATAATATTAATGTAGAATTACTTTTTAGAGTTCACTCAACAAGGCATATACGATACATTTCTTTCCAATTTTGATAGCAAGTAAAGGTTGATTTGAATTTTCAACAAACCAATAAATAAATCAATAAATCAAAAGAGAAAAAAAAAAAAAAAAGACAACTTTCAACAATGAACATTAAATTCATGGTATAAAGCTCATGAACGTGTCTGTCTTTCCTAATAGCTAGTCTCTTATTTATTATACTCCGATATATCATTTCATTTAAATTATATTTAACTATCATTTGATATTAAACGTAACGAATGGCATAACGATCGGTACCTATAAAAAAAATAAAAAAAATAAATAAATCGACAACTAAATATAACCCGAGCTAAAAAAATAAAACAGAATATTAAATTGATAATTCCAATAAAGAATAGAGGGGTTGAATAGCAAAATTTGTCGGCTATCAATCTCTCTGCATAAAACATGGGGGAAGTTGCAAGCAAGTGTAAATGCAGAGAACCTAGTCAAAGTTTGCAACTAATCATTGCAATTTGGAATATTGCAATTGCACCCCTACCAACACTTATATTTGTTGTTTATTATGTGTTCCTAGTCCTTGTAGTAATATTGCATGAAACTTGGGAGAGGGATGGACCAATCCCACCTCTATCATCCTCATCATCTCTACTCTACCAACATAAACTAAAATTGTACCTGTGGAAAAACCTTCACTTTCTGCATATATACTCATTAAATAATCTTTTCTATTAACAAATGAACTATATATATTTAGAACATATTGCAGTTTTCTGTCAAATAACGGGTCGGGTCAAACTTAAATTTATTTAAAAGAAAGTAATTTAAGTTGATCAAACAATTGATATGAAAGTTTGGAATAGGTAATTATTTGTGTACCGATTTAAGCAGCGAGAATCTATTAGGTAGGTTTGAAAGAATAATAACGTTGTCTAAGTTGGAAAGTTGTAAATGATCAACATAATTCACACTTAATATATAATTAATTTTATAATACTGAAAAAGGTGATTAATCATACAAGAAAAGGAAAAATTTTGAATGGTTACTGGGATATAATTAACGTGCTGATTAAATATTTAGTTTTATGTACGAAATTATTTTCTATGAATTAAATAAAAATATGGAATAATGATAATAATATTACGATGTATTAGTATAGCATAAAGTATAGTGTTGATATGCTTTTAATTTATTTAATTATTTGGTATTTTAGTAAAAATATTCCGTCACACACTACAACGTTGTGATAATTCCCTTAAAATTGAATTATGGAAAAGAGGCAAAGCAGTGGAAGTGGGTAAAATTCGGGTGTGGCGGTGACACAGGCATCGTAAGGTGGTGAATGGTGACGTGTAAGCCACGTCGTCTTCTTCTCTTTATATGAGAAACCATAACTGCCCATTTCTCTCTCTAACCCTCACTCTCATACTTTTCCTTTTCCATGAAAAAGGCTATCATCAGATTCACTACTTCTTGTTGAAAACTCTTTCTCTCTCTTGAAGATGAAGCTTTGGCTTTGACAGTTGCCTCATTCGCAACTACTCTCTCTCTCACAATCACATGTTTCTCTTTTCTTTTCCCTCTCTGGAAGTTTGAAATCACGGCCCAACTTTACAAAGGGCTCAAATTTGCATGCCATCAATATCAATATCATCTCCCCACTCCAAAAACAAATAACGGGTACGTACCTTCAAATCTTCCCGGTGTGTTTAAACCCTTCTTTTTTGACTGCTTAAAAAGCATTTTAGAACAATCTTTGACAGTTATTCTCCAGCAAAAAGATCAGTTTCAAAGAGGGGGTTGATCAATCATAGTTGTACTAGTATCAGCTCATTTTTGGCTTTAGATCTGTTTAAACTTCAAGATTTTTTTGATTGGAGTGATTCTTGGGATTTGCTTTGTGGGTGAATCTTGGCTAATGGCTGTCACCCACATATGTATATATATATATATATATATACATACATACTGCTAAAGTGATTCTTGATATAATATATGTATATATAGTATCCTAGTACTACTTTTACAGTTGAATACCTGTACTGTAGAATAACGTTTAGTGTACTAAACACATAGGTTTGTAGTTGTGGAGAATGCCAAGGCAAAATTTGAATGTGGATGTGAGAATTGGAGGGAGGAAGTGCAAAGTGAGGAAGAGGGGTTGTTCCTCATCATCTTCATCATCATTAGTGGAGAATTACCGTTTAAAGCGCGCTTTTTTGGTGGGGAAAAGAGTGGGATCAACCACTCCGGTGCCAATGTGGAAAATGATGGGTTCAAAGTCACCATCACTGGAAAATGATAAGGCATTCAAGTATCTGGCTGCAAAGGGTGGTGAAAGGGCCAAAGAGTTGTCGGTGTCAGCCCGGAAACTGGCTGCCACTCTGTGGGAGATTGATGGTTGGCCTTCACCAAGAGTGAAAAGGGAGAGTTTGGTGGATGAAGTGGGAGTTGTTAGGAAAGAAAGGATTTTGGAGTCGTCAAAATTGGGATCAATGGTTCTTGCTTTGTCTGATCTGTTTCATAGTCCTGTTTCTCAGGTGGGGTTGTAATTACTTGGACATAATTGGCTTCTCAAGTCATGTCAATGAGATATAGATGCTAGGATTAAATTCGGCAGATTGTATTGATTTTCTTTTGTGTTCTTCGGTTTGCAACTTGCAGAGAATGGATCCACCTAAAGTTGGCAGCCATAGAAGGAGAGCGTCAGCAGGTTCTCAAAAACTTCTGCAGGCTAATTGTGATCTTGGAGGGGCCAAGTCTCTCCATAATTGCATGGTGGAGGTAATTATTTAGGATTCACGATTTAAAGCATAAAAGTTCTGTTAGTTGGTTCAGATTTTTTTTCTTTCTTCGACACGTATGTCTCAAAAGCGGTCAATTTCAGAGTTGGATGAAATCAAGCATTTGATTGTTTACACGAGCAGAAAGCTACATTTTTTTAACATTTAGAAGTCGTTTTCTTGATTTTTAGTATCTAGCTTGAAAAATAGTTTCAAATTCTTTTTCCTGAATTAAATGTGTTTCTATTGATTTTAATGCATTATTACTGTTGGAGCTATTGTTGCTAAGAAATGGACAAAATCCTACATTTCTAGGATGGAACATAGAACATGGGTTTGGTTTTCTATGGCCACCACAAAAGCCAACATGTCATATGGTTGTCTCCTTGCATATTATCACTAAATACTTTCGACGATTTCACTTGTCGTGTGATTGTTGACGCATTAGATGCATTAAATCCCCCATAAGATTTCGTCTTCTTCCTGTGGATTCTTTCTTCTTGCTTGAAATTAATGTTCTCAAGAAGCTGTACTGTTAATTAACATAGTATATGCAGGTTGATCAGACACAAAATCCTGCCCGGAGTCCATGCAGACACATAATTGAACAAAGAATCGTCTTAAGGATGTATATAATGGCCTTGTAACTTCCAAAGAACTGCTCAAAGTAATGAGTCGTATATGCCATCTTGAAGATCAAAACTCCACAAGCTTGTCCCTTTTCTCAGCCCTGAAATTTGAGCTTGATCGGGCGTGTATCCATGTCTGTAAACTAATCCAAGAGCAAAAGGTAAACCGGAGTGAGATTGATGTTATGTTCAAACATTTTGAGGAGGAAAAGATGGTGTGGAAGTTGAAAGAACAAGACAGGATTCGCAGCGCCATCACATCCATAGCTGGAGAGCTCGAGACAGAGAAGAAGCTGAGGCGACAGACTGAGAGACTGAACAAGAAACTCGGGAGAGAGTTAGCAGAGACAAAGGCATCCCTGTCGAAGCAAACGAAAGATCTTGAGAGCGAAAAGAGGGCACGACAAATATTGGAGCAAGTATGTGACGAGTTGGCTAGAGGCATAGGGGAAGATCGGGCGGAGGTGGAGGAGCTGAAGAAGCAATCTGCAAAAGTCCGAGAAGAGGTGGAAAAAGAGCGTGAAATGCTTCAATTGGCTGATGTATTACGCGAGGAAAGAGTGCAGATGAAGCTCTTGGAAGCTAAGTATCAATTTGAGGAGAAAAATGCACTTGTTGACAATCTGAGGAACGAGCTCGAGGCCTATTTGAAGTCCAAGACAGGCGAAGAACAACCAGACGGCTCTCCAAGCTATGACAAAATTAAGGAGCTTGAGAAATATTTGAGGGAAACGTTGCCAGGCTCCTGCCAGTACCAAGACAAAGATAAAGAAGATGTCGTAGCACCAAATAAAGAAGAGGAGGGGGAGGAGGAAGACGACGACGATTCAGCTGACAGTGACCTCCATTCAATCGAATTAACAGTGGACGATATCAGCAAGAGCTTTCAATGGAGTGATGCTATCAAGAATGAAACAAAGAGGAATTTAGTTGATAAGAGTAAAGGGAGAAGGCCCTTTCAAGAGAAAACAAAAAAAAACCATTTCTGATGGAATAGGATGGGAATTCACAAACAATAAACAAGAAAATATAGATGTGTTTGACAGGAGAGGACTGTTTGAATTTGCATCACAGCTTGGAAGAAGGACGTCGAGGACGAACTCGAGCGATACAACATGATCAAAGATCTCAGGGACCACATTGTCTCCGGTTCAAGAATGGTGTCGTCTGAAGACTTGGCCACTCCAAGCCAACACATCGACCAACCGATCCTTTCCTCAAAGGATCCTAATGGTTTGGTATGCCAAGGTTAGCAAATTTACGCCATATCTCTGTAAGGAGCAACTCGTTCGGGTTGCTAGAGTTGAAGAGTGTAAACAGAATTTTGTTTGTCATAGTTTACATAAAGTTAAAATGTATAAAATTATGCTACATTCTACTGGCAATGAAAGTGTTATAATTTATTTACTTCTGTGATATTCACAGCTTTTGTTCTTGATTCACTTCTCCAAAAGAAGGAAAATCAGAGACTCAGTGTTAAATTTCTGGGGCCATATCTTCAGTAAGAGTTTACCTGTTTGTGGAGAACTGATGTTGATGTCCCATAATTGAATGCTCTAACCATGTAATGTTCTGATAACTGGTACATGAACTAATTTTTGCTGGTCCCATTTCATTTAAGTGTCATAATACACCTGAATTATGTCAGCTTTAATTAGTGTGAAAGGGATTGCTCCTCACTCCCCACATTCTTCTCTGAGCTTCTTAGCTACAGGATTTTGTTAAATCCTTAGCTCCAAACAATATTAAGTCTGTAAGCATAACATGAATTATGAATTTGAAATTGTTAACTCCAATCATTCTTCAAGTTCAAATCCTTAGATTCAAATACAAAAAACTTTCCCAACGTCCCTTTTTCTCTCTCTCTTTGTTAAGTCAAAGTGAATAGAAGCAGCCTTACTATTGAAGTGTCAGAATCTCATCCACCAAATAATAGTAATATTCTTTTCTATGTGCTTAATCATTTTCAATTATCTTAACTTTAACAAACAAGAAATTTAATTCAAAGAGTATATATTTAAACTTATCTTTTCTGGATTTGTTGCTGATGATCCAGATCACAATAAGCAAAAACAATAATTCAACATCCATTGTTCGTTTTGACCGAAATTCCATGAATTTGTCTATGTATATAACTAGGAGAACTAGTTCTAATACTTATAAGCTGTTCAAACTCTTCGTTCTATTTGATTCAGGATGACAGTATGCTCCCACCATTATCAAGATTGAGTTTTAAAAACCGAAACTTTGGAGGGCCACCACAAAATAAATAAATAAGTAGATTTGTCACCTTATTCATCACATTCTTAATCCCATCAAATCTGTTCATACAAAGAACATGGTTTGTGTAGCAGCAACAAAAAGAGAGGTGTTTGACTGTGTTTCTGGCTGACACCCTAGAAATGTTGTAGGGATCATGTCCCAAACAATCCTAAGCAATTATAATAACCTGTCTTGGATTATTTAGACCACATGCACTCATATCATTGCCAACTACAGCTGGATGCTAAGGGCTTGTAAATGGAATTTCCAAATTCCCAAAAACTACCTCAATATCTTCTTTTTTATTGTGAAATTTGTTGATAATGAGTTTATGCTTCTCATCATTCTTCTTACAGTAATCGGATGGATTTATGGTATTCATTCAAAGAATGACTGTCACAAGTGGAAGTATCATTTCAACTGTCTTTTCCCTTTGGCACTTGATTCAGATTTTGAAATCATTTTAGTGAAGTACAGAATTATAGGAAACGGTATGGCCAAAATATCATATCTTTCACGAATGAACTCTTGATCTAATAGTTAAATTTGATGTTTTATGGTTTAATTTAAAATTTTGAATTCAAGTCTTACTAACCGTGTAGGTAATAGTCTTATTTTGATGTGAATTTATTATAATTTATTATTCAATTTTTTTTTTATTTATTGATTGAAACAATGTATTGCTCGATTGTTCAAATTATTGAAATATTGATGTAATAATATAATTATTGTTTCTCTGACGGAAAAAAAAAACAAAAACAAAAACATATTTGCACATTATTAAATGAGTTTTCTTTGCTGTGTTGCATTTGGTGAAATTTGAAAATTTTAAATTATCTTTTTTTTTTTTTTTAAGAAAAAGAAGAAGAAATAATATTCTGCAAATTTCCAGATGAGATGGTATTTGCTAATTTTTCACCATGTTGTTTGTTGTTTTCCTTTTAACTATTTTTTTATTTCTAGAAGGGCTTAATAATTTGCAGATTTTTCCAAGATGTTTACCAACTTATTGCAAATTTTGGCTGATCATCTGTAATAAAAAATCTTTAGAACATAAATCCAGATTTAAAATTTGATTCCTTTAACATAATTAGTCTTTGTCTAGGCCTATGATTATGCTGTTCAAACTTGCATTTCGATTGCAAACGTAAATTTTAACATCGTTTGATCCCTTCATCAATAATCACTTTCAAAATCGAATTATATCAAAATTACACTTTGATTAAAAAAAAATATATATATATATATATATATATATATATATATATATAGCTTGTATCCCACTCAGTTCATTTTCATCTAATAACCCATTATGTTCATTAAATAATTTTTTTAATTTTTCTTTAATCTTAATAATAATATGAACTTAATTATAACTTAACCAGAACCAGCATCTTATAATCAAATTATGAAATCAAACCGTATAATCACATTTTTTAAGATTAATTATTTCAAAGTCAATTCCCCATTAATCAATCATTTAAAATTTAATAAACTCTTAAAATATTTTTAAAGTGCTTATAAACACAGCCATGCTTCCTCTTAATTTCACTGTAAATATTTATATTCAAATATAAATTTTCAAAAAAAGGAAAAAAGAATCATCATTATTTATTTTTTTCCTTTTACTTCATTTTCATCAGATCTTAAACGTTTGAAACATCTTGAAATTATTGTCTCTATTCCTATGTCTTATTATATCTCTTTATCATTCTCCCGTGTGCTTGTGGATGTGGCCTCATACTCACCCCCAACATTTGATACTCTTCTAAGCATTATTGATAGAAGAGACCCTTCAGCTTCTTCAAATTGCATTAGGGCCCCATCATAATTGACAATGTGAAAAGAAACCACACAACTTTCAACGACCTCCCTGAGGTTTAACATAATTACACAACTTTCAAACAACAAGGGTAATTCGTAATTATGCCAAATTTCAAGAAAGTTGGTTGCAATTACCCTTTCTTTTGACAACGTCAAATCTCTACATACGACGAATTGCCTGGCTCAACATTTAAACCTCAAAATTCTTCATTATATACATAGATATATAATTCAAATCCTTGGACGACTCTCAATCCAAACACAATTTGCCAATGCTATAAGATGAGAGAGAAGACGGAGAGACATGCTATGAAGTTAAAGCACAAGCACATGTATGTTTCTACATACAGATTGCTGTACTATGTAGGAATCCGACCTTATAGTCAGAATAGTATCATATATCATGGATCTACCCGCCCAATGAAACAAGAACATTTGGATTCGTGGACGAAAACTTCATAAAAGATAACTTATTCAGACAATAAAGAGATGGGATTGGACGTACTGACTGGAATCTAGTATACAGATGTCAGAGTGCTCCCATTTGCATGATTAATTGCAGGTTATTTACCTGGCCGGTTATTTCTGAGACGTTTCTGCTTTTCCAGATGCAGAAGTGAAGGAAACTGGAGTCATGGGGTGGTCCTTAACGGTGAGACTGAGAACTTCAGGTCGAGAATAGTGCCCGACCACATCAAAATCAAATTTGGCACGAGCCACCTCTCCAGGATCTTTGCATCAGATAGTATAGCGGATCAGAAATATTGTTAGGTAGACAAAACGTAATTGAAATGCGAATGTTGTAAGCACAATCATGAAAAGAAATAATAATCCAATTAGGACACAGTTAAAGAAAACAAAAAAAAAGTGATATCAGACATCAAGTGACGCACCTAGATCAGCAGATATGAGCGCCTCCCCTTCATAATTCGGACCAGCCAGCACAGTTCCCATCGGTGAAATGATGACGCTACCACCGGCACAAACAACAGAATCAGGCAGAAGATCCTCCTCTGTGCCTGAAAAAACATAATCAGGAGGAGGTGGATAATCTTTTCTTCTGCAGAACTGATTAGCCGACAAGACAAAGCACCCGCCTTCAACAGCAATGTGGGTCATTGACGCTTGCCAAACATCTCTCGCATCAGCTGTCGGCGCACAGTATATTTCAACACCTGGAAAAACGGACCGCTAAGGAATTTAAATAAAGAAGAATGAGGGTAAGAAACAGATGATTCACAGGACAAATATTGCATTAATATAGTGAAAAGTAAGGATAGGTCAGCAGGAAACTGGCCTTTTGCATACATTGCTGTCCTTAAAAGAGGCATTCTGTTTTCCCAACAAATTGCAGCACCAATTTTGCCAACCGGTGTCTCGAAAACAGGAATAGTCGATCCATCACCGAATCCCCAAATCACGCGCTCCAGTGCTGTTGGCATGATTTTCCTATGCTTTCCGAGGAACCGACCTTGAGAATCGAAAAACAGGACAGTACAGTATAAAGTGTATCCATCTCTCTCTATGACACCTATCACTAAATACACCTTATACTTTCCAGCCATTGCAGCCAACCGATCAACTTCAGGACCTGAAAAATTCAAATAAAATCAGATAACAGGGTAGCATAGAAAAAAGGAGCACTGGGTAACTAACTAAGCAGCTGCTAAAATTCTTTGTAGCATCTATATATCGCGATGAGTGCTAAAGGGTCCATGAGCAGTTTCGACCATCATCTTTTTAACAGTTTCACCTCATGTACATACTGTCAGAGCTTGTAGGTTTGTTTCACATAGCACTTTGGACAAAGCCGATTCACATAAAAAAGAAAAGAAAAAAAAAAAAAAGGTTCTGATCAAAAGAGTTCAGAATGAGTTTCCTTTATGGCTTACATGAGTGGCAACTTCAACTGCAGAATTATATCTTACTCGTTTCTGAGTAATTTCACACTGTACTTAGCAGCCTCTGCATATGCTTCAGAAAGTTCAACGTTGCAAAAAGCATATCCAAGAGATTTGTAGCATTGAACTTTTACTTATAGAGCCGGTATTATATATAATAAGTAGATTAAGTAGTGATAATGAAAATTTGAAATATAAATGATGCAATAATCAAAGCACATCTTTAAACCCTGCAGAAGCAGTCAAATAATAGCACATAGAAAGACCTAACTCCTCCCAGCATAACATAATATTTCAAATGAGTAAGTCCACGGTCGAACCACATCATGACACTACGATAAGAAAAAAAATATCATCTTTTGCTTCTTAGGCTTGTAGGTTAAGTTTGACCAGTTAGAGGCAGGATGGGATATATCATGATATATACAGTAGAGTTGTTTTCCCTCTTGTTTTGCAAGTTGATATCTTCTCTTCTATTACAAATTTCAACCATGCGTTTGCCGTGGATTCATGAGAATGATGTTGAATATTACCTCTTGACATAAAGAAAATAGTTGGTGAAAAAGTAAAAGAGATGGATGGATAATCATGCTGTCCCAGAATATTAGCATGAAGAATCACCATAGAGGGAGATACTTAGACAATATTTTCTTTCCTTAGCCATTTTAACTGCAATGAAACAGCAGGTGCAATGGCACCAAACCTCTATGTCCATCTGTAAAGGTATTTTACAAGATATACTTGATCATATCCATAAGAGTAAGTCAAAACATGAAATTTCTGCATTACTCTTTCACATTAGAGCTAATCAGGATTGAACACTGCACAAAAACATGTTCTCAAGCAACAGAATGCAGAATTGACAGAGATCATTTTATTGTTTTTTATCGATAAAGAAATAATTTTGCTAGTAATCCAACCATGATTTTCAGGTAAGTATCAAATGAAACTTGGAGTTTCACATTGTAATCTATTAAAACTCATGTGCTCAAACGACATATGATGTTCTCCTCAAATAAACTTTACAGTGAAACTTATACGGAAAATCTGAACAGCCATTATGTTGATTAGACCTGTAGAACAGATACATACCAGGAACATCAATAGCAGAGGCATGATACTTTCGGAACTCTTCTCTACCCTTGGCTGAACGGTTACCAATTGCAACACCAAAAGTGGATCCACGTGGATAGCCACCAATGAATGCTTCAGGAAACACAACTAACTGAGAACCGTATGAGGCTGCTTCAGCTAGCAGCCTTTCAGCTTTATCTGAAAGCAAAACGGAACACATTTGTGATCACCTTGCTACAAATAACCAGGTCAGAAATTTGGAATAGATAAAACAAAAGGCATAATCTAAACTCAAATAGTGAAAAGGCACAGTCGTCAGTTTATTTATTACACAATATACTATTATGATCAGTTCTTATATGTACTAAACGAAATAGATAAATAGACAAGATGAAACATTGTGCATTGGTTTCTGAACTTAAAGAACAAAAGAAGCAGCTAATGGCCGCCACCCCTTCTACTGTGATTTATCCTTTTCAAAACGTCCCATGATCAATTGCCACAGTGTAAACTAATGTAAAAAAGAAGAATAAACACACTTTTTACTGAAACTAACTTATGTAATTATGTGAACTTCACCTGTCAACAACTTAATTCTAAACACAAACCTTTTTTCATCAAATTACTTCAACCAGAAATTCTTTCACTCAAAGCTTCCTCTACAGCCAAACATGACCTACTTGAGCAAAAGACTTCCTCTTTAATGCAATTCAAACGCATCAGATACACAACCCGCCGAAACCAATTTTAGCTTTCTCACTACCTAATTCAACCTTAAACCACACAAATTCAGATGTGCACCTACTCCAAACCATCGGATTCTTAAAAGGGAAAAAGAAAATAATAAAAGAACCCGAAAAGCCCATTTGGAATCTCCTCATTTCAAATTCAACATAAAAAAATTCTGGAGTAAACAATACATGCCTGCAAACCAGCAAGAAAAAGAAAAACGGAAATGGGACTGACCAAGAGTGGCGGGAGTGTCATAGAACACGGTGGCGGCCTGGACCACGGTGGCCCGTATGGTCGGAGCAGAGGCATCAGCCCCCATATCAACCTCCGCAAACAATGGGCCATCATTCACAGTTGGGCTTGGAACTAAAGCCATGTCTCTAAGCTTTTCAGCTACTTGTGTTGTCTCTTCTGCTGTTTGAGTCGTATTATGCATGTGAAATCCCGATAGGTTGCAAGAAAAGCGAGCTGATCATCACCAAAATTTCGGACAGAGAGCTTTCTAGAATTTGTGGGGAGTTTAAAGGTTGAGTTGTGTAAAAACAAGGAGGAGCATATATAGAGATAGAGTGGGGGTGGTTCACTGGACTTGGACTTATCTCCGTCGGATGGTCTGATTTTGAAACTTTATTGAGTCGGCCCACATAGAGAACATTTGTTTTAGTTGCAAAAAAAGGATTAAATTAAAATACCATTATTATTAATTAATTATATGCATGGAGGGTGATCTATATTATTTTTTAATTCTATTGCACAATCATTTTTAGTGTTAAATAATTCTTCCAATTTTTAAATTAGTAAAAAATCAAATACAAATAGGCGTAACTATAATATCGCCTCTTGACTGATAGTTTGCTATTAGAGTATTTATAATTTATTTGAATAAATCACGCTAAAATATACTGTTAAAAATTATAGATTATTAAAACGTATTGAAAAGGGGGACTTGATTGTTTGCGACTCAAATAAAATAAACACATCTTTCATAATACTTTTGCTTTAAATAATTTAAAAAGTCATCATTATTTTCGACTTTATTTATTTAAACAATTTTACTTTTACAGAATAATGATAAAAGATAACTTGTATGTTAAAATTAATTGAAAGCAAACTAAGATAAAAATGAAATGATGCCTAAAAGTTTGAGTCTTACATCCAAATTAACATGAGTCTTGAATTGTTTAATGACATACATTGCATCATAGTAATATTCCAAGAAAAGTTAACATGTTTGGTTTGTTTGTTGTGTTATGTCTTTGAGTTGAGATTTATTATTGCAAGTTGCAATCAATGTCACTCATCTCTTCTACTGTTGAAACTGTTGTAGTATTGCAAATTCAATGAACAAGATTTAGAGTAATATTGGATTGCCAAGAAAGGCAACATTATAATAGAATTTTATTTTTTTTAGTGAATTCATTAATTATATATATGATTATTAGAGCATTCGGAAATTATATTTTGATAATATTAATATTATAACATTAATGGTATTAATTTTTATTAATATAATAATCTTATTTTATACAGATACTTAAGTGTTATTTTAAAATAAATAAAATATTTTAAAACATATTGTATATGAATATCGCAATTATTCAGCTGCATTGAAACATATTATAATTTAAATAATAATTAGCCCATACTTCTCCCCTAAAAAATAAAAATAAAAATAAAAATAAAAATAATTGGGTCAATTCCACGTCAAGTTGAAAATAAGACCCGCGAGAGGGACGATGTCCCGTGTGGATGTGGATGGCAGCCGTACGTTGTTAGAGTGACAGATCAGTGCATGCAAAGACCGACACGTCCACACTCATCTCTGCACGTGATTTTCACGTTTTACGCTCCAACCAAGGAAGGAAGGAAGAGCTTCACACTAACAATATGGTAGAGACTTCTTCTGCAGTACCACTTCAGAATCTGTTCTTTACTTTGCCAACAACACATCTCTCAATCAAGAAACCTATTCGGAAACGTGCGTCAAAAGGGCTTTTCTTTTTTGTACCTATAATTGGTGAAGAAATGGATGAAAACGAGAGAAAATTAGGATCTTTTGCTAGAAACAATACTAGTATCTCCATGGAAATCTCCATAGCAGAAGCGTCTTCTATGTTTCCGGGTTTCCGGTTTTCTCCGACAGACGAGGAGTTGATTCAGTATTACCTGAGGAAGAAGCTCCAGGGGTCCGATGAGGGTGTTGAGGTTATTCCCGAGGTTGATATTTGTAGGCACGAGCCTTGGGATTTACCAGGTTCAATTTTTTTTCTTCTTTTCAAACTTTCTCTTGATTATTCACATTACACACACAAACACGTATATACACGGTGTTTTATACGCGGCGACGTGGGGCTGCAACGCGGGGTTGGGTTTTGTCCCTTATACGCAGACTGTTGTCAGTTGACATTCAAATTTGAGTTTCTTTCTGGGTTTGTAGAAAAAAGATTTCTTTTGTTTCTGGTGGGGTGGGGTGGGGTGGGGTTGGGTTGGAGGTGCGACATGATCTCTTGGCAAAAGATGATCTTTGCGGATGTATAGAGTTCTTTTAGTAGTTATTTATTGCGGTTGTTGGTGAGCGGGTCTTTAGATTAAAGGGTCTGGATTTCAGTTTATGTCAGTTAGTGTATCATTCAATTCTTGAAAGGGAGTCATGATAGATAAAATATTCCCCAGAGGTTGGAATGGTGGACCTTGGAAACTTGGGCAGACTTAACTTAGTTGAAAAGGTATAGTATAGATACCTTGATTATTTTTTTTTTTTTAGAAGTATAGATTCCTTGATTTGTAAACATAAAAGATAGCATAAATCTCAAATGTTTATATCCTAATTAAACCTCATTATCCATGGTTTAACTGAAGTAACTTTCAGAATCTTGTCTCTTATTGTGGGCAAAAGACCTCGTGTAAAAGATAAGTCTAGTTTCTGAAAATTTGGTATCAAATGATGCTAGCTAGTCAGGAATAAAATAATTTTGTTAGCAATGAAGAGATGGATTTCGAATTATATATCTATTTAGACGATCTTGTTAGAAGGATAGTCCATCGAATTATATATCTATTTAGACGATCTTGTTAGAAGGATAGTGCAAAGTTTTATGGCTCATAGGAGCACGCTGAACTGAAGTATTAGAATGTCCATGCGTTTGGCTTCCTGATTGAGGCCCTTAGCTACTGGTGTTCGTCGGCAGTTGTCACCCAGTCATCTAAGCCTTTTGCTTTTCTGTTTATCACACATCATGTTGTTTGGGAAATCTTTTAATCGCATTTGATTGGGGTTGGGAACTAATTGGTTCTTCATTCAAATGACATCAGCTCAAGCCATCATTCAGTCGGATAATGAATGGTTCTTCTTTTCTTCTCGTGGGAGGAAATATCCAAATGGCTCTCAAAGTAAAAGGGCAACTGAATCCGGATACTGGAAGGCAACAGGAAAGGAACGAAGTGTAAAATCGGGTTCAAATGTAATTGGCACAAAGAGGACTTTAGTGTTCCACACAGGTCGGGCACCAAAAGGGCAAAGAACAGAGTGGATAATGCACGAGTATTGTACGAGTGAGAAGTCCCAGGTGAGTGATATCATTGCCATGGAGGGCAAGAATTCAGTGTCTGCATGCATGCGTGCAAGCATAGTTTTCTACTGTGGAAATCATTTTCATTGCACAAGATCTAATGTTGCTGTGGTACATTTGTGATGATTAATTAGTAATGCAACCATTAATTCTTGTTCTGTTGTTCATGAAATTGGTTATTTGCTTAATTTTACTGAAAGAACGTGTGAAATGATAACTGCACAATGTCTTAACTTTTCTTCTGATGAGTGATAAGGCCCTCTCTTCTAGAAATACAATTGACTTGTGGAAACTCCAACTGATGCTATACTCAATAAAAGGAAGAGAAACCTTAAAATGAGTATCCATGGATGGAGATGCATAAGACAACTATCTTGATTGTTAACAATTAGTACTCAATGAGTTTATGAGTTAACGTCAAGGCCAAGACACACGTGATGTTGGAATTTACCCTTTCCTTTTTCTAACAATTACTAAATCATGGTCAAAAAGTAGGTAATCTGTACAGTTCTTCCATGTTTTCTTTGGTTTCTTTACACTTTATTGAATCCTTTTCTTCCCATACCTTAATCAGGGTTTCATTTTCATATTTATATCCGGCACATTTGCGTAATGCATTTGCTAACTATGTAATTTTTCTGTGAGGAATTAAAGGATGCTATGGTAGTTTGCCGCTTACGGAAGAACAGCGAATTCCATTTAAATGACAATCTGAAAAAGAATTCTATCAAGGATCTGCCAGCAGTAAATAACAGTATGACCGGTTTATCTTGTGGCGAGCAATCGGGTATGGTTGATGGGGCGAAGCCAGTCGATAGCTGTTCAAAGGACTGTACTAGCAGTTACAATTCTCATTCTGTAGAACAAGTTGACAGTGGTGCTGAATCTGATGATAAAACACCGAGTGATTTCTCTCAGGACGGCTGTTCGAGCCTCAAGAAGGTTTGTGTTGATCGAGTGAATGCTTATTATCTATTTACTTCAGTTCAAACATCTAGTTTCTGTGAACTTAGGTTACTGAAGCCTAAAATTTAGAAGTTTATAATTTCTTGAATTAAATAAATTAGTTGGTTCTCCTCTCCCTCCCCCGATGCTTTTAATCAGTTTATATTCGTGGTTCCAGGATTGTGCTGACGAAGAGGATTGTTACGCCGACATAATGAAGGACGACATAGTTAAGCTAGATGAGCATTCTGGGCTGTCGCCAGTGCCTGTTATAAAACCCAAGTCCGAACTGAGGAACAATCAGGCCACTGTGTCTTTGCTTCCTTTCCAGGGAACCGCAAATCGACGGCTCAGACTGAGAAGGCATAGGATTGAATCTTATCAGGAGGGGCAAATGGAAATCTATAAATTTGTGAAACAGAATATTCCTATTGAGGGTGGCCCTGATTTGAACACTTGGCAGCGACCTGAGAGCTTGATCCACAATTTCACGACTAAAAAGATCAAATTTCCATTCTTCCTGCTTCTCTTAATGTTAATCTTGATGATACTATTTCTGTCCTTCATAGGGGGATTCCTGGCTGACCATAATGGATAAGATGGGTGATCTTCCAAGCTTGGCTAACTTTCTGAAGTAAAGATTGTCAGATATCGGCTGGTACGCTTATCATCCCATATACTGAGCAAACATTGAAAGAAGAAGCGCATCAAGTTTTGATCTGTGAAAACTGAGATGACAATGTATATGGGAATTATGATGGAGCAGTTGTATTATACTGTAGACGCTCGAGAATAGGGTACACGCACAATTAGTGTTGTTGATTACAATATGTGTGGATTTAAAATGGATTTGTGTGTACATAGAATTGATTAATTGATAGAAATAGATACTGTATATTTGATGTATGGATCATACCTTCCCATAGCTGTATAGGTCTATCTGTCAGTCTCTGATTCTTGGTATCAGCACATTTTGTGTGTTTAAGTCCGTGTGGTACCAGAGTGAGTTGTAGTATCACAGGAAGCAAAGAATGCAGAAAATCATTGGTTTTGTTGTTGTAACGTCAGTGTAATAGTATGAGATATTATCTGATGCATGTTTGAGTTTTCCTGGGCAGAGTGCTGCCTGAAGCATCGTTGTAAGTATCTATCATGTACCCTGATTAAGTTTTGCGTGTACTAAAATGATGCTTTTGTTGTTTCCTCCCTAGATAGCATTGTTTCTCTTTTGCTCCAGACACCAGGAAAGTTGAAACTCTTGAAGGAAAAAGAAATATGGCAAAATGTCTTTTTAGTTGGGATAGATTTGTCTTATACCAGGCCGGTGCCTGTATTATTGTATCAAAGTCATGGGATGGATTGTCCATGTCGGCTAAGCGAAAGTCCTCATGCGATCAAGTCAGTTGTCATGAAATAGGTTGATAGCGCAATGACATCTAATAAACGTGCGTCGTCCTGCTGATGATCTTATATTTATATCACTGTTCAATTATCTTAGTCACCTCGAAATGATGATCTTATATTTATATCACTGTTCAATTATCTTAGTCACCTCGAAATGTAGTAAACGTGTGTGGTGCGAATCTGTTGGTAAACCAACTTTTCAATGGTCCTAACACGATTTTGATCATCCTGATGCATAATCCGTACGATTATATGACAGTATTTGTTTTTCTGTCGTTTCCTTCCAAGTCTAGATGAGTTCACCGTAGACTGATAGATGCTCGCAGCCTAATGAATGCCCGTGCCGACAAATGCAAGAAAAGGGCCGTTGGGAGGGTGACAGGAAATTGCTTCTGTTTCAAACAGTAAAGGACTCTATATTATATAGTGTTCGCTCATTAGACATATTTGCCTGAGAAAAATAGAATCTTTAAAGCTGTTAAGGTGAGCAGAAGCTGTTCTAGCGAGAGCCATGGCAAGCAGTTCTCTCCTGTCCGCCGTAGCCAAGAGGTAACATAGAATAATGAATAGAACTTATTATTTGATCATTTTCCAGTTGCGTCACTTAGAGAAAACAGATTTCTCTGTTTATCCTCTTCTGTACGTAATAACCATTGTTAGTTACTAACTTACAGTGTCTGAGCAATTTCCTGTTAATTTGAGCTGACTTATTCAGTTACACACTGAGCAGCCAGTCATGTTCTTGCAACGCAATTTCTTGTATTGTGGTAGATTGGAAGGCAAAGTAGCTCTAATCACCGGTGGAGCAGGTGGCCTTGGATCAGTGACAGCAAAACTCTTCCATGAACACGGTGCTAAAGTCTTGATAGCCGACGCCCAGGACGACAAAGGCCGTCTGATCTGCCAAAACCTGTCTCCAGAGCGTGCATCTTTCATCCACTGCGACGTAACAAGCGAATCAGATATCCAAAACGCGGTGAAGACCGCGGTGTCAACCTATGGTAAGCTGGACATCATGTTCAACAATGCAGGAATTTTGGACCCCGTGATACCCAACATCCTTAACTACAGTCAGGCCGACTTTGAGCACGTGCTTCGTGTCAACGTTGTTGGTGCCTTCTTAGGCACAAAGCACGCTGCTAGATTCATGAAACAAGCCAAACGAGGGAGCATCATCAACACAGGGAGCGTCTGTTCAGTCATTGGTGGGGTGGCTACGCATGGGTACGCAAGCTCCAAGCATGCAGTTCTTGGGCTCACCAGGAACACAGCTGTGGAGTTGGGACGTTACGGAATCAGAGTTAACTGCGTGTCGCCTTACGTGTTTCCGTCATCGATGTCGAGGGGGCTCTTGGGCCGCGATGAGGATGATCCAGTGCATGACATTGGTTCCAATCTTGAGGGGGTGAGTCTGAAGCCAGAGGATGTGGCTGAGGCGGTTGTATATCTGGCGAGTGATGAGTCTAGGTATGTGAGTGGTCATAACCTGGTTCTTGATGGAGGGTTCACTGTTATGAATTCAGCTCTCACTATGTTCAACAAATAGGTATCCTTTTCATTTTTGTTCTTAGGTATCGTATGTCCTGTAGAAGACATGGAACAAACTGGTGTTCATTACATGGAATACACCAGGGAACAAACTCATGTTCAAGACAACAATAAAATAACCTTTTTAACTTTGTCGTCGTCTCAGATATGATCACGCTGCTGCTTATTCTATTCTTTCTTTTCTTTTATACATTGCCTTGCCTTCATAGACATTTTTCCCTTTTACATATTTCAATTCTATAACACTCAAGGCTTAAATATATTTTTTAATTCTGTAATTTTGGCTTTTTTCATTTTTTATTTTTTTAGTGTTCATAATCTTTCTATAATTTTTTGATATTTCGTGATTTGGTTTATTTCAATATTGGATTTTGGTAAAGTTGCGGGAATAAATCATGTGCCTCTTAAGAATTTGATAAAATTATTATGTACGCAGAAACGGCGTGCCACAACGACTAATATATAATATTTCTCAGTCCAAATATAAAGTCTAACGAAATCATTTTGGACACAATACTACAGTGCATTTATTTATTCACTCTGATTCGTAATTATTGTTTAATATATAAAAAAAATTCCCCAACAAAAAAAATTACATAACATAAATGCTATATACTATATATATACAAAATAAAATGATTGGACAATCAACAATAATTTCTGTCTCACAAATCTCAATATCGAACATACTTTACTTATCTTAAAATATTTTACATTACTTTAAAGCAAAAATCCAAATATATTATCTTTATCCAACACATACTTATCTATTCCTATTTTTATTTCCGTGAGCACCCACTCCTCGCCTTAATTTTCTCTCCCTCTCCCTTCGTTGCCGTAGCCTTCGCCTTCACTCCACAAATAAGTTACTGTCATCGCCTTCGCCTCTTATTTTGGTAGTGTAGAAATTGGGTCCTCGATTAAGATTTCCAGGGCTTTTTCTTCTTTCTTCCGGGCAGATGTTCTTCCCTAATTTTGGTGGATTGGTTTGAAAGTCAACAGTAGAAATATTATATATGTAGGGGGGCAATTTTGTCTTTTAATATTTTGATTCTGTTCATTTTTAAGTAGGGAAGCTAGCTATATATATATATATATTTTTTTTTTTTAAATTAAGAGGTGTTTTTGCAGATTATTTTTTCATGATAACGTATTTGTATTTTTCAATTATCACATAAGGGTAAAATGCAATTCACCCCCTTGTATTATTGAAAATATTTAAAAACTAAATCCATGTTTATTTTTTTATTTCACACACCTTGACTGTGTGTCTTTGATTTGTTTTAGTAGGTTTTGATTTTCGGATAGTTTAAATATAGGCCCAAATATATATAATATAATATGATATAATATAGTATAATATAATATTATATTATATATATTATATTAATATAATATATATATATATATAATATGATTTGACAACTTTTGTCCTTTAAATTTTGATATCAAATATACACCACTTATTTTAAATTATTTTATATTATTTCAAAATACAAATTTAAACATATATTATCTCAAATACACATTTATCTATCTCTATTTTCTCTTTCTATCTCAAAAAAATCAAAACAAAATACTCAAAAACTTAATTCAAACACTACCAATTTGAATTAAATCTCAAATCCGTAGAAATGTTGAGGAATGAGGGTCCATGAGAGAAAACCATTTGCTCAACTCTGCAAAGTGCAAACCTATTATAATAATAATAATAATAATTATTATTATTATTATTAATATTATTATTTTCTCTCTCTAATCTTCTTCAATTACTGGTTTTATTTAAGAGCAAAATTAATCCTAATCAAGCTTCAGTGATAATCTTAATACTTGCTCTCATTTCAAGTTTTCACCTTCGGAAACAACACTTGACGGCAGTTTCCTTACGTCAAGCCAGGTCGTCAGTTTCGATATTTTTGATTCGACGATTTCTTAGATGCTGTTCATCCAAAAAATTGAGCCCTGATTTGTAAGTTCTTTATTGATTTTTTATTTTAATAATTCTGAGATTTTTATATTAGCTTGCCTGAAAATATATCGGAAAAATTTTATATATAGTTGAAACTATTACATTGTCAAGCTGGGCATCAATTTTCTTTGTTGATTTTGAGCTCAATTTAGGAATAAATTAAGTATACTATTAGGGTTTGAACATATTGAGTTCGAAAAGAACGTGGACATGGTGATTTATAGTTTGTTATTCCTTTTTATTTTTGACATTTGTGAGTTGGTTAAGTAGATAACTGGGGATATGGATAAGAAGTGCAAGAAATGGTTTTGTTTTGTTTTGCTGAAATTTGGATTTTTGTGTAATTGAATATTTTGCTTGAGAGGATAAAACTCATTATGTAGGTTTGCTTTTTAGCTTAACCATCCTGAGCTCTGGTTTCATTTATTGCCAATTCTAAGTTCTTTCCTTCTTTTTTTCTTCTTAGGTTATATCAGAGGAGATAAGAATTATGTCGAGGCAAATGCTGCTTGTTTTTCTGTTGCTGATATTGATTATCACGTCCCAATTTGAATGGAGGCAACAGTTAGTTAGTGATGTCGATACAACAAGAAAGGAATCTCAGAAGCAGCAGCAAATTTCACAGAGAGAAGAAGGTGTCAAGGAGAAGGTAATTCTATCCTGATCGCCGAGTATGGTATTTTTCATTGGGAACTAATGCCTTGGTTTTCATGTGAAATTGTTGTACATCATAACCAATTGGTTGGTCTGCAAAAATTTGCTTCAGGTGCCGCACTTTAGCTAATCTGCTATATAAAGCTGATGTGCTTTGGCCCCCTGCAACCTAATGTATAACGTAATTGCACATCATATTGTTTCTTAATTTCAGCCTTTGGAGAAACTTGAAACCTTATTGATTTTCACTTTGTTCTTTAGGAGTTACTCTCATACAGTATCACTTTATTCATGACCCTGCAGTCTTTTTGGGAAAGCTTGTATTCTGTCGAAACCATCTGATGCTTCTGAGGCTGACTATGGTTGAGTTAATTAAAATGAATATCGTGAATCAGCAAGGTCCTGTATAGGGTTTTCTATGTGTTATCTATACTTAACATGATTGGACGATGTGATGCTAACAAAATACGTGATTTCATTGAGACTCAGTTGCGTATTTATGCTTTCAGCTACTAGCATAAAAGTTTGGGTGGAATGTGATCTTGGAAATTCTCAGTTCATTGTTATGAAAAAGGAAGAATATCATGTGTCAATTGTTTTTCTGATGATCTAGCTTGACTTTCGGCTTTTGATTCTCTCTTTTTTGTTAGGGGTGGGGGAAGCTGAGTGTTGTTGGCTTATTATATCAAGGAAGTGGACAATGATTGCATGTCAGAAATTATCCAAACTGAATTTTGCAAACTTGCTGTAGGTTGCCATAGGATACATTTCAAAACAATCATTCTTTTGACCTTCTGTTATTGAGCTATTCATGGTACACTGAATTACCATTTTCAAAGTTCTTAATCTGGAATTTTTCTTAGCGTTGTTGCTTAATCTGGAAGAACTCTTACAATATCAAGTTCTATACTTCAAGTGTAGACACTTCAACATATGCTTCTGATCTGATATTTATCAACTTCTGCAGGTTATCTTATCGCAGGAGAAGAACATCCAGAGGCTGAACGAGCTTGTCCGGAGCCTCAGAGAACAACTGCAACAGTGTTAGAGTTATAATGAAACGTTCAACGGCACTTTCAGCTCGTTGCAGAAAAGGGGTATTCAGCTTGAGAGACAGCAGATTCTGGAAGACTGAACCTGCAAACTTGAAGTATGTCTTATGTGCAATAGTTGAACTTTGTCCATCCATTATAATATTTCTTCTTTTGTAATAATTGTCTGTAAAATCTAATTAGTTAAGGAAAATTACTGAAGCAGGGGTGGCAAATTTCACCTGAATCCCCTTATGTGTGTTATATAAGCCTATTTAGTAAAATTCCATTGACTCTTCATTTGATCTGCATTCCAGTTTGCCTGATGGAAAATTATGATCAAACATTGTGATAGAAACCACAAGAATTGGGCAGGCATTGCTTGTAAACAGACTTCATATCATATCATCTAATGGAATACACACACACACACACACACACACACACATTTATAGATGCATAATGAAATTTGACTTTTTTTGTCCCTAAAATATTTCTGAAATACATTTTATTACTCAGAAAAAATATTTCAAATCAACTATGATCACAATATTATGCTTCTCTTTTCATATATTAGATCAAATATTACTATTATATTCTTATCTCATCTCCAAATTCACATTCAAAATCATTTCTATCTCCAATTATTTGATTTGCTTTATTTCTCATTATGATGAGATGACATCATAGCCTTATTATTTTTCTGCCTTCTGCCTTCTGCCTTCTGCCCTCACTCACTTTTTGCTTTCTGGAGCAGTTCAAATTTTTTGCTACATGTAGTTTCAAATCAAACATACAACCAAAAGAGTAGATTAAAATGCTCATATATATGAAATTTAAACCCATAAATTTTGATTTCTTATGATTCAAAAGCTCTCTTCGTTTCTATTCTTTGAAGATTGAAGAATCGGAAAAACTAAAGATAATTTAGTAACACAGAGTTTCTGATGAACCATAGGCGCTTTCTTATCCCAATATTATAGTCCACTGGATCACTGGCCCATTAGCCCACATTTATGGGCTATAGCCCAATTCAACTTTCCGTAGGGCAAAACATAAAAGCCCAATATATTTTCGACGATGGGGTTTGCCGTGTTAACTCGGCGTCGTTCATTTCTCACTCGCTCTGCTTTCAGCCGAAATCTTCCCGACTGATATTGATACGAATTAGGGCCCAACTTTTGTGGCAGCCCGATAGCGACTCGCCGCAAGCGTAATACTCGCCTTCCAGCCCGATAGGAGAGAAGGTACCTTAGTTATGTCAGTAGACTTGAGTAACAAAGAAATCAGAGAACAATTTAGCAGAAAAGATTTGGTTCCCGGTACTCAAATATTCAGTTCGTAATTTCCGGCAGGTTTGGCCGATGCCTTTATGAATATCAAGAAAAGGATGAAAGCCCTTATCCTTTGAATGCAGAGGATGCACATATCAATGTCCCTGTAAGCTCGCATTTCCCTGTTTTCATGTAAGTATTTCCGTACTTCTCTTCATTGAAGTTTATGTATGTGAGTGGTAATAAGCGTTTATATATTGAGTGGTAATAAGCGTTCATAATTATCATTAGTTAGTCAAGATTTGATCTTTTCAGTGCATAAATGAAACCCACAATCAAGGCAGATGTGGGTTTCATTTATGCACTGAAAAGATCAAATCTTGACTAACTAATGATAATTATGAACGCTTATTACCACTCAATATATAAACGCTTATTACCACTCACATCATAAACTTCAATGAAGAGAAGTACGGAAATACTTACATGAAAACAGGGAAATGCGAGCTTACAGGGACATTGATATGTGCATCCTCTGCATTCAAAGGATAAGGGCTTTCATCCTTTTCTTGATATTCATAAAGGCACCGGCAAACCTGCCGAAAATTACGAACTGAATATTTGAGTACCGGGAACCAAATCTTTCTGCTAAATTGTTCTCTGATTTCTTTGTTACTCAAGTCTACTGACATAACTAAGGTACCTTCTCTCCTATCGGGCTGGAAGGCGAGTATTACGCTTGCGGCGAGTCGCTATCGGGCTGCCACAAAAGTTGGGCCCTAATTCGTATCAATATCAGTCGGGAAGATTCGGCTGAAGAGCAGAGCGAGTGAAATGAACGACGCCGAGTTAACACGGCAAACCCCATCGTCGAAAATATAGTGGGCTTTTATGTTTTGCCCTACGGAAAGTTGAATTGGGCTATAGCCCATAAATGTGGGCTAATGGGCCAGTGATCCAGTGGACTATAATATTGGGATAAGAAAGCGCCTATGGTTCATCAGAAACTCTGTGTTACTAAATTATCTTTTTTTTTCCGATTCTTCAATCTTCAAAGAATAGAAACGAAGAGAGCTTTTGAATCATAAGAAATCAAAATTTATGGGTTTAAATTTCATATATATGAGCATTTTAATCTACTCTTTTGGTTGTATGTTTGATTTGAAACTACATGTAGCAAAAAATTGAACTGCTCCAGAAAGCAAAAAGTGAGTGAGGGCAGAAGGCAGAAGGCAGAAGCAGAAAAATAATAAGGCTATGATGTCTTCTCATCATAATGAGAAAAAAAGCAAATCAAATAATTGGAGATAGAAATGATTTTGAATGTGAATTTGGAGATGAGATAAGAATATAATAGTAATATTTGATCTAATATATGAAAAGAGAAGCATAATATTGTGATCATAGTTGATTTGAAATATTTTTTCTGAGTAATAAAATGTATTTCAGAAATATTTTAGGGACAAAAAAAGTCAAATTTCATTATGCATCTATAAATGTGTGTGTGTGTGTGTGTATCCATTAGATATGATATGAAGTCTGTTTACAAGCAATGCCTGCCCAATTCTTGTGGTTTCTATCACAATGTTTGATCATAATTTTCCATCAGGCAAACTGGAATGCAGATCAAATGAAGAGTCAATGGAATTTTACTAAATAGGCTTATATAACACACATCAGGGGATTCAGGTGAAATTTGCCACCCCTGCTTCAATAATTTTCCTTAACTAATTAGATTTTACAGACAATTATTACAAAAGAAGAAATATTATAATGGATGGACAAAGTTCAACTATTGCACATAAGACATACTTCAAGTTTGCAGGTTCAGTCTTCCAGAATCTGCTGTCTCTCAAGCTGAATACCCCTTTTCTGCAACGAGCTGAAAGTGCCGTTGAACGTTTCATTATAACTCTAGCACTGTTGCAGTTGTTCTCTGAGGCTCCGGACAAGCTCGTTCAGCCTCTGGATGTTCTTCTCCTGCGATAAGATAACCTGCAGAAGTTGATAAATATCATATCAGAAGCATATGTTGAAGTGTCTACACTTGAAGTATAGAACTTGATATTGTAAGAGTTCTTCCAGATTAAGCAACAACGCTAAGAAAAATTCCAGATTAAGAACTTTGAAAATGGTAATTCAGTGTACCATGAATAGCTCAATAATGGGGCGGGTCTGGGATGCCATTTTTCGGGTTCGGGGCGGGTCTGTGGCAGCTAAAACCTGCCCCGGCCGGGTCCGGGCCGGGTTACAGGTCCTGTCTCGAACCCGCCCATTGGACCCGACCCCGGCCCCGATCCAACCCCTCTTTTTTATTGTATATTATTAATATATACAATATATTATAAATAAAAATTATCTTATATATATATGAATCCTAAATAATTTTTGCATATACCCAACTATATATAAAAATACCAAAAATGAAAAATTATGTTAATTTAATAATTTAGATCAACGTATTTTTTGTCTTATCCAATTCATTTTAGATTGAAAATTATATTAAAATATTTAAATCTAAATTGATATTATTTCTTAAAAAAATATTAATTTAATGTATTCTTTGTATAAATTAATTAGGTCGGGACGGGGCGAAATTTTTTAGCATGGCGAGACAAGGCTGGGACGGGTTATGGGGCTGTCAAAAATTAAATGAGGCAGGTCTGGTACGGGTCCAGGCGGGGCGGGGGCGGGGGCGGGGGCGGGGTGGGTTATGGGGCTGGCAAAAATTAAATGGGGTGGGTCTGGTACGGGTCCAAACGGGGCTGGGGCGGATTATGGGTCTGGCAAAAATTAAATGGGGCGGGTCTTGAATCCGGGCGGACCCGTACCAGACCCGCCCCATTGCCATCTATATAGTTTTTCTTTCAGCTGCTAATTCGGCCCATTTTATTCTCTCAAGTTTTCCTTTCACTTTCAACTAATGCTCAATCTTGAAGGAGAGCGTGGGCCTTTTTACATGTTTACTATTACAATCAAGTGTTGCTCTGTTGCAGGTAAGTTCGAACCTGCTGGAGATCATTCATATCATTTGTGTATGATTCAAGTTGGGTTGCAGCAACTTCAAGGACACTGCTCCTTTTGTAGATTTCGTTAAATTATTGTTCAAAATATATGGTCCCCACTTAACTTTGGTCTGTATATCAGAATAAACGAGCATCTGGAAATGCTAAATTTAGCCAAATTCAAGAGGTCTTCCAACACCATCCAGTTATTTCAACTGATTCAAAGACTATATCCAACTCTTCCAATATCTGGATGTAGTCATTTTACGTTGATGTCGAACCAGAATCCTTATTCTTCAATTCTCACTGTCAAGTTCAGAGCAGAGGGTTGCTGAACACAATGTTGCAATCTTTTGGGATCTGGATAACAAGCCACCAAAGACATTTCCTCCATATGATGCAGCGATGAGGCTAAAGAAGGCTGCCCAGAAGTTTGGGTTCGTCAATTATATGATTGCTTATGCCAATCGGCATGCATTTAGCTATGTTCCCCCGTCAATTAGGGCGCAAAGAAGAGAGAGGAAAACATGGAATGAGCTAGAGACCAAGGGCGTTGTTAAGCCAGATGAACCATACATATGCCGAGTTTGTGGGAGGAGATTTTATACCAATGAGAAGCTCATTAATCATTTTAAGCAAATTCATGAGCGTGAGCAGAAGAAACGGTTGAATCAGATAGAGTCTGCGCGAGGGAAGAGGAGGGGTGCAGATGGTGGCAAGGTATGCTATGAAGATGGAGAAGTACAGAAATGCTGCTAGGGATATTTTGACCCCTAAAGTTGGGTATGGTTTGGCAGATGAGTTGAAACGAGCAGGGTTTTGGGTTAGGATAGTTTCAGACAAGCCACAGGCAGCAGACGTTGCATTGAGAAATCAAATGGTGGATATGATGGACAGAAGAATAGTTGAATGCTTGTTTCTTGTATCGGATGATTCAGATTTCGTAGAGATTTTGAAGGAAGCAAGACTGAGGTGTTTGAAAACAGTGGTTGTGGGTGATATCAGTGATGGAATTCTCAAGAGGACTGCAGATGCTGCATTCTCATGGCAGGAGATTATGATGGGGAAGGCTAAGAAAGAGGCTGTATCAGTTGTTGGAAGGTGGAAAGACCAAAGTGTGTTGCAAAAATTGGAATGGAAATATGATCCTGAAACAGAGAAAAAGCTGTATTATTATGAAATTGAGAGTGAGGACTCTGATATTGATTGCCTTAGTCCTGGTGAATATGGCTCTCTTCTGGATACGGAAAATGATGGTGCATGGTGGGAACTGGAGTCCAGAACTAAAGAATTAAAAAGACCTCCAGAATGATTGACGTAAATATTTGATGACAAAGTGTTTAATTCTGACAACTTTAACAGACTCTGTTTTGTGTAGACCTGAATGCTCTGACATTCTGGAATGGAAAGTTGCTTTACTGAAATCTTTCAAACACGGTAACATCTGCGTCATTCTTGTGTCTTACATTAACACGTTAATGTTAGCAACTTTTTGTGCGATCACAAGCATGATCCTACTCAATAGTACTACGAGTAATGAAATAGATGGAATGGGCAACAGATGTTGGTCAGGTGGTTGTAAAAGTTGGCACTTTTGTTAGAATATCAGATGGAATCGGCTTAATGCTCATCTGACAGAAGATTTTGTGGGAGGTCCTAACAATACTTTCCAACTTGCAATAAACAGGGTCTTGAAACAATTAACAGATGTAAGTATATTTTTCCGAAGCACGTGGAAATTCTGTTTCTTGAACGACTTGAATTGTACTCAATTTCGCGAGGTTAATAGGATGAACTTCAGCTGCTTGCGCTTGTAGCTGATTTCGAGCTCAACCCAGTTTAATCATTCATACAAAAGAGACAGCTGTCTGCAAAGTAGACCTGACGGTTATGTATTGAGAGTTCTTGGTATGTATATATCTTATACCAGTGAGTTTTACTTTTTTCAAGATGTTGTAGCTGACGATAAAAGTTCTTTTTAGTTCATTTTGCTCGAGTCTAATGTCCTGTTTCTACTGTTACTCACTTTTATGCTACTGTGGGGTGGAGTTCTTGTCCTGCTAAACAGAAGCAACTTCGTTCTTGAGTGAATCCTGAAAATAGTATAAAGTAAGAGTTGTAAAAACAATGGTTGGTGGCATCTAATAAATTATAGCTAACCATTAGTAGTTAGAAAATTCAATGTCTGTATTCATATAGTTAGTTTTATTTCCACTGTAAATGACCTGGTCTATATCCTATGCGATAACTGTATAATGCTAGTGCAAACACTCCTCCTTTCAAATATCCTGTAAAGTAGTAACTAAAATCCAAATTTGTATATGCACTTAGTGGTGAGATTACATCCATATATTTCTGTGTTTTCCCACTCGGTTCATATAAATATTTTCCAGTGAAATCCATGATAGGATGTCATTCTCTATCCAACAAAATGGCGAATTCTTGATTTGTTGGATTAAAGATGTAAAATCCTATATTTTTTGGTAAGAATTGTAGTATAAACTGTAGTAGAAATTCTTGCTGATATAGAAACTGCCATGAATTCTGCAATGTCAAAGTTCATCTTGTTACAGAGGAGACATGAAGGACATTAGGTTTTAAATGGAAACTGACAGGTTTGCTGATACATGCCGTTGCTATCGACTGATCCTCCAACTTAAAAGGCATTCATGGATAGCTAACTCTGGAGAAGGTGCTTTTTTAATTGGCTTAACGTAGGAAACAATTGGCATTAATATTTCAGTACTCGAAATAGGCTAAATTGGCTGGAGCAACTTTGGATTAGGTAGACTTGAAAGCCTAGCCTTCATATACACATCTACCTTCTCTATTACCATTAATGGGCAAATTAAGTCTTTCTCTGCATGTATCTGTTATACACACACATCTTCACGGGGAATATATAATATGATATGTGATTATAGTAGGAAGAAAACTGAGGGAAGGAGTCGTTCATAATATGCCTTATTCTCGGGGGTGTCAGTGTAATTACACTGTTAAAATTGTGTTAGTTCATAACTACGAAGTTGCTTTGCTTTAATATCCAGTGTGATGGCAGTTAGGACTTTTAATGTGAAATTTAATTGCTTCTTGAATGTAATGTGTTAACCAACAATGTGAGCAATGAATGAAGCCTATTAGCAGATTGTGGTTGCAAATATTTACTAGAATGTTCATTCTGCCAGCAAGCTTCTTGTGATGCCTTCCCGTACAATTAATAACATTTTCTGGCCTGAGTTTTAATTAACACTTGTTTTTCTACCACACCCCTCTTCCTCTTTAATACAGCTCAATTCATTTCTCTAGTTTTTTGCATGTCCCTCTTTGTCAAAGGTGGAAGTCCTTAACCAATTCTGAATTTAAGAAAAGCCTGTCCTTTTCTATCTCTAGTGTTCTTGTTCTATATATAGCCCTTTGAAGCCATGAAAGTAACATCAGAAACACAACTCTCAGAATTCATCCCTTTGTCTGCCTGTTGAAAGGTATAATCTTGAACTAATGAAAACTGTTGTTTCATTCACTGTTTCATTGGATTTTCTTGATTGTTACAGTCTGTTATTTTCCTGTCTGAACTTGTTTCACTGTTCCATCGGATTTTGTTGACTGCTGTAATCTGTTGTCTTCTTGTCTGACCTTCATTTGTTTGATGAAACTAATATACAGGTTGCAAAAATGAATTGCAAAGCTGAGAGCCCGAAACTTGAGCTGAAACTGAAGCTATCCCCACCAAGGGATCATCGGCAAGTTCTTTCACCTGGTGGTTCGATTTCTTCCAACGAGACATCTCCACGAAGCTCGTGTGTGTCCCGAGAAGCGAGCCCTGATGAGGCCGGATGCCTTTCTGGAAGATGGGAGGAGACAAGTCCCATGATGCTGGTTGGGTGCCCGAGGTGCCTAATGTATGTTATGCTATTGCGGGAGAATCCCAAGTGCCCGAAATGCAAGAGCACCGTTTTGCTGGATTTTCTGAATGAGGATGGTACTAGGAAACTCAAGAAGTGAAGTAGCAGAAATTAGCAGTTGATGTGTTTGAAAAAGATTCTTGGTTCCCTTGTTTTGGTCACTCCTTTTTTCGCCCCTCGAATGGTTCAGTTTTTTTCAACTCTTTTTTAACATTTTTATTCTTTTATAGTTTCTTTCATCTCATTTTGTGTAATTCTTGGATGATTCGATTTTAATAGAATCTGTACATCTAAGATTATTGGATAAAACACCGAATAGGTGGTCAGAATTATCAAGCACGGTAGAATTTACCTGTTTTACTTACTGTATCAATATTTAAATTTTAATGCTTGTTTTATTGGTTTCAAATTTCTTCTATCATGACTAAGTTTGGTGTTGAGCAAGGCAGGTGAAAGTAAAAGAGACATCACCACCCTCGGATAGGTTGTAGTTTTTTGGACAATTTTCTTTAGTCATATGTTAACCCAAGAAATATAAAAAGAAATTTTAGACCCTTTAAATAATGTGTTAATATTTTTAAATAACAAAAAAATAGTAGAGGCATATGAAGAAGTCTCAAGTGACACTAAATGCAATGAAATACAGTTGCAGCAAACCTTTCTGCTATAATAATAAAGGTGTAAAAAGTTGATGGAAGTTGGTTCACATCACATGCTTCTTGGAAGCAGCCTATAGTCATCAAATTGAAGCATTCAATTGCCCACCACTAACAACATTTTTAACTAGAGATTAAGTTTTAGGTGCCCATTTAATAGTTAGGGCTTGGGGGCTGAATTTGAACCCGTCTAACTGCTATTGATGGTAGTATATGAATGTTTGTAATAACTTCGGAATAAATTGTGAAAAACATTCAAACTCAGTTGTAGTAAAAATTAAAATTTGTTTGAAGATTAAGTGAAATATATGTATAATAAATATATATATATATATATATAATCTTATATTTACAATTTTAACGACAAATTGAAAAAGTAATACAAAATTGCTCATAATTCTTTACTTAAATCAACTACTTAAGGATTTCAAAAGCAAAAATATATTTCAGAACACTATCAGAAAATAAATCTAAACCCTTTAATTCAATTAGGATAAGGTCCGAATCGTGCAGATGTACACTTGACTATGTTAGTATTCACAGTTTTGAATGTTAATTTTTTATGGCGATGACTACTTTCTAAGCAACTAAACCAATTGAACTTTTATAAATTGGACGGAAAGTTTAGCGTAGGTTGTTTCACAATCATTATAAGACAGCTTACAGAATATTAGAACGGCTACCATATAACTGAGCAATTTAAAGACCATCGGCTCAATGACTGATTTATTTTCTCAATGCAATAAACACTGGGTCCGGGCAGCTTACAATTATTGCACAGGACTGCAATAAAAAAAATCAAATAGAAGCTTCAATCTGAAAACTTATATCAATATCATCTAAGAAACACTTTCAACATGCAGAGTAAAGGGAACCAGGTGAGGGCACCTTGCTAGCGCTAGAACTCACAGAACAAGACAATAAAACCAGCACATTAAATAAGAAATAACCATCTGATGATAATTTTCTAGGGTTGATGACCAACTTAAGATTGTAGAGTTTGATCAGATTAAAACGAACATGAGACAGTATACAGCAAGATTCCAACCATTACGCAGCAACCTGACCAAAGAGGCTCTTCCGTATCTGCAATCAAATCGAAATGATTTAGACCAAGGATCATGGTTAATAACTTCAAGAGCAATCGGAAGATGCACCATAAAGTTAAATCCTAACCGTCATCTAAAAAATATACCAGAATAGTAATATGAAATTTTAGCTGGGACAATGATTACAAGTCTCTTACATGAATCCAACAATATGTTGTATGTTATGTTTTGAAGAGTACTTCATGCATAGTAGAGCGTAACATGCAACATGAGGTACACTTCATACCTTTGAATTTTGCAAAGCTTCAACAAGTAGATTTCCACACTGGATACAGGAAAAAGGCACATGTGACGAGAATAAGGTAAGTAGTGGGTACCTCTGGCAACTTTTTACGGAATACAACATCCAGTCTAGCATCAAGAGTGTTCTCAAATACAATCTTCCCATCTCTAGATGCCAACACAACACCACCCGAGCTGAAAAAGACATATAAAAGAGTTAAGTAAGATGTCAGCAGCTTCCAGGTTCCAAGTCAGCCAATGCGAGAGCTCAAGCATCTCTAGACCTTAGATGCCCATATTCACTAACTATACCCATCAAAGCAAACCAGTTGTCAGAACAGTTGAATTACCAGAAAAGACCATGTGCATTGTGACGAGAAGGAGGGGGTGGGAGGTGAACATTATCAACAATGATCTCAGGCTGGTGCACTTTTAACTTCTCTGCATACTCCTCCTTTGCTGAGTGCAAGACAGACTGCACCAAGTGTACATCATCTTCACGACAGCGCAATAAGACGGATGGCTCTTTCAGCCTCAACAAACTCTGAAATGCAAAAAATATATTTTCCAACAAAAGCAAATGGATGGTCAGATAGCAATAAGTTGGGCCTGAAGCCATTAAATGAAAATATGAATGGCATTTTTCCAACTTAAACTCAATTTTACATTAAGGAAAATTTTGTGAGCACTATTGCATCATCACAAATATGAATAATTGAAACAAGTAACACAATGTTGGATTGGAAACTTAATCTGAAAAATTAAGTCCATCAATGTACAATATAGGAGATATAAAGGATCATGCCACATTCAATTTTCTATACAATCTACAGATATATACAATGTATCAGGGCTCAGTTCGCGCAACCTGAACAATGAGGTCCTTCAAGAGGTTCTTATAGTTATGATGGTCACGGCTAACATTCAAAAGGTCCTTCGATGCAGCCTCCTTCATGGCATTGACCAAATCATCCTGAGCTTGAAGAACCTTGATTCGAGAAGCATTCAGCTGCATGGAGTACTCACTACAACAACCCAATTGCATGGAAATTTTAATCATATGATATCCAAAATCAGAAAGATCACAGGACAGGACACAAACTCTATAAGTTTTGGTTTTCAATATAAATGAGTTACATAACCACCAAGATGTTTCCCCAGAGAGTTTAAACATCAAATACTCATAAGGATCTAGCGTACAGATTCCCACATAAATTTCTCACGTCATAAGAGTTTGAGAACATGATCAGGAGATGGACTTTGAAAATTCTGGAGGTTGTACTTTCTATCCAGATCTCCAAGAAAATTGGGGATAATAAAGAAATTTAGAAATTAACACCACCGCCAGGGGATCAGCAATTAAACACCCACCCCATTGGATGTACTAATCATATTTCGTTTGATAATGATATTAAATTTCAAAGTATTCCAAATAAAATCGCGAGAAAATATTCAAGTTTTGCTTCAACCAAACACACAGCAATTTAATAATCAAAGACAAAAACAAATAAAAAAGGTTTACATTTTTTTGCGGACTTGAACTTGTTTTTCTTTGCGCTCATACTCTTGTCTGATCTTTTTCTTCTCAGCTTCCACCAACTGCAACTTCTCGATATTGAATTCCTACACCAACAGCAAAACCGAATTCGACTAAAATTCGCGAAAACCAAAGCATACCATAAACCTAAATCAGAGGAGTCGGAACTCCAAATAGGTAAAAGTAGTACTTCTTCGGCGGAGACGGAGATCTCGTTGGCCTTCTCCTCCGCTTCTTGGCGGATGAAGCGGACCATCTGCTGGATCTGCTTGGAAACGTCGGTGTCGTTCATTTTTCGGATCCGGATCGGGTTCTGACAAATCGGAATTGGGTTCTTCTCTTCCTCCGGAGAAGACTAGACGCAACTGGAGACAACTCCTTTGTTTGGGGGATTAATTGGCCCGTTAATGAGAAGTTGTCACTTCTGCAAGCGCTTTTCCCTTTAAATATATAGTTTCCTGTAATTAAAGTCGTCTTATGAAGAACGACGCTTTTGTCCCCGCAGAGCGTTTCTAACTGATTTGATTTATTTATTTTTTTAAATAATTTTTAAATTAATTTATCCTTATTATAATTATTCTAATGTGTAAAACAATTTCTTTCAAATAAATTTTTAATTTTTTAAACAGTTCCGAGTTTTCTTAATATTATTAGATGTTTGAAAAATAAATTGTTATGAACAATCTACAAAAATATAGATTTCATATTGCTACTAATTAATACGTATTAAAAGAAGTTTAAGAATAAAGTAAGTTATATAATAATATAAACTTATAATTAAAATAAATTAATTAGCAATAGCTTGAGGCAAATATTTATTATATATGTAATTATATGAAATAAATCATATTCTAAAAAGTGTATATAATATTTTTTATATATTTTTAAAAATAATAAATATTTTTGTCCTTTATTGTGTATCAATGTGTGCTTAATTTGAGCTATATGACGTGGGTAAAATATAAAAAATTATCAATAGTTTCGTGAGGCAGAAAATTCACATGATAAAATAATTAAAATGAATAGTTAGAGCTTAGAAACTCAGATTCTTGCAAGTGTTTATGGTAACTTTAATTTTTTATTTATGTAATCTTTCTTCCCTCCCTCGTCAATACTAATCGCAAATATGAACTAAATTTCAAACTTAATATTGTAAGTGACCTAAAAACCCGATTTTTATTTCATAAAGGCATTAATATTCGGAGGATGTGTTTTTTTCAGACAACATATTAGACCAGTATAGTTCCTTAGAGAATCTAGGTTTAAGGGAGAATTCAATTTGCACAAAATTAAAATAATTATAATTATCTCAAAGTATGTGTTTTAATTTCCAGTTTTCAAATTAATTTTTAATTTTGTATATATTTTCATATGAAAATGAGTTGTTGAAATTATGTTTTATATTGATATTTTAAAAAATAATATATGAATAAATATATTATTATTTAAAAATTAAAACATAAACAAACAGGCTAAGTCTGTGTTTGGGACAGAGAAAGAGTGGAAGTCCCAAGTCAAGTTTGAACATTGTTATAGATCACGTTTTGAGTTGCTTTATAACCACAATGTCTCTTTTTCTTGTACTTTTCTTTAAGCAATTTCTTCGAGTGTCCCAATTGCCTTCACCCCATATCTCTATATATAAACAATAAAACACAACACTCTCAAATATACACGTGGTTAAATTATTAACTTTAATGAAATTGTAGAACGTGGGGACTATACATATGAATATATGTAAATTGGTTTAGATGATAAAATTAAATTAACATAAATTTATAATGAATTAAGTATGCCATGGAATAAAGTATTATACTTATAATTTATTTTTTGTATTAATAAAATTTGGGATAAAATTGATTTTATGCTTATTTGTATTATATATTTGGAATAAAATAAATAATAATTTTATGGAATAATTACACTCCCCTCCTTGAGATTTGGTGTAATTATATGTAAACCTCATGTGATTTAGCAAATTACATCTAGCACTTCTAAAGTTTATTTTCGTCTAACCAACAACTCACTTCATTAGTCAAAAATTATTGAATTTGCTAATATTAACAAAAAAATCAGATAAAAATATGTATTAAACCCTGATTGACTTATTACTAACTTATTGCAGGTCAAATAAATTTTTTTATTATCAAATTACTCTCATACGCCTTAACGCGTTAATTTATTTGATGAGGTATATTTTCGCGGTTAAAGTAAAAATAATTGTTTGACCTGCAATAAGTCAGTAATCAGTCAATTTGGGATAAATATCAATTTTTATTCAATTTTTTTTTTTTTTGTAAATATTAGCAAATTCAGTTAATTTTGATTAACAGAGTGACCTATTCATTAGACGGAAGCAAACTTCAGAGGTGTTAGATGTAATTTTTCAAACCACAAGATGTCTACGTATAATTACATCAAACCTAAAAAAAGAGAAACGTAATTATCCCTAATTTTATCAATTTCCAAAAGTACACTCTCGCTAAAATCCATGGCCAACAAATACATATAAAAAAGACATAATTTGATAAAAAAAAAAAATATCTTATTTACCAGACAAACAGAAATATCAAAAGTATTAAATATAATTTCCCGAATCACATAAAATTAATCTATAATTAGATCAAAAAATTTAGAAGAGAAGAGGGTTATTATCCCAATATATATTATAATCTCACTCAACACACCCTGTTAGTTGATGTGGGCCAACGTAGATTACTACAACATTGCAATTTTAATTTTATTATTATCAATTATTTTATCATTTGGGTTCATGAATTATACGATATATACAATGGCTTCATAATATAAAAAGAAAAACTTAAAAGAATTGTATTATATATATTTTAAAAATCATCTCTTAATTGTTTCTCTATGATTCTTAAATTATTTAAACCATCAATTAATTTATAATTTATCTTCTTTAAAGTTTGCCTAAATTTTATTCACAAAATTCTGAATAGTAATTAATATTTATTAAACTACTTAAAGTTATACTTAGTAATTTTCTTCAATATATATAAAGATGGTTGTCTTTTAATTTATAAAAGTAATACTCAATTATCTCAATTTATGTCTCTTTTTGTAGGTATATTAATTTTTTTTTATTTTTTTCAATATTGATGTGCTGTAATTTGAAGATCGAAATTTATCTAAAAATATATATATCAAATATATTAACCTATCTATCTTTTAATATATATATTTTAAGGCTGTCTTTTGATCAAAATTCTTCAATTTTAACCAAATGATGAATTTTTAGAATTTAAATTTTTTTAATTATAAAAATACTTAATTAATGGATTAATAAACTTTTATATAATATATTTTACTTATTAATTAATTTAATCCGTGCATCGCACGAGGCACACGCTAGTGCATATTGATATTGAAGAGCAGAGCAGGCGTATGTTGACTTGACGCGGTCTCCCTATATTGTTTTTGCTCACACTCATTCAGCAACGCTAGTGCATATTGATATTGAAGAGCAGAGCAGGCGTATGTTGACTTGACGCGGTCTCCCTCCTCTATTGTTTTTGCTCACACTCATTCAGCAGCACAGCACCACTCAGTATTTTATCAATGTTTTGGTCAAACGCTTTCAAATCAGACCGGTCTATATTCATCAATTATTGCATCAAAGTAAAAAGAACTCTCTCAGTCCTCCCTTGTCTCAATTCTTCCCCTGCCCTATTTTCTTTACTTGTTCTTTTCGATTTAATTAATGCTGTAACCCCTATTATCCCATTCCACCCCTCTTTCCCACCTCTTTCTTCTCCTCCTTTGTATAAATACGTCTCTCTTCCTCGCTCTTCTCATTGCCATTTCACCACTCTAATTCCTCTCTATTATCCAAACTACTTGTGGATTTCCATCGATACTGCGGCGCCATGACTTCCGACCACCTTAAAGCTAATAGTAGCAAGCCTGTGATAATCCGAGAAGTGTGGTCCGACAACTTGGAATCCGAATTTGAGCTGATTTCGGATCTTGTCGATACTTACCCCTTTATTTCGATGGACACGGAGTTTCCCGGAGTCGTCTTCAAGCCGCAGCTGAACTCTGGCCGTCACGGCCGTGGGTCCCGGAGACCTTCTCCTGCCGATCACTACAAGACACTGAAGTCAAACGTCGACGCTTTGAAACTCATTCAGCTCGGCCTTACTCTCTCCGACGCCGCCGGCAACCTACCCGATCTGGGCTCCGGCGAGCGCTTCATCTGGCAGTTCAACTTCTCCGACTTCGACGTGACTGGTGATCTGCACGCCCCGGATTCGATCGAGCTCCTGAAGGCGCACGGGATCGACTTCGAGAAGAACCGAGCGGCCGGGATCGAGTCTTCGCGGTTCGCGGAGCTGATGATGTGCTCCGGGCTGGTGTGCAACGATGCCGTCAGCTGGGTGACGTTCCACAGCGCGTACGACTTCGGGTACCTGGTGAAGATCCTCACGCGCCGCTCATTGCCCGGTGGGTTGGGCGAGTTTCTGGAGGTTCTCAGGGCGTTTTTCGGAGAGAACGTGTACGACGTGAAATACTTGATGCGGTTCTGCGAGAGCTTGTATGGGGGGTTGGAGCGGGTGGCCCGGGCGCTGGATGTGGATCGGGTAGTCGGGAAATGCCATCAGGCCGGGTCGGATAGCTTGCTGACGTGGCATGCGTTTCAGAAAATGAGAGACGTGTACTTTACGGCGCAGGAGCACGAGAAGTACGCTGGGGTGTTGTATGGATTAGAAGCGTATTAAGTATTAGGATGCGTATAAATTTGTTGATAATTGATAATCCATTCTTTTATTGGTAGAAAGTTGAGACTGTGTACACTTAATTTGACACTACATCCAATTCCAAACATTCAAAATATTGGTGAAATTACAATGTTTTTTATGATCATAGTAAATCAAACTGATTTCATAAAATATAATTTGGAGTTGTATGAGAAGTTCCAACGACAATCTTATCAATTTTATTATAAAACAATAACAATAATAATATAAATCGCGGACATGTAATAGTGGTACACTACAACAGTTTATACAATTGTTTTAAGAGTTAATGCTCTCATGCAATATTAACATTAAGCTATAACTAGTTGTGTGCATAAAAAACCTAAACAGCTTCACCATACATAAACAGGCACGACACAGCTGCATGGGGAGATTAGCAATTTACTCCCTCTAATTTAACAAATGAGTAAATTATTTTTTTATAAAAATAAAATAATAATTTATTCCCTATATTTTTTAGAATGAACCAACTTAACTTCTTAGATAAGAAAATAAATTGTTTAATTTTAAAAAATATAGAAAAGTAAATTATTGTATTTTAAAAAATGAAAGATAAATTGTTGTTTTTCAATATCACAAAGGGTTGTGTGCATTTTTCCCCAACTACATGTTCAATCGGTAATTGTCTGCACCCACAAAAACTAATTCAAAATTTTAATTGAAAAATAATATATATTACATCTCACAGATACATACATATATATATATATATATATCTATTATATAAAATTTATTTCATGAGTTATATATCTAAAAAAATATTTAGTATATGTTTGGTGTATTTATTAAACATATAATATAAATTTATGATAAAAAATTGAGACCGTATAAAAATAGATAAACAGTTAAAGTAGATGGACAAATATGTATACATACACATATTGTGAGTGTTTTCCCGACCTCTCTGCACTTAAATCTGAATTGAATTGCATTCAATTCCATCCCAACTATATCTATCTGTATATCAATCTTTTTCACTTGTTTTTCCACTGTATTTCGCCCCACCGCTGGATTTAATGTCTTCACATGGCCACCCGCCGACACACGGTTGATCATCATCTAAGTTCCCTCGTTAGAATTAAGAGCACGACGGCGGCGGCGACGCCGTGCCGCTGCATGTGATGGAGACACCGACGTAATTCCATATCTCCATGAACGCCCGAAGGATGACCTCGTGGTGGTGAGGCGAATTCAGCTGCAGAAAACAGTGGAGAAGCTGTTGAAGATCGTTGCTTGAGTAGATTTGTTTCTCGACGATCATTTGAAGCATCGATTGCCGGAAATCTTGATACGGGTCGTCGGAGTCTTTGACGACGGCGAAGGTGTCCTGGATTTTGGGGTAGGGGCTGACATCTTTGGTGTGATCATGTTCATGTTGTTCCCGTTGGGAGCAGTATTGGGGGGAGGTGTCGTCGACGTTGACGGAGAAGGTGGTGGAGGTGTAGTCCTCATCGTCGAGGATGGAGATGGACTGCCCCGAAGAAGGCGGACAATGGGTGGATTTCTGATCGGAGGAAGAGGTATTGGACTTGGGCTTAGGCTTGGGTTCAACGATATCTGTTGCCTTCTTCCCGCAGGCACAGCCGCCGTTTGCTTTCAGCAAAATGCTCTTCAACTTAAGTATCTTCTTGGAAGACATTGGGTGCGCGGCGGAGATAGAGGTGGCAGAGCGGCCGGCAACGGTGGTTTTTTTATCAATGAAAAAATGGTGGATTTTGGAGTATGATGAAATTTGGAGAGATCTCTCAAACTAGGTTGCAACTTGCAAGGATAAGTACATAAAAATGGAAATCAAATGATGGATATATCTTAAGGTTGAATTCTTTTAATGTTATTTATGATATTTCTTTATTTTAGTGGACTTGTAATTTGGAGTAGGGAAATTTCTCGCTCAAATCAGGTTTGGTCGATTCAAACCAATCATAGAGTAAGTGTATCACATTTGCTATGTAACTGGTCATTTTTCTTGAACTATATACTAATCACATGACAAATATATTACATTTACTATTAATTTAGTTCAAATTCGACCGAATCAAATTCAAACAAAAAATTCTCTTTGGGGGAAGTAATTAGTGAAAAGTAGATTTTCCCCCCTATTTGAAACTCACATATAGCTTGGATGTGTGCTGATATTTTGAAAAATAATTAAGCCAATAAACGCTTGTTTTAAGTATTTACAAACAACCCCCTTAATACCAATCATATTGCCAACTAGTGATGCTGACAATCCATCACTTTGATACCTAACTTTTACATTAATTTTCACACTAATTGACCATTATGATATTCATCTGAATTCTATGTTGAGCAATCCCCTTATTAGGGATATAAGGTTGACACTTTGATTATCACCCACAACTGCACCATGTCTTCTTTCACATAGTTAATTTCACCACATTCCAAATATTTTTCACACAATTTTTTCCAACATAAAAATTTCATGTAAACAATAATTAATTCACTTCCAGAGTACTGTTGACCACTGCTCATCACACTTGTCGCGCGTCTATGTTATTGATTTACGAGGTCGCACCTAATTTTTCATCTCAATAAATACCTTTATTTATTTAATTTTTTTATTGTTGAATATTCGTTTAATTTTGTGTATGATTGATTATTTACTTACTACCATCGTGATGGTCTCATAAGTAGGAACAACAACACGGTTGGATAAATTGGAGCTCCAACCAACCCTGTTTGGAACCGATTTGAGTCCCTTTTATAGGTGAATACGAGACTCTTTTTCGTACATCAATACAATTAGTAGAAAAACAATAAAAATTTCCAAAATAATTGACAAATAAAACAATAATTAAGCTACTCGTGGAACACCATGAATTACTTCCTCAGCCCAAGTTAGATATGTAATTCATATACAATAGCATGTGTTAGAACAATTAATTACTTGTGTACTAAAGCAAAACAGATTAGTTTGTAAAGACTTCCCTAATAATTTATTCCAAAGTTTATGAATCAGACATTTGTCGTGGGAGGAACTTTGTCGAGGGCCAGAAGAATGGTGCAGCGGAGCAGAATTGGGTCGTAAGTATAGCCAAGCAGCACGTCGCACGAGGGGATCCTTTATGGGCATGTCAATGTCAGAACGTATAGGTGGTTGATGGGTGGATGCATCCATGATGTCCTTTAAGGAAGTGTATTGTGGGCGAGACCAGTACTCAAAACTTAACTCAGACGCTGAGGTTTCTACTTCATCATACTCCATTTTCAGATCAAGATTGAATTAATAGAGGAGGGATTTGATGAGTTGACCAGTTATTATATATATATATTAGAAGAGTTGAGTTTGAGTTTGAGTTTGAATATGGTAGAAAAGTTATCATATAAAATTTAATGTTTTCATCCAAGAATTCTACTAGGTTTGGATAATTAGTGGGATACTGTAATTTAAATACAGTTTGATTTAGTTATGTTGATGTTGTTTGATTTTCTAGGACACTGCTTTGTCGTGTCCATGATACCTAAAACAGCTAATTCATGCATGGATAAGGTGAATTAAATTTCAAGAGGTGGATTATTAAAAGTAATTATTTTCTAAATTCAAAAAAAAAAAAAAAATAGACGGACGATTTCTCTTATTCGAAAGTATAGTCATGATCTCCGATTTTTTAATATACTAATAATTATAAAGGGTAAAATTTAATAATTATGAGGGTAGAAAGGGAAATTTGATCCGGGGTTTAGAAAAAGGGGTGGAAAATCGTGTTACTTGTCACGCTATGGATCTTGATTTTTGTGCGTTTTCTTAGCCACTAGAAAAATGCAAGCAATGTCGAGATAAAGCAGTTGGTTTTGGGTGCTAAGCAATGGCCACATTTTTGCAAATCCCTTGTCAGTGCCTCAGTGACAAACCTCTCTCTTCCTCTACTTCTCTCCAGAATGGTAGAATCAGCAGATTATGCAGCTCGATTTCAAGGCCCAGCTCTGGTTACAGCAGGCTGAGGATTAGAGCTGTGAAGGAGAAAACAGAGGGAATCAAGAGTCCCACTTCTGCGGAAGAAATCACCAAGAAGTATGGCCTTGAAGCTGGGCTTTGGAAGGTGCTGTTTGCTCTTTTTGTGTGTTATTCATGCTATGATTTTGTTAAGTGGGGTGGGGTGGTTTTTGCTTGGTTGAGTTTAGAGATTTGTGTTTCTGTTTTTAGGGAAGATTTTTCATCTCTCGTTTTGATTTCTCGAATATGGAATTTGGGAAAGATTGTTTAGCCCAGAAATCAGACTGTGAATGCATTTGGTTTCTTGAAATTAACTGTAAAGAGTAGTTGTAGGCGGCTTAAGTTGTAACTTACTTTGTCTTGATCTTTTGATTTTGAGTATGATAGAGTTGATGAAAGTTTGAGAAATTTCTCTGTAAATCACATAGCTGTGAAATTTGTCTAGTTCATTTAGGACGTCTGCATTTATCAAAGTTTAGAGTTGGCTGGATTTCATTCTTTTCAGGGCTGTTTCCTGATAATGGTCATCCACAAATATAATATTCTGAACTCATATTGTACTTATGCTGCAGTTGATGTTGTTCTTAAGACAGTTGTTTCATCTTATGGCTCAGTTTGCAATAGTATACCCCTCCATATTTGTTGATGTTCTGTTTCCTCATTATTACATAATAAGTAATGTACTATGTTGTGCCCGCTTGCACTTTTGCAATTCAATGTAGATATTTTCCTCGAAAGAAGAAGAGAATGATGAAACCAAAGAGAAGTCGTCGAAGGGAGACCAAGCGAAGGAACTCCTGGCAAAATACGGAGGAGCTTATTTAGCCACATCGATCACTCTCTCCTTGATATCCTTTGGCTATGCTATGCTCTTATCAGTGCCGGAGTAGATGTACCAGCATTGCTTCAAAAGGTAAACATTTTTCCCACATGAATCAAACCTCATTTCTTGCAACTCCTATAGCTAAATGCAAGAACATCCACTGGATAGAGCATTCATGGATTCTGTGGATATTGTAGGTTGGAATTCTAGTAACGAAACAGGGGAAAAGGTGGGGACTTTTGCATTGGCCTATGCTGCCACAAAGCTGCTTCTCCAATTAGGTTTCCACCTACGGTAGCTCTACTCCCATTGTTGCTAGTTGGATTGGAAAGAAAGTCGATAAAGAGAAATGATTTGCGTTCGTGGAACCACTTTTTCCACTGTATATTGTCACAATTTTGATGCAAACAAGCAGTATGTATGTATTCTTAACTTCAGCAGAGGTATTATTGCATGGTACTTTTGGTTAAGAGCTGTGGTGCAGATTAGCTATAGGATCACAGTTGGAGAAACACCTTAAAACAACGGAACTATCAACGTATTACAAAAACTACTCCCTACTTTTATGATAATTAACATCCTTGTGTTGCTGACATTTTTCATCACACTGATACCACGTTCCACGCAGGAGTGTTTTTCCTACTGTAACCTCGAATTTCATGTTGCTCCATTCATATAATTTTGTCATAATTGAGGGAACGCTTGTGTAGTTATTCTGAAAACTAGTTAATGACGTGTCGAAACAGGCAGCCCAAAACTTGTCTTACGATGCAGAAGATGGAAGGATTGACCCTGCTGTGATTATTACATGCATTGAGGATAGCAATCTGAAGTATATATATCTATATATATAATTCTGACATTTCACAAGATACGACCTGTGAGAAATGAACTCATTGTAGTACACTGGGCCGACTAAATGCATAATATCCATTGTTTCTATATACAAAGATCCTACTGAATCTCCATGGTGAGAAGCTACGGAGCACTAAGTTTAGTAGTATACAAGGCATAAATTCTCATTCGACCATTCTGCACAGGAAACTTCCAAACAGAAAAACTGTACAGTGAAACAACTGTCTTTCATACTCTGGCAGATTTACTTTCTAAGTAAATGAGAAAACAACATGAAATGACTGCACCGTGCTCTGAGCATAATGTTACATCATTTCAAGCTTCAAATGTGCACCAAAATCTTCTGCAACAGACATTGTCTTTGTTCAAAACCTTACCTGGTCTGTTTAACTCCCTGTATTGCCTACAGAGGGCATTGGCATTGTACTTGGGAGTGGAGCTTGGGGTTGTGTACTGATACCAGCAATAGCATAGTCTTCATGTAGTGTGTTCAAGTTATTCAAATCGAAACCAGCTATTGTATGTGGTTATGGAATGTCATTATAATATTAAGAATCGGAACACAACTGATTTCCCTTCACAGTTAGGATAATTACTGATAGCAAGTCCGCCGTTTTGTTTAACAAAATCACCCCCTTAAGTTTCCGTTTTCTGAAAAGAATCTTATAATTACCAACATTTTGGAATACTTATCATCTAGTTAAATTTCCAAGGGTTCTACCTGTTCAAATTGAATTGGGAGGTACGTTAACTTCATAAACCTGGAGGAGAGGTTTTGATAATTTCAAGAACGGAGCAAGTACGGTCAACAATAAGACTATTTCTAAACAAAGGTTGTGGTAGTTAACCTAAAAGAGCATTCTAAACAACAAATACATAGAAAGAACCTAAGTTTTAGGATACGTTCTATGCTCCACATGTCAGAGATACTTACATCTGTATCTGTCAATAGCCAATAATCAGCATCACTCTGCAAATGTCAAAAGAAAACTATATTTAGCAACGGAAGAATCAGAGTATATGAAATTTGTATATTTTGCCGATTCTGTGACATAAACAAGGTCAGGCAAGATTTCATGCTTTCCCATACAGTATTGTCTAAAATATCAACTACCCAAATATTTGTAGCTCTTATAAGTATCGACTTCAAACTGAGATTTTTCCAATGGATGCATTTTAGTAACTTTCACATCTCTGGATGTACTAGAATAGTAACATTTCTCCATTCTTTTAAGTGATGACTTACATAAACATTTGGTGTGATCTTCATCAGTCCACTCACAAAGTCCTCTGGTGTACTTGTGTCTGAGCACATCTTTGAGCTTCTATTCCCTGGATATCTATGTCATTTCCCTAGTCTCCTCCATGGATGCTGGTGCAAAAGCATTCTCATTCCTGCTTGATGCTTCAAGAACGTTTGGTTGTGCTTCTTTAATCTCCTCAAATTGACTAAGTTATATAATAAGCAAAAGATGTGAGAACTCCAAAAAGAAATCACTAATTAGAGCAGACATCAGTGGCCAACTCTATCTTTCTGAATTTATAGGTGCATACCTGATAAGGTAAACATCTATGGGTCCCATGGTGCTTCTAAGAACTATACTGAATCGCCTTTGTGGATAATCCACAGACTGTAGGAAGAACTTAACTGGAATTCAATGCACAACTAAGCCAAAAGCTTGTTAGTCCAAATTATTAGTAGCAGAAAGAAGAAACATTACCTCGATTGGTTCAGGAACTTCTAAAGTAGTGCCATGTGGTGCTTTAATTGCTATCAGGGTTTCATTCTGGCAGAAGGAGCACCATCATTCTTTAATATTTATCTACAGATTTTTACAGTGGCTTAAATTAAAACCATATACGTACCTGGAAGCAAGGTAAGTTTTTTATGTCTTCTTCAGTAACAAAAAGCCACCTGGCAAAGAGATCAACAAAACACATTGAGCTACAAACAAAGATTAAATAATAGTAGTTCATTTAGACGTATAACTTCTGTTACTTTTGATTGTTTTCATCTTCACTTAGGCCTCTCAACTTTTCCTGCATTTCTCTGGAACAAGAAAACATATCAGAAGACGGCTTGCTCGAAAAGTGAATTGGGGAAAAAAGTGTAAATTGTCACAGACTGGCTGAAGCATCAGCTATGACCTTATGCATTCGTCTAATCTGTGCTCCTCCATGTTCAAGTTTTCTATTTCTTCCTGAACAGGAACAAAAAGTTGATCTGTATCAATACGCTTCTTGATTTGAATTTCATATTCCATATCTCAGTCATGAACATAATGAATGATGCAACCATGAGATAGGATTTTGATTTATCCAACACAAGATCAATAAACGCATAATTCAAAGGTCACTTCAAATGTTTCTGAATTGCAGTTAACAATCAGAAATTAAACCTAAAAACATCATAAGTAGGGGAATTTTTAGCGCAACAAATACAAAAAGCCAGAAAGGAAGAAACTTATAGGAGTCCGTATAGATAGCACAATACCAGAAGATCAAAATCAGCTAAGAAAATGGCAGCATAAATGCCAATAAGCAGTTTATTCTCTTTTATATTCATACCTGTAAAGCAGAAAGACTGTCATCATCTTCCCCTGGTTTCAAGACATCCACCCCCTATTTTCAACTTTATCCATCAGTACCTTGTATTTTCTTATTGAGTCTCAAGGGAATAAATGCTGAATTAAAAGAAACTTCAACAAAATTTGGGTCAGCACTCCCTTACTTCCACTGGATTCTGTTTTTCAGTTTCTTCTCTATAAGACCAATTCCTTCAAGGACATTAGTTATATCATATATACGCCTCTTCTGAACCTGTTGCGGAAGGGGAAAACAAAAAGAGAAATTCTTTTAGCTCCTAAGAACCTATTCAAATGAAAGCAAAAGTTGGAAACACAGTCACCACTAGTGTATCTGCGGCTTTATTTAAATCAAGGATGCCATCTTCTGCATGTTTTATCAGATTAATGAACTTCTTTGTTAGGAGACCTGAAGGAGGAAAATGCAATTCAATGAGTAAATCAGCCCTCAAACCAATTAAAAAGTTAGAAGGGAGTTGATCGCCATAGGAAAACAGATGCAACAAGGAGGAAAAGGAGAAGCGAATACAAAATACCAGGGGTAATATTTTATACCTAAAGAGCTATCATACGACAGGGACCAACTAGAGTGAGATTATTGCCAGTGGGAGAACCTGCAAAGTCGATGTTTATCAGATAACTACAAATTTCCAACAAGAAATCAGTTTATGAGACAATATTGGGTCCTGGGGATGGGGTGGCTTGGAGCATTGCTATTCCTCAACTTTGACAAGAACATTGTAAACAAGATTCAACCAAAGCTAAAACTTGATGATGGTGATTCTCACCAATATTGGCCTTAGTTGTCCTAGGAACCTTCCTTGACACTGGTGTCCGAGGGAGACCTTTCACGACGCCAGCATTCCCAGGACCCATATTTTGCTCAGCAGATGCTGCTTCACATTGTGCCATTTCACTCTTCCGCTTTAGCTAGTGGAGACAAAATAACAAGTCACAACACAAAATAGCAAATAATTCATCTCAAGTGAATTAAGTTTACCTTGAGAGAATAATTATGCACTGTAACACACTAATTTCCCTTGAAAAAAATTAAGTATGTAGCACTTTCTATGAAAAGACTCCAGTTTATATTGATAAGAATCAGAGACTTTTATAAGGCTTCTAACAACAAGATCTTGGTGTAATTTCCAGAAGCTGTCTTGTTCAATAGGGGTTAAGAACTGATTCACACATCAGTATGACACCCAAGAAACTTAATATCAACTTCTACAGCAGTCTCTTGGAAATTAGCTAATGCAGAGTGTTTACTTTGTGGAAGAAGAGTATTTAGTCAGGCTTCAAGACCACAGATGAGAAATAACTTATCAAGAGCCAAAACATAGACTGTAGTAACTGAATGAGGGCCGTGAAATTCAGCACTTAAAATTGCTAATTTTTCAGTAATTTCCCGTTGCTGCATCCCGTGAAAATTTTGAGTGAAAAAATTTGCACAGTTAGTCTATTTATCATAACAGTTAGCAAATAAAAACCAATATCTTAGAAACTTCCCTCATCAATGATTCACAGTTTCATTTACTAGACAATGATGACTACTTCCTCGCTCCATAAACATTTTCACTGAAGAAAACTCTATGGAAACTGCTCTTTGGATTTATCACAGAATGAGAATGGCAGGAGGTTGATTGGTAACTAACTCAGGAGGTTAAAGCATGTAAAATTAACCAGAAAGAACACATGGAGTAATCTAATCCAGTCAACACCGAGCTTAACACTTCACAAGAGTCAAATAAAAGTTTTAAGAGTTAAAAACATGCACCAGAGGAAAATGCACGTATTTAAAGAAAGAATGAAGAGAAGCGAAGGAGCTGGTTACTGGAAATGCTTCAAGAACGCAGAGATAATTTTATCCACTCAAACTAAACAAAGCAGCTGATAAGCTGCATTAAAAATGCAATCTGGATGCTAAAACAAGCCAATCTAGACTGTTCGAGCATAGTCTACCTTTATTAAAACAACTTAACTCCAATGCAGCTTGTGTCACCGCAGCAGGAATGAAAATAACCTTCACAATTATACAGGAATCGTTCCCGAATACCCGTTTGGCCCCTTAACTTAATTCCTAAAACGCATTTGATCCATGGTACTAACATCAAACATCCCTTGAGCTAAATGTAATTCCTAAATCTCAAGAACCATATGAATCACAACCAGATCCTAATCTTATCTGCTTTAACTATGCCATTTAATGCCGTACAAACGCAACATAAAAGAAACCAAAAAGAGCTAAAGCCTCACAGGAGGCGTCTTTACGACAACGCCTTCCTCAAGTACTCGATTAGGCTTCCGGTCAACAGCAGGAAACTCGTGGTAGTCAACGCCGTCGCCGCCTCCTGCGAACGGAGGCTTCATGGAAGCGAAAGAAAACTGCTTTCTAGAAGTCTGGGACCGCATGATTCAATCTTTCTTCAAGCCCAGAAAGTAAAAGAAGAAGAAGGGGTTGTTCTAATACCCAATCAAATCTGATCTCCAAGAATCGAGCTTTGGGGGGTTTGGAGGAGAATAAAAGAGAAGGGAAATAGAGGGGGTAGACAAGGTGGAAAATGGAGGGGGGGAATGGAAATTGGTGAGAAATTGTAGGTGGAAGTGAGAGATCTGATATGGAAGAAAAAGGAGGGAAAGGAAGAGAGAGAGGAAGGAAGGAGGGAAATTGGTTCGTATATAGATGTGGAGGGAACCACTTCCTCCTATACATACCCATATTCTCACATACATATACGTATATGTATGTATACATAATACATATATACACATACATACGTATATTTATATTAGAAACTACGCATTATCACATAATGTTTTTCGTACACGATCAAAAGTGTTACGTAGCGGAGAGCAACAAACAATATTTCTTAATGTTAATTTAGCAACGAGTATAAAACTAAAAGTTGGAGGGAGCAAAAGTAATTATATTACAAATTGAGTTTATATTGCAACGTGCTACTAAGATAAATAAATGAGATAATATATAAAATAATTAATTAATTATGTATAATGTTAATAGAATTATAAAGTTTAATGGGTGAATATATAAAAAAAATTAATATTTTGTATAATTACAAAACTTGCCCCCACCCCTGAAGATTGGCCCTTGGGTTAATGCATGGAACGTGTAATATTTTTTTATTTATTAAAGTTAATTTTTTCTAATTCAGATTAATTTGATTGTAAATATTAATTTCAAGATAAATATATATATTATTTATCACAAATCAACTTGAACTTTTTTAAAAAATAATAATAATAATAAGTTGCAATTAACTTAATAATAACCAAAAAAAAAAGAAGGAAGAAATGTAGTTAGATTCGCGCCTTAAAAGTCTGCACCGTTAAGCAGACGATCTTTTGGCGCTTAAGTCCCTTTCAACTGACGCTCGCCGCACAGTCAGGGTGGGCCTATGCAGTTGGACTGGGCTTCTGCGTGAAAACGGCCCAAGAATTAAACCACTTACGTCTGTCATCATCAAGCTTAATTAATGATATTAATCCTTGTTATTTTTGTTTTTGGGATTACCACTTGATTATAGGAAAACCCCATGTCCTTTCAAAGAGCTGGCAAATTGGTAGAAGTGGGTTTTTCATGTGAGTTTGTTAGCTATTAAGTTCAATAATGAAAGGGTAATTGGGTTGAGAGAAAGCTCAAAATATCCAACATTTTATAAGCTCTGGATGCCGTCTCCCCTCCTAGGAGGATATAAATTCAAAATTTTACGTTCCTTGAATTGCCTCATCAAAATCCATCTATTCACTAAAACACTATCATACTTGCATAGTTGCATCACAAAGTATCCAAGGAAGTATTGTGATATCTAAACAAAAGTTCAAATGTTGTTCACCAAATATGATACTGAAATTCTCTCAACCTTAGCTCTAATCAAGTTTGTATGGACAGATCACATTTTACACATATGAATTGTTTACTTGAACAAATGTGCGAGGTCAGGGTCATCCAGGTTGAGGTCCAACCATCCATTCAAACGCATGTACTCAATGTAGTGGTCTGGGGGTTTTATAGCACATGGATTTCGTGGAGTGAAGCCATAAATCCTCTCAAGATCACGGGCAAGCCAACGAGCATATGCTCGGTCTACGGGTGGCACGATCTTCAACCCCAGCTCTTCCTTCTTCTCTAGCTTTGCAGGTTTGCCTCCCATTGCTAACCTGAACAATGAAAAAGAGTCGGAGAGAAAAACATGAGTTTGTACAAATCTTGGAGATCTTTCGCTTTTTCATACATGATATAGCTAGCAAACTTTTTCAGTTGCATCGCGAAAGCCTTAAACTTAGCACAATAACACCATGGCTGGTTATAGTTGTCTGGTTTTGTGATCTTCAACGTTCATTATCTAAGCTTTTCTTTGTCAAGATGTTCATGGTTGAAAATAAAAACGATAATGATGTCTTAACACATCTGTACAAGAGTTCCAATTTCCTGCCAATTAAATATGATACCAAAAGGAAAATTGAAGATCAAGAGCTTGAAAGGCACAAGAAAATTTCTTGCTTTTCTCTCTCAGTATACCCCGTCTCCATGCCCTGCTCTTGGCAAGTCCTTTCTGCCACCTAGCTGCATAGCTCTTAGAGCTGGAGCTTTGTCATGTCCAGCTTACATGGTTGAACTTAGATTACAGGCTTTTCCTTTTTATGCATTATAAGGCCATACAGATTTAGCCCAAGTTTATTTATATGGATTAATTTATAAAAAAATGCATCGAACAGGAGGAAAAACCAAAACAGACGAGTTAGTTAGAGATCACACTTGATGATATATTCTAGAAACAAGAGGAGATCTTCCTTAACATTGAGGCTAGATATACTTACATTACAAGATCTGAACATAGTACAGTTTATGTAATGCTTTCACCTATTTAATTTTCATCATAGCTATAATGGGTTCATACAGACAACTTTACAAAAATGCATGTATATCAACCACCAACCTCCAGTATTACAACATAAGTGTAGACTCGCTTTAAGCAGCATATCTGGCAAACAAGCAAAAGAGTCGGCAGCAACATGATTGTGCTACTATCCACACAACCATTGCATTCTCTTTATGCAAATCAAGCCAAGTAATCTACAAATGCAGTGTTTCAAAGATTCCGACTTTAGCTTTCTTAGCTCATTTAACTGCTTTAGCCTAATGGGATGTCATCATCCATAGCTCTTGGGAAACTGGAGGTGATCATCAAAGAAACACCAAGTAAGAAACAGAAGAACATATCCTCTACTTATAAGAAACCCTTTTCAATTTGGTCAAATTCGATACTGGAGACGGCTCTGGATATGCTTTTTCAACCCATTAACCAAAAGTAGCACTCCTTGTATTCGACGAAATTTCCAGCCCACCAAGTATAGCATCAATACACAAATAGAACTCGTTCAAACTCAGAATTAAAAGCATTTTCACGTAAACGAGCTCTAGAAAGTCGGATTCTAAAGAATTACATCAATTCAACACCGACCAAGCAAAGTTACACAACATAGTATAACAACAAAAAATAATGGCAAAAATCAAGAAAAGAGGGCAATTCCACGCTACAGCTTGAAAGAAAACATGTTGAGGAACTCACCTACAAATGGCCGGTTCCTTTCAGTTAATGGATTGTGGGTGATGAGGATATGACTGAAGTGAAGCGCAATTTGAGTCGAGTTGAGAGGTGGATGATTCTTGAATCTTGATTTTATTATATATATATTTGAGAAAAAAGAGGGGCCATACAATCCCTTGTTTATAGGGTTAAATGCAATTTGCCCCCATGTGTTAAGGGAAATGAGCAATTTACCCCCTATGAAAAATAAAGTAGCAATTTACTCCCCTGTGTTATTAAAAATAGAGCAAATACCCCCCGACGTGTTTCGTGTATCACACGCGCGATTTTTTAATTATTTTTTATTTTTTTAATTTAAAATTTAAAATAATATTTATATCTTTATTTAATAACCGTTGGATCTTGATCAATCTAAGGTCTAAGTTTAACTAATAAATCAACGGTGTAAATTATACCTAATTCAAATCAACGATTTAAATTTAAGTAAATAAAAATAAAAATAAAATATTATATATAATTAAATTTAATATATATATATATATTTGTATGTTAAATAATATAGTGTATATATATATGATATATATAAATATACAATGAAATCTGCCGGCCGGAGGAGAAGGAGGAAGAGGAGGCGGCGGATTAGGCGCCGACGGGTGAAGGAGGAGGCGAAGGAGGGAGGAGGAAGCGGTGGACTGGGAGGAGGCGGCGCGGGCGGGATCTGGGCGGAATCTGGGCGCGGGGGAGGGGAGGGAGGGAGGACGAGGAAGCGGCGGCGGATCTGGGCGGATTCTGGCAGACTGGGGGGGTGGCGCGGGCGGGAGGAGGAGGTGAAGGGGAAGGGGAGGGAGGGAGGAGGAGGAGGAGGCGGCGGACGGGGAAAGGGGCAGGTGGTTCTGGGTGGATGAGGGGGGGCGCGGGCGCAGGCGGGAGAAGGCGGCGGCGGCGGCGGCGGCGGCGAGAAGAAGATGAAGAAGAAGAAGAATATATATATATATTTATATATATATATTATTAAATATTATTTTTATAAATATATATCCATTAATATATTAAAAATATATATAAAATAATATTTTTTTTGTTAAAATCATGCCCAGTTGCAAGAGGGGAGAGTGTAATACACTCTTGGGCTTAAGGGTGTGTTTTGCTCTATTTTTTAAAACACAAGGGGGTAAATTGCTATTTTATTTTCATAAGGGTTAAATTGCACATTTCTTATAACACATGGGGGTAAATTGCATTTTTCCCCTTGTTTATATGCGCCTTTTCTTGTCAACAAGAAGAGTTGTCACTTGATCTAGGTGTTTGTTTTCTCACAAATTATGATAAAAAAAAAATCCAATATTTGTACGACTTATTATATCACTATATACAATTAAATATTAAAAAAAACATCTTTTATATATCTCGCATTAATTTAAAATACAATGCTTAATTATTCAGATCGTTTTGAATTCTCGTTTACACTTAATTATCTTTCTGTCCTTTGATATTAAATTTTTTTTCAAAACTGATAAAGTTTACTTACACATAAATTAAAGAGGAAGAGTCAAACGATTATTCATTAAAAATATTTTTTAGGACATATTAGTTATTAAAAATATTAAAATCCTACTTTTATATAGCGTTGCAATGTTGTTGACACTTAAGCACGCTTTTTTGTTTCAGAACCAGAACAATTCATGTCATTCTGCCTACACACCCTATTTACGCTCTCTCTCTCTCGTTGAGCATCCGGGAAACGCATTTCATTTTCAGCCGCCACCGGGAAATTTAACAGGTAATCTTTTTAGGTTGATGTAATTATTTTTTCTTTGCGATTTTTATATGCAATTTTCGGTTTTAGGTGTTGTTGGTTTGGGGAATTCAGTGGTTTGTGTGTGTTTGGAATTCTTAATTAGTTGTTGCAGTTCATTGTTGATTTGATGGTTACTGATCAGTGAAGTTTGTGCCTTTGCTTTAGTTTCAGTGCTTAAGATTGCTTCGGGACGACTCCTTAATTAACTGACCATTCCGATCTAGGGTTCAGAGATTGGTTTCAGACGCTATGCAGCGCCAGCCTTAAAGAACAAAAGCCACATGAGTTTTCATTTACCGGAAAAAGAAGGCGCAAAGCAATTTTAAGAAGAAAAACCCCTAACCCGCGCTAGTTTCTTTCTCCAGCAAAACCCTAATCTGCGCCAGTTTCTCTTTCCATTTGCAACGTTCTTCATCCACCTCTTCAGGTAATGTATTCGTCTCTCTTCTTTCTTCTTCTCTTCCTTGTTCTTTTTGCCCGTCCATCCTCCTCCTTTATTCTCTTTTTTCTTGTTTCCTTCTTCTTTCCTGTTTTTCTTTCTTTTCTGTCAAAGCTACTGTCCACCTTGTAATCATCCTCCTTTCTTCTTCTTTTTTCCCCGTCTGAAGCTTTGGTAAATTGTCGATTACTTGATTTTGATTTAATTTGTTGTAATTATTCTCATAACTCAATTTTCTTGCTATAGTTTACGAATAATTTGCTAATTACATAAATTATTACTTTTGTTTCTGTAATTTAGATTGCTGTAAGTCTGGTTATAATCTGTTATACTTTTCTGATTCTATTTTGCTAAATAAATAGAAAAAATCATCTTAAACATGTTGGTTTTGCTGAAAATACTAATGGTATGAATATATAAGTTATTTGTGCTAGCACGGTGTGTCATGGCTGCAAGGCACTTTTACACCATGTGCGTATAACAACTATGCAATGGCTTTTCAATATTTGGGTGCTCTTTGTTTAATTGAATACTAATATTTAGGTTCATTTTAGGTTTGGAAATTTGAATGGCGGACAGAAAAGAGAAAGGGATGAAGAAGTACGGTTTGCAACTTAGAGTTCAACCTCAGCAGAAAAAACAGCCCGCTAAACCCCCAATTCCCACCCCTCTAGGCTTCAATGATGAAGATGATGACAATGTTGAGAGAGACATTCTGCGCCAGGCCTACAAAAATAAAACACACAAAGATGTTAGTCCTCTCGCTTTGTAGACAACTCTGGGTGCTTGCCCTCATCATCTGATTTTGTTTTTAATTATTTTTGTGGCTTTTCACAGGTTTATTGACAAACTTCTTCTCCTTTTGGATTCTTGTCAGATTGAGGAGCAGCATAAAAAGGCTCTTGAAGAAGATCCTTCGGTGTTTGACTATGATGGAGTTTATGATAAGATGAAGGAGAAACAAGTTCGTCCTATACAGCAGGATCGCCAAGATAGGAAGGTACTTTTTAATCTGTTTTTTGTCTTATTAGAAAATGACAAATTCATATCTTTTACAATTACTTCAATGTAAACTTGATTGAATTATTTCTGTTATTTGCTAACTCTTGATGTGTTTCTGCTGCTTGACATTTGAATAAATACAAAACTTGCGGAGTCCTTTGAGATCAGATCTATGTTGAAGTAAATAATTTCAAGCAAAGAAAATCTTCAAAAAGATAAAAGTGATTGGACAAGTCTTAGTTGTCAAATTGGTCTGCTTGCAAGTTACTCCCATTGTGCATGTCAATATCCTAAAAAATAAAGTTCCCATGTGAAAATAAGAAGCAAATTATCCTCTTGTGAAATTGAAAAGAATGAGCAAATTGTGTCCCTATCAGGTGGTTGGATGCTTTCCTTTTCTTTTTCCTTCTCTTATTGAAAAGAAGGAAAATTTCTCCAGATATATTTTGTCAAGTTATTTTTCTCAATGATTGTTTTTTCTGTGTGACATGGGATACTTAGCAAGCCTTTTAAAATTACAAAGGTAGCTCTTGGAAAGAATTGAAAATTGTGATCAATTAGGCTATATAACATCCATGTCCTTAAGTACTCTTGCATTGGAGTAAGCTAAGGATTAGTTTCCATATACATGCTCTGTACCTATAAATTTCCTGCAAAGGTGTTGTCTGCTAGGGTCTAGACTAAATTTGTTAGACTGGTTGAGCCTATTCTGGTTTTAGTGATATATGAAGAAGAATAAGCTTTTCTCAATTTTATAATTTGAGCTGTTGGGGGCGGTAAGTGAAGCTTCATATCTGAATTTATCAATGATGTGCTGATTACTCATTTAGTGTCCTTCTGACTTTAGTCATTTTACTTGGTGTTTCCATTGTGAAGTAATAAAATAATAAATTAAGAGTCAAGATCTCAAAAATTGAAATGTTTCCTGGTCTTCCAGACGTTCTAAACAATAGGCACCACGTTTGCACATTTTACTATTTGAGACATTCTATCTTTTTGTTTGTTGGCTTTGTTGATTGCTTACTTGGCTTTAACTGAATTAGTGGGGAAGATTTTTTGTATTAATAGAGCAACTGAATATTCAAATTGGGAACCATGACTAGATGATCAGGCCATTCTTTATTTTTGTTTGCAGCCAAGATATATTCAAGCACTAATGGATAAGGCAAAACAACGAGAAAGAGAACACGAGGTAATTTATGAGAGGAAACTTGCTAACGAGAGAAGCCAAGACGAACATCTCTATGCAGATAAAGATAAGTTTGTTACTAGTGCTTACAAGAAGAAACTCGCAGAGCAAGCCAAATGGTTGGAGGAAGAGCGGCTGCGTGATATGAGAGAGGAGAAGGAAGATGTAAGTTGAGCTTTTTCAGGTTTTCATTGATCTTCTTACTCTTGATGTTGTGACTTATGATATCTGATTATCCTGTGTTGCTTGTAACTTTAGTTTTATATACGCATAGAGGGCAAAGAACTTTGTCATTAGCACACAAGGTTGTGTTTTTGAGTCCATCATTTCGTGAATCTTCAATATTGTCACATGCAAGGTAAAACTTTTGAAGTCTAAGTGAAATAAAGGATATTTGGGACATTAGAAATTTATGTTTCAGACTGAAATTTCCACCGACATAATTCTTAAACACATTATGTTGGCCTCTTAAAAGGAATGTCTTACATAGTAATTTTGTTCTTTATCTAATAGGTTACCAAGAAGACGGATCTCAGTGACTTTTATTTCAACCTGGCAAAAAATGTAGCATTTGGTGCTACAGAAGCTGACTCACGAAAACCTGGAAAGCAGCCCAAAGAAATGGTGGTTCAGCAACCAGTACAAGTCTCTCCTCCAGCGACTAGCACTGATTTAGAATCATCTAGTACAGTGAAGAGTCATCAAGACGAGACTGCAACAAGTGCTTCTCCGAAGGGGAAGTCTGAACCCCGATACACAACACCAACTTCAGATACCTCCACACAAGATCAAATCACAAATGAGCCATCCGCCAGTAACCAACCAAGACTTGACCATCAAAACACAAGTGAGGATGCAGTGGTTGCAGCAAAGGACCATCACAAAAGAAGTGAGGATGCAGTGGCTGCAGCAAAGGAACGATTTTTGGCACGGAAGAAAGCGAAGGTGTTATGAAGTAATATGTAAAGACTGAAGCCTGTCATTCCTTTTTGGCTTGAGCATTCACCACCATATCAGGAGAGAATTTGTGCCCATTGCTCACTTTGAATCTGAGAAATGTGGGGTCTTGTAGTCCATGTAATTTTGTTGTAAGGTCATTTCTCATATCCACTTTTCTTTTATTCGATTTTATTTCTGCTTATTCCTTTGCTTGCAATTCAGTTCAGTCCTCCGTGTTTCTATCATCTCGTGCAATACTGGCTTTAGATTACAAGGTTGTGCAAGAGTTCTATATGCTTATCTTCGGATGGACATTAGCTTAAGCTCCCAAATGTCAAGGGTATGAAACAATTTCGGAACACCCATGCATCTTCGTTTATTTGTCTTTAACAGATTTGCAATGGAAGACAGTAGAATACAGAGGTGATCCAAAAATAAAGCCTGGGAATACTTTTGTTTCCTTCTTTTGTCAGAAAGAACTCTACTAGCTACAGACAGAAATTGTTTTAACACTCTGTTGAGAATTTATTACAATTCTTACTTCATGTTAGCCGATGCAGAATCTGCTGATGAAATTGGCAGTTGATTGGAACTGGTCAGTTTCATTCTTCTGATCCATTGTGAGTGTACCTTAGAACATATTGTATATTAAGGGGCCCTAAAGGCACAGGGAATGAGATATGAGCTAAGCATTATTATTATTGATATTTGGCTGTCATATATGTCTGCCCAGCTTAATCTGAAAACGACGACTCGCATGTTTCCATAGCTGTATCCATGTGCCCTGCTTCCACTTTCCTGCTGAAATTTGGCTTCTCTATGGTGGGCATGACGTAGACAGGACATCATGGTTTAGGTTTATGCACCATAGAGGATGAGTATAGCATGAACGAGTTTTATGCTTAAGAGCAAGAAGATGGAGTTATTACACCAACACCTCAGGACCAGAAGACCAGCTGTCCGTCTTCCTCAGTATTGTTTTATCCAGGAATAAGTACATGATACTTTCTGAGATATGGCTGTACTATAATAAGACATAATTTTATAAAATTATTGCAAAATCATGAAAGGGAGTCAGAGTAATTATGTTGTGTTTTTCTCAATCGTCTATGCACTTCTACCCATCCTACCTACAAGCTTAATTTATTACCTAAGGGCGACCAGTCCTTGAATTTTAACTGTAATGCACGAATTTTTGTAGTTTAATCCAAGAATTCTTGGACCAAGACAAGAGACAACACACATTTGACTTTCCTTTGGCTACCAACCATAATGAAACTTACACTGCATCACGGGTTGTTTTATTTGGTGAAAACCACACTTAGACGACAACCTTGAGAGCTACATTTGACTAAAACCAGAATTTTAAAAGCATTTCTTGCTGTTTGTTGGACCCTTAACTTTGCTGCTTTACAAAAGAAGTCCGTTTTAAATGAAATGATAAAGTAAAACTTGTGACTGTCAAAACAGTACAACTCCAGGGCATAGATAGACTCGACCGACAATTACTTAGACCTACGGCTTGAATTGTATCTACTACTCTGTTATTATAGACAAGATACTATGATTAGCCTAATCATTCAGTTGTTTTATGTGATCATTTCCGACACTAAAATGTGGTCTGGAATAAAGAAAGAGATGAGTCTCGGCTTCCAGGTTACAAAAGATTTCATATATACTTTTCTTGTATGAAGTGAAAAAAGAAATTATTGGATTGAATCATTTGATGCAGATGATGGAAGATGCAAGATAAATGCTAAGGCTGGGGACGGATACTCCCAACTGCACTGGTCATTGAATGCTAGATCGATCTGTCCCAAGTTGTTCAAAGGCCCACAGCCTTAAATAATTCACACTTTTCTCCACTCATTACCTCTCGGCTAGACCTTAATCACATGCCCAAATTGACAGTTGTTGCTGCCTTAGGACCAACAAAGTATGGCAAAGATGTAATGCCATAATCACCACCTCAAAAACTATATCTTGTAGCCATTGTTTTTGGTTAAATGAGTTCATAATCATCTCACCATCATTTGTACATCAAGAACTCTGAAAACAATGGCTTCCCCCTCATCTCACCTCTTGTTTCTTGTTCTCCTCTGTTCCATCCCATCTTCATATCTCACCGCTAGTACCATTCCAGTCTCAGTTTTCAACACAATCCCACATTCAGATCCATTTCAGAGGCTTTCACACCTTGCATTCACCTCCATAGCCAGAGCTCGGCATATCAAGAATGCCCAAAATGCCCCTACCTCCACCACCCATTTATTCCCCTACAGTGGAGCTTACTCAATCTCTCTCAGCTTTGGCACCCCACCTCAGTCCATACCTATGCTCCTGGATACTGGCAGCAGCTTTTCTTGGTTTCCTTGTACCAAAAGATATGTCTGCAGACACTGTTCTGTTTCTTCCACAGGCATTTCTTCTTTCATTCCTAAAGAGTCATCCTCAGCCAAGATCCTCGGATGCATGAATCCCAAGTGTGGTTGGGTTCACCAATCATTCGATCCAAACACCAGTTGTCAAGAATGCCAACTGCAGAAAACGAATTGTACACAGATATGTCCTCCTTACATCATTCTCTATGGTTTAGGATCGACCGGAGGGATACCGATGGTTGAAACTCTCAACATGCCGCACAAGAAAATATCTGATTTTCTTGTGGGCTGCTCGCTTTTCTCATCAGGCCAGCCTGCAGGTGTAGCCGGCTTCGGCAAGGGGGTTTCCTCACTGCCGAGTCAATTGGGAATCAAGAAATTCTCCTACTGCCTTGTTTCCCACAAATTTGATAACACTCCTAAGAGTGGCTTTCTTTCCATGGATCCTGAATCAGATTCTAATAAAAAGACTGGAAATCTCAGCTACACGCCGATGCTGAAAAATCCTGTCAGGGCTGGAACCAGTGCGTTATCAGATTACTACTATGTTGGCCTGAGGAGAATTACAGTTGGAGGGCAGAAAGTTAAAGTCTCGTACCAACAACTCTCTCCTGATTCTGATGGCAATGGTGGGACTATAGTTGATTCAGGCTCAACATTTACTTACATGAATCAGGCGGTTTTTGATATGGTGTCTAATGCATTTTCTGAGCAAGTGAAAGAATACAAAAGGGCTGAGACCATGGAGTCTCAGACAGGGTTGAGGCCATGTTTTGACGTTACCGGGCACGACGCTGTGAAAATGCCGGCACTTACCCTCCATTTCAAGGGTGGAGCAGAAATGGCATTGCCACTAGAGAACTACTTCTTTGCTGTTGATGACGTCCAGAAGGAAGTTGTGTGCTTGAGTATGGTGACGGATAATACACTATTGGGGCCGGAGCTGATAAGTGGACCATCAGTGATTCTGGGCAATTTCTTGATGCAGAATTTTCATGTCGAATACGATCTAACAAATGAGAGGTTTGGATTCAGGCAGCAATCTTGCTCCTGAGAGAAACAAGGGATGATCAGCAATTACATGAAGGTTTGCTTTCTTAAGTTTAAGAACATGGTAAAGGGCAGGTCTCTTGATACAAGTGGTATAAAAGATTAGGGCGTTCTAGAGTAGGCAATAAACAGAAAATGTACTTCATGCTGTAGCAGTAATTTGATGCATCACCATAATTAGATATGACATTGATGAAATGCAAGCAGATAATTATTTGATGGCTCACTGTTGGGCATTTAGGACCTGCATTTACTCATCATGGTGCTCTTGTTGGAGTAATAATGTGGGATACCTGAGCCAATAAAACTTTGCCAATTTTCTTGTACTTCTATCCACATGGCCCGAACGTGACTGACTTTTGTGTCACGTCTGGACAACCACAAAAGACAATTTAATCTTCGTGGATGGGGGTGTGGGAGGACATGAACTACCAAAAGGGGTTATACATGCAACGTGGACACAAATTCCCAGTCTTGGTCATAACATCGTCTTTACTATTAACATAAACTTGCTCCTTAAAAGGGCCACTTCAATACGTTCTATGCGAACTAAGAAATCATTCTCCCAAAAACTATGACACAATCTAGTTCCAAATTATGTTCAAGACAAAAGGAGAAGTTTCAAAGAGCAACACATGCTATCTTAGGTAAGACTTCTATCTACAAACCATCCTCTCTCACGACCACGCCCACTATCGCCCGAAGATGATTGATTTGGAGGTTGCACCTGGCCTGATCTCTCTGCATAGTTTCTCTGCCAACCGACAGCAGGAGCACCTCTTGACGTATTATTCAACCTCCGATCTTCTCTTGAACTGCAGTTGAAACCACCACCGGACGGCAGAAAATTACGGCCCCCACGCCAAGGCATACTATTTGACATGGGATGACATCTAGCTCCATGGTTCCAATATGACGTTGTATTCACTTGATCTCCATCCATTGCTGGAACACGGGCCCTAAATTCACCACAATTTTCTCTCACAGCATACTTGGGGAGATAGTCAGGGTGTGCCAAACGAGAGACAGCCATCTCTTTGCCTCTACCGCCCCCTTTATGTATAACTGCAGGAGCAGGACTACGGGCCACCGATTCAAAATTATGGTCCGCTCCCATCGGCCTTCGCTGAACCCTGTGAGACATAATTCATCAGTTTATAAATGCAAAGAACATAGTTTATTGATCTTGAACTGACAGACCTGTGAGGATGAATTGGATAACTTCCACGGCGTTCGTGCCAAAGAATAGTTTCCGGTATGTCCACTTGGTTTATCGTCTGCAAAGCACAAAAAACATTTAGAAGGAAGAGTTAATCATATAGTCCAGCCGGAGACGGACATTGGATACAATCATTTACCTTTTCAGGAATAGTTACACCTTCAATAAGCCGAGGAACATATTGACAACCTTGGTCTATTTCATACCACAGACATCTGGCATCAAGGAAAGACAAGATTGTGTTACAGATGAGAATAGAGGGAGGGGAGCAAACCGTGTCTCTAATTTGCATTTGTTTGTTATCTTACAGATCATAATCATTGGCTTGAGAAAGCTCCTCGGCTTTCAGATGTATAGTACCTTTCATCCCATCACTGAAGTTGATTACATCAAAAACAGAATCAAAATCAAACACCAAAATGTTCGTAGTAAGAGCTGCAGCAGTAATTGCATAGATCCATGGATCTTTGAAGGAGCTTAGTTAAAGATTTATGCAATATGTATACAAGGAGGAGGAAAAACTTAGAAGGGACTTATAAGTCATGTATACATGGAGGAGGGGATTTAAACTGAAACAAAGACCACATTGACAGGTAAGAAACAAATGAAACATAAACCATACATGGTACTATCCATCATTATTGCACCCTTAATCTTCTCCGAGGCTTTTCGAGTTCCACTGCACTTAGCATCTTGTTGGTTTGTTTTGCTCGACCATCTCACAAACAACATATCAAGATTTTGCAAATTCCTAATTTTCTCGATCTCCTATATTTTAGAGAAGTCCAGAATCTATTAGTGAATATCCAGACAAAAAATAATTAAATGGGAACAGCAAGTTTCTAAGCAGTCCTTAATGAGAGACAGATGCATTGGGGTTCTAGAGGAGAAAAAGGAGTATCTAATGTAAATTGATCTTACACCTTTAGTTCATTTTCAAGTTTCCTCGTCTCTGTAAGAAGACGCTCTTCGTCTATAAAAGGGAGCTTGCATATACCCTTGCAGACACAAAGAATACATCAGATTATCACCAAAAACAAACAAATCAAACAATGAATTAAGTCTGAACGATAACAAGTCACCTGCCAAGTAAATCTTTTCCCCTCGATGTCTGTCTCAAATTCTGAGCATTAAAAGAGTCATTAAAAACATTCAAGAGAACAACTTCCTTCCCACTTTATCTTAAGAACTCATTTCAGGCATGACTTACCTGTGGGGTAAAAGTCAATGATATTGGAATTCTCATCGACCATAAGTCCCTTGTATGCTGAAGGTAATGCATGAGCACTGCACAGAATCAAAAACTACATTTATTGTAAAAAGCTGATCCAAAGACAAATGAGATGACAATGATGCAATAATTTTACCTCCCAGGAGGGAGGACTCCCATCAGCTGATCCAACGGTTTGAAGGGTGAACCTTTCTGAAACCTCAGCTTCGTGTGAGAGAGTCCTTTAACATCAGATGCCAATGGACCATAGTGGTAAGGATAAAACCTGTCATAGACGACCAAACATCAAACACTTGTTATTTTGTGAATCAGATCCCCAAGAAATAAGTGGAAGATTACCAGGTCCATGATGGAACTCCAGAGAAATAGTACAGGAGAACCCAACAGAGCCCCTCACAATACTTCGCCACCTAATAACCATAAAAAACAGTCGAGATATATATATCTGATGAGACAATGTTATATTGTAATAATAACCGCTAGAAATCAAAATCAATGGTATTTGTTTCCTCGGTGCTGTCATACAACTTATTTACATAAATCACAAATTCGAGTCCTTAAGTTGAGATGCACAATCAATTCGGGCTTTTGTAATATAATCTTTTAAAATATCAAACAAACCACAGATTTTCTTGTTGTTTCAGCCTCCTCAGGGTTTTGAGCAGCAAATTTATCCATGTATCTCTCCCTCCAGCAAGGAGTGCCAAATTTCACCTATAACATAGGTCAAAAGATAAATGGCCAAACAAACACCTACAAAAAATTTTACATCTGCAATGTTAAACGAGCAACACACCTTGTCTTTTCCAAGAACACCATCCTTGAACAAATCAGATTGGTTTCGAATGTAATCTTTGAGCTTCTGATTTAGCTCTCTCGTATTTTTCAAAGCCTGAAATACAAGTAAACCACCACAATGTTCATGTCAACAAATGACAAAAAGATTCATCCACGTTGGACGCACAAGTTCCACAACTTCGAAGAGAAAAAAATACGTAAGAAGCCACACTATAGTAGTAAAAGAGTAATAGACACACATCATCAACATTCGCAGAAGCAGATGAACATGCAACATCTAATCCTCTTCCATTATCTGATTGGTTCTCTTCATAATCCCTCTGGACAAAAATAAACCTTTCGCTTTAAGCCCAGTTGTCATAAAAGTGAAGCAGAAATAAATGTAAGACTGAAAAACTTTGAGATTGCTAACTAACAGCATCTTTATCCTCAGCAAGTATCCTCCTCAATTTTCTTTCTCTCAGCTCAGCTCGTTTGCTGAATATCTTTTCCTCATAGGCACCTACAAGAAGTATGTATCTCTCTACTCGCTTCAACTTGATGTAGGCCCCCTTTTTGTCTTCCGCCTGTTTCGAGTGTAACAAACAAATAAGCGTTAATGCAATCCTACAACTCACTCTATCTATTTTATATCGATGTTTATAGCAATTACCCTTTGCATGTCAACCAAGTAGCCTCCCAGATTTTGAAACTCTTTCTTGTATACATGCATCAGCAAATCTATACATCCCTAGCGACAATGAACAAGTATATGTTTTCCAATTTAGGACTATGAGTAGCATATTACATGAACTGTTTCGAATTTCACTGGTAATAATTGGAGAAATTAAAGAACCTCATGAATTTCAAGGCTAGGCATATGAGGCAGAAAATCATTCCCAGCCAAAAAACACATAAATATGAAATCATCAATGATTCTCTCAAGATCACATCCAAGTTTCTCAGGACCACTAACTGCCAAATCGAAAGCCAAATACTCTCTTAGTACCCAGACATTGAGACACTGCAAACACCAGCAACAAGAAGTCAATATACATATATATGTATACATATATACACCATATTCTTCCATCTTTATTCTTTGTTTATGTAAAATACCTGATAATGCTGTTTTTTGTTAGTGACAAACACAGCTTCCATGCGTGAAGCCAATTTTTCAGATTCGGCTTTACGCAGACTTTGTTCTAGAGTTGATTCAGGACTAAAACGACTCTCCACAGATATGACCTCCTGTTGACAATCAAGACAACAACTTATTTGCAAAATATGCACAAAAATGTAAGCCCTCCAATCCATCATCTAATCAGTACAAGCTTCAGAGCCACTAATCTACATTCAGGCAAAACAAAAACTGCAAGGGATAATTTTCGCAGATGACAAACAGCAGCAAGCCATAAAAATAAAACCTCTCTCAGAATTGAGAAATGGATTTCATGCGTCGCCAGCGCCAGCATAATCAAATCAGCATCCTGCATTAAGATTAACTTCAGCGAAGAACTATGATTACATGCAACGGAAAAAGGAATTAAAGACGAAATATGTTGAAAATATGTGAAATCTGATCAAATTTAGTGTTTTACCAGGCCATAAAGGCAGTGCCTGGTATTTGGATCGTATCCGGGCGACGAGCGCTGAGCCCGAATGAAGGCCATAATCTTGTGTTCCCCCTCACCTGGAACATTACCGTCTGACAGAATAACCTACGAGTATACAACAATTAAAATTACATTTTCTTGACACTGTTAATTAGAAATACAGTTAAATTCTTTTGACAACCTTAATGTCTCCCCAGGCAGGATTCTCGCTCCTCCGCAGCCTGATGTAGCTTTGCAATTTCCCCGACAGTATGTACATGAATTCTGTGCCCGGAGTAATGACATTCGAATCAGCAACCTGTGATTCTTGTTTAGGCAACACTGGTTTCCCATTCTTTTCAAATTCTTGCCTCAGCTTCTCCTCCATTTCCTCCTGGAAAAGAAATAAAACTATATTATCAATGCAAATCAAATCAAAAATTTCCGGCGCAAGAACAAATGCATAAAATGAGAAAATATTCGCACAGCGATTTGATTGTCCCTTGAAGCACGAAACCGACGGGCCCTCTGTTGATTCATCTTTGCCCTGGGAGCAACACCATCTGCAGTTTTATTACAGACTATGGTTCAAAATAAACCAGAAAGAAACTACGTGTACTGTGTGTAAAAGGAAGGCAGAGATAAATCTAGCTGTAATTGTTACCAATGGCCATGTACAACAATTTGCGCGGCCTGACGATGTTGAAGAGACGATCAATATACGCATACATACTCCTGAATACCTCGTCATAAGTTGTCGGCGGAAAGAGCTGAATGTCAGACCAAGAAACTTCAGAACCTGGATTTGGAAAATAAACCGAAGAAAGACTACAACTAAAGATCCAAGCAGGGAGAAGAAGCTGAAAACTTGCCTATGATTCGCCTTACGTGTATCTATGTAAAGCTTATCACTTCAATTTTTTTATTACAAACTTGTGTTGCATTTTCTGTATATTTAAGAAAAAATTATACGTATTACATGTATATATACAAATATTCACATAAAAAAACCAATCCAGACAGTGTAAAGATTTACCATCTAAATGCAGATACTTAACAAGGAAGAAAAACAAAGTTACACAAAACATGCATGCCCAGCTACTCGAATCTTGATGTAATTTTCCTGATATTTTGGCAAATAAATTTCTTCATCAGACAGCCCATTAATCCAAAAACAGAATATAGGCTTTTGAAAAGAAAAAAACACAAGAAGAAAAGCGAAAGAGACATCATCGTCAGGATGGAAACAGGGATGGATAATCGCGTTCATGTCGAGATAGAAATTGTCGAACTCCAGTCCAATAGGGTTCGGCAGGGTACAGTCGACCTGTGCCCCCCTCTCTTCCACAGCTTCGGACACTGTCTTTGGATACTTATTCACCAACCACCGGTAAAATGAAGGCACGCCCATTCTTGTTTCTCTCTCTCTCTCTCTTGTCTCCTAGACGGTTCTCAGTTCTCTTGCCTGTGTGTTCTTGCAACGTAGAAGAAGTTATCTGATAATAAATCGCGGTTCTTTCATTTTTTTTAAAAAAAATAAGGTTTCTGCACCACAGCCTGCTTCTGCAGGGTGTGTTGCAGAAATATTAGCAGAGCCGCGTCACCAAATCGCGGCTCGGCTCTGCTAAATTTATTAAAAAAAAATTCCACCGACAGCAGCCTGCACAAATAACCAGGCTGCTGTCTGAAATCAGTCAGAGCCGCGTTATTATATCGCGGCTCTGACAAATAATTGCATTTTAACGGGAAAAAAGGGAAGATCAGAGCTCTCCACAAAAAAGAAACTTGAAGGAGGGAAAATATGTTTTACCTCACTTTGAAATGCAGAAGTCGTTGATCCTCGATGTTCTGGTTCAAAAGCAAGGAGAGTTTCCAGATTCTCCATGTGAAGTCGTTGATCCTCGATGTTCTGGTTCAAAAGCAAGGAGAGTTTCCAGATTCTCCATGTGAAGGCGATTCCAAAGATGGGTCTTCACCAAGAAACGGCGGAGAAAATGCAGCGCGGTCGTCGGCGTGAAGAAGAGTATCGGATTTTTGTGATCTGCACAAAGCCTTGATGAAAATGGTTGGGTTATGGCTTGTTAGAATCGCAATGAGGAGACGAGTTGATTTGTGGTTTTCCCGCGACCGTGGTCGTTCAATCGGCGGCGAATCGACGGCAAGTAGGTTCCACGGTCAAGGTAAGAACCCAGTCCCGTCTGTTGATGAAAACCCAAATTGATCGGGGGGAAATGATCGCCTCGTGGTGGGGAGTCGAACGGTATTAACGATGGCCGATGAGTTAACGGCACCGCGGCGGAATCGAAGAGAGAAGTAAACGGTGAAATTGGGGCGAAAAGGGGGCGATTTTCAGCGCTCCAGAGCCGCGGTTTTCTTTTTCCGATTGCTATTTTTGCGAATTCATTTTTAGTGCCCGTCTGGGGTCGGAGCCGCGTTTGCGTTTGATAAACGCGGCTCTGACTGATTGAAGACAGGCTGCTGTCCTTAATTTTTTTTTTTTTCAATAAATTTAGCAGAGCCGCGATTTGGCAACGCGGCTCTGCTACTATTTGCAGAAACCTTCTTTTTTTTAAAAAAAATGAAAGAACCGCGATTAGAATCGCAGTCTTCTGCCTATCTCCATAAAACTTTTCAAACAACACCATTTTAACAATTTTTCTTTTTTTTTTGCATTTTTTAAATCATTTTCCCAACTCGACTTCATCCAAACAGAAGTTTAAAGTGATTCCAACCGCCATAAAATTAGTCTGCTCTTGGAAGGAACGTTGCAATGATCACGCTCGCTGTACCCAAAGTTTTGCTCTGGGATTCGGACATTCGATGAAGATGTCGAGGAAGTATATGAAAGGTCGTCGTAACGTATTGTATCGAGTTATGATGCATGGACACAATATAATGCGGATTAAATAATATATAAAATATAAAAAAATTAAGACACATTAATATAGCAATATAATATATATTTTATTATATATATTTCTATTTCATAATTAACATACGTAATATAATGATAGTATGAAAAATAAAGAATATTAAAAGATAATATTTGGAGGAAAAATGAGAAGATATATATTAAATAATTTAAAAAATAGTTTTTATCATTTTTAGATAGTTAGGAAAATATAGAAGTTAGTTGGTGGGGGAAAAAACACACTAATAAATGAAAGACATCAAAAAAATGCTCGTCCTTAATATATAGTATAAATATTTATCATAATGATATCCTAACAAAACGATTAAGATTGAAATCACATTAAAAAGTTTGAAGTCACGACTTCCAATACCACTGTATCTAACTCTATGTCAATTTATTTTAAGGGTAAATTGCATAAAACCCTGTGTTATTTTTTATTAGCTAAAAACCCCTGTATAAATTTTATAGGCAAAAAACCCCCGTGTTATTTAAAATGTAGCTCACCTTCCCCCTCCGTTAAATTTGTCTAACACCGTTAGTTTTTACACTAAAATTCCCGTTTTGTCCTTCAATTCTCAGTCAACATTTTGACTGAGAAAAGAAAAAAACAAAACACAGAAGAGAGAACGTGAGATAGAGAGAGAAAGAGTGAAAAAGCTTGTGATTTCTAGGGTTTCTTAATCTCTATCAATCTGTTAAGGTTGATAATCTTTTTTGGTTTTGAATTTTTGTTCATAGTTTAGGATTGTGAAGGAGAACTAAAACGGGATTTAGGGTTTTAGATAGTTTTGCGAAAGGGAAAAAAGAGAAAAATCAATTCGGGTAATCCGCGAAAGGGGGGAAGAAAAAGGGGAAAATCTCGAAAGGGGACCAAAGTGTTGTTAGATACGACCAAAAAGGTGAGTTTTCTAAAGCATAATAGTGATTAAAAAGCGAATATATTTTGTTCTTCTGTTGCTTTTCACTTTGTTGATTTCTGAAAAAAAAAAAAAAAAACTTGTAGTTTTCTGAAATCGTGCCATTATTCTTGGTCCCCACCCATGTTTAATATTTATTTTGTTGTTTTCTGCTTTGTTTATTCCATTGTTGTCGATTTTTGAAATTTTTTTTGTAATTTTCTAAGGTTCTGCTTTGTTGACTGAGGTTGTTTATTCCACTTGTTGGTCCCCACTGTACGCTTATTGAGTTTTTATGAGCCTGTGATATTATTGTTTGTTGTTGGTCCCAGAACCCCCACTCCAATTGTATATGTTCATACTGATAGGTCGTCTAGTGTATAAACAATGATTTCTTTATTATTTGCAGATAATGGTGTTAGGGGAATATGCTGATTTTTATGTGTGGTTAGGGGGTTCAATAGAGTGGGTTCCAAAAATTAGGTATGTAGGGGTATAAAGGTTTGGTTTCCTAATGTGGATAAGGAGAGAATTTTCTATAATGATTTGGTAGAGATGTACACAAAAGCAGGGGGTCAAGGGTCTAATATTTGCATATATTATTCATTACCAGGACAAACATTAGAGAATGGGATACAACTATTAGAAGGGGACAAGGGTATTACTGAGCTTTTGAGAGATTACAAGGGGCTAAATGTCATTTCACTATATATAGAAGAAAATTCTGGTCCTATCATAGCTGTTGATGCACTTGGCAATGTTATTGAAAATAATGTAGCTATACCCCAATTAATGTATGATGTTGAGATTGAGGGTGTTGAGGTGAGTGAGACAGGGGCTGTAGATGGGGGTCAAACTGAGGGTGTTGGGGTGAGTGAGACAGGGGCTGTAGGTGTTGGGGTGGCTGAGACTGAGGGTGCAGTAGTGAGTGAGACTGAGGCTGCAGGGGTTGGTGAGACTGAGGGTGTTGGGGTGAGTGAAACTGAGGCTGCAGGGTTTGGTGAGACTGAGGGTGTTGGGGTGAGTGATGGTGTTGTGGTGAGTGAGACTGATAGTGATGATTCAAGTGAGGGTGATGAGGAGTATGTGGGTGATGGTCAGTCTGGTAGTTCATCAGATTCAGACTGTCCATCCTGGATGTTAGAGGATTTAGAAGGCCCATTAGATGATGACATCTTTGTGAGTAGAGATGCTGAGTATGGTAGAAAATTAATGAAAACTGTAAAAAGTTGGGTGAGAGAGATGAGAAAGAAAAAAAGAGTTGAAAAACAACAAACTGAGAGAGATAATTTAGGTGAAGATGGTTGGTTTAGTGATGTAGGGGGTGAGGATGATCTTCATTCTTTGAAGGGTTCTGATGATGAGAATGTAGATAATGTGGTCTGGAATGATGCTATGGATAGACAGGATGTTGACCTATGCATAGGTATGAAATTTCCTTCAAGAGAAAAATATAGAGAGCCTTGAGAGATTGGGCAGTGAGAAGGGGTTGGATTTGACATTTGTAAAAAATGAAAAAACCAAAATCACTGCCATATGCAAAAATGGTTGTGACTGGAGAATCCATGCTTCTCCAGTGATGAAAACTACAACATTCCAAATCAAATCTATCAAGGGGCAACATAATTGTGCACAGAATAGAAAACAAACAAGCAAACTACAAGTACATTGGCAAGAGAATTCAAGATTTTGTAAAAGACAATCCTTCAGAGGGTCTCAAATCTTTGAAAAACAAAATCAGAAGAGACATCCAGGTTGATGTGAGCTTATTTAAAGTGTATAGAGCAAAAAAATATGCTCTAGAACTGATGAAAGGTGATGTCAAACAACAGTATGCCAGATTATATGATTATTGTGCTACAGTTTGTAAACACAACTCTGGTAGTTCAATGATACTAAAAGTTGATAGATGTTTGAATCCACCAGTTTTGCAAAGAATGTATGTATGCTTTGGGGGTCTGAAAGAGGGTTTTTTAGATGGGTGCAGACCATTTATTGGTCTTGATGGGTGCTTTTTGAAAGGGATGCATAAGGGGCAGTTGTTATCTGCCATAGGTCGGGATGGCAATGATAATATTTATCCTATTGCAATGGCATATGTAGAGATTGAGAAGCATGATAGTTGGGAATGGTTCTTAAATTTGTTGTTAAGGGATATTGGATCACATGATGAAAGGGGGTGGGCATTCATTTCTGATAGACAAAAAGGGTTAATTGAAGCAGTCACACATTGGCACTCGGGCTGAACATAGATTTTGCCTAAGACATATGTATAATAACTTCAAAGGCAAATTCAAGGGGCAAGAGCTTAAAAATTTATTCTGGAAAGCTGCAAGTACATATAATGTAAAAGAACATCTCAGAATCATGAAAGAAATTGAGAAGGTTGACAAGAAAAGAGGGCAAGAACAGACTGCAATTGAATGGCTTGCTGAAATTCCATCCCATCACTGGGCAAGATGTTTTTTTCCAGTCAAAACACACTGTGATGTAGTGGTGAATAATATGAGTGAGTCTTTCAATCACTATATTATGGAAGCCAGAGAGATGCCAATAATAGATATGTTTGAGTGGATTAGAAGAAAATTAATGACAAGAATCCAAGTAAAGAGGGAGGGGATGGAAAAGCACACTGGAGATGTTTGCCCAAACATAATGAGAAAAATTCAAAAACAAAGACATGAAAGTAGAAATTGCTTTCCAAGTTGGGCAGGGGAAGACAAATATGAGGTTATGCATTTCATGCAAAACCACATTGTGTACCTGAATGACAAACATTGTAGTTGTGGGTTCTTCCAATTGTGTGGGTTCCCGTGCTGTCATGCAGTGGCTGCAATAGAGTATCATAGACAAAATTTGGAGGACTTTGTGCATGCCTGTTTTAAAAAGAGACATATTTGAGGGTGTACAGTCACATGATCAAACCAGTCCCTGGGATGCATGATTATGAGGAGTCTCCCCTCGGTCCTGTAGCCCCACCACATGTTATAAAAAGAGCAGGGAGGCCCAAAAAAGCAAGGAGAAGGGATGCAAATGATATAAAAGAACCATCAAGGGTTTCTAGAAGAGGGCTGACACATACATGTGCCATATGTTTTAAACAGGGCCACAATAAGAGAAGCTGTACAAATCCCCCTCACCCAAACTCAAGATTTAGACAGGTGATGTATGATGTTTCTTGTTTATGTAATTATTGGTTTTGTTACTTAAAGTATTGATTAATTCTTGTATACATTTACAGTCATCCAGGCATGCACAAACAAGTGATGATGCAACCCCCAGTTCACAAGAAGCTGCTGCAGAGGTAGAATTCAAATCATGCAACTTTCAGTCTATTTTCACATGCCAATTGTAACCAAGTTTTTGTCTCATTTGTAGATGCATACACAGTCATCCTCAAGTGTGCCCCATTACAATGCTACTGAAGAGAGCTTCCCATATGCAGAGGTATAACAAAATTTGAGAGTTTCAGTCTATTTTCATATGCCAATTATTACAAATTTCTTATCTGATATGTAGATGCATACCCAGTCATCCTCAAGTGTCCCTCTTTCAAATGCTACTGCAGAACTACACACTAATGTAAGATAAAATTCAATGCTATTCTATATCAGTTCAATTACAATACTAATAGTTGCACATTGTTACTTGTAGAATCCTCCAAGTGTGCCTCAACCAAGGTTTAAAAATCCTGCAACTGTGCCAGAAAACAGACCCCCAATTATGCCTCAGCCAAGGCTAAAAAATCCTACAAGTGTGTCTCAAGTTGCAGGTTCAAGCAGGTTCAAAAGGCCCCAGCATGTACCATTTCAAAGACCCCAACAGGTACATTTCAAAGGCAAAAAAATGTGCAAGCTCCAACTCAACCAAGTTCCCAAAATCAGGTTATTCTATCAATTAAATTCATGATTTGTAATTATATAAAATATAGCCACAACTAAACATTTAAATGGTCTATCTATCTATCACAGGTTCCAACAAAAACATCAAGGAAACAACACGCTCCAATCTCTTTGTCAAGTAGATTGGAGAAGAGAAAAGGAGCAGAATCATCCTCACAAGTTGCCTTTAAAAGGCAATGTTGCCCACCAACTAGGAGTTCTATCTCTTCTGTCCTGAAAGGTGTAGCAAATTCATACAAGCCAAGACACAACCTAGTGGATCTTCATCAGCAGGCAACACTCCAGAAAATTGAACCAAATTATGTCTTTTTGTTGGCAACAGAACTTATGATTTTTTGCACATTCTGAAGCTAAAATTATGTATTGTTGGAAAGTGAACTTATGGCTTTTTTGTCACTCTGGAACTGAAGTTGTAAATTATTAGATACATGATATGTTGTCTAATTTGGGATATTGGATTATGGTGTTTTCAGAAATGAAACTGATGGTTTTTGGTGATTTATTTGTTTGTTGGTCACTTTAATTTGGCGATTTAGTTGTTTTTTGGCCACTTTAATTTGGTGATTTTGTGCTAAAATTATCAGGTACATTAAATTGCCATAATAAAAATGCATTATAAACAAGAGTATCAAATTACACTATTTTAATACCACAATAACTATTAGAACAACCACAGTTACAACTAATGCTTTTATTACTCCTTGATTCGACTCCAATTGCTTTATTTTTTGTGTCAGTTCTTCACAATGGATAGCAATTCTTTGTAACCCTTTCCAATCTAACTTTGTTGGATTCAACCTCTTCTTCAACTTCTTTTGGCATTTCGTCTGAATCCTTTTTGGATACACTAACGGGATCCAACCAACAAAAAAAGTTACACTGATTTGTTTTGCAATTACAAAATAATTTACCTTCAGTTTCTTTGCTAGGACCAACAACCCGGATGGCCGCATTCCTATGGCAAAAACATTTAGGATTCTTGTATCTCAAATCAATAATTTCGTCTTTTTCTTTGTGCTTGATTTACAAGTGGACATCCTAACAAACAAAAGAATGAAAAATAAAAATTAATTAATTATTTATTTATTTAATTTCAAAAGAGAGAAGATGAAAATTTTTTTCCTAGACATTGCTGCTTTGGAGGATGAAGAAGCCACTCTTTGCCAAAGGTAGAGGAAATAAAACATGTACACACTTAAAGAACAAACACAAGGGCAAAAGAGACATATAGCCACTTAAAAAACCCACAAAAGCGGCCAAAAATGATAAAAACTCGCACAGCACGCGCGTAAACCTCACTCTCCGTTACTTTCTAACGGAGAGGGGGTTTTTTGCTGTATTTTAGATAACACGGGGGTTTTTTGCCTATATATATAACACAGGGGGTTTCGCGCTATTTCCCTAAAACACAGGGGGGGTGTTATGCAATTTACCCTTATTTTAATTTATATTATCATATAATTACCACTTCTATCAAAAAATACATATTCGTCCTAAAATATTAATCTGGTTGTGTTTTGGATAGGTTTAATTTCGGAATGTTTTGATTTATTTTCTTGCAAAAGAAGGGTGGTCGGAAAAATTATTGAAAAGTGCGTCAGTCATGTTTTATTTTCAATTAAATTAAAAAACATGCTAATTTTATGTTATTTTTTAGGGTATTTTGGACTTTTGTGTGAGAGGAATTGGAACTGTACGGAGAAGAGAGGAGCTTAAGTTCAAGAAAGAGAGCCTAAGACCTTTGTGTTGTAAATGGTACGATTTGATGCTAACTTGTATAATAAATAGATTAAAATATGGATATAATTATATGTTAATTCATAAATTAGAAATTGAGATAAGTTATTTTTGTTCCACATAGAAGTGTATACAAAGTGTTTGTCGGGTGAGTGTTTTTATTTTACACTCAAATTTGTATTAAAACTTTATTGTAAAAATAATTTTTTATATTAAAATCAGTATTAAGTTGTATTAAAGTGTTATGAAAATTAGAGCAAACATGAGGTTGCCCCACACGTGTGCGCCAACCCAGCTAGGCCAGATTTGGGTGTTAGGACGAATGTCTTATAATATATATATTTTTAGTAGAAATATTATAAATATCTGGATATGATAAAAAAACAGTTTTTAATCAAAATGCTTAAAAGTTGTATTTGACCAGCCGTTTTAAAATTGTCAGGCCATTTTTGGCCGTTTCACCTAAAAAATTATATCCGCTTTAATGACAGGTTTTCTGGTTCGCCTTAATTTCAAACACACAACAGAATCAAGTTCTCTCTTCCTCTCTCTAGTGTTGCTCTCGGCTTCCTCTTTAAATCCGAGTTTTGAACTTCAATTTTAGTAAGGTTTCTGAGTGTTCATTAAGGTGTTCGTTAGTACTAGTGCAATACTGAACGAACGACAATCGTCTTATCCTAAAAGAAGTTATGTAGTATTTGGTGCATTTTAGACAGTCAAGGCAAACAGAAAAATTTTGTAATTCGGTTAGTTTGCAGTTTCGGATCGAGAGTTGTTACAATAAAATTTCCACTGTACGTTATGGTTTACATCTTCCATTAAAATAACAAATCTAATTGTTTTATTGTTTATTTATTCTAAATAGTTGTTAATGTTTTTTTTTTAAAACTATTAATACACATGTAATTGTTATTTCAAAATGACACTACGAATTATTAATTTAAATTCACACATTTTTCAACAATTTGTTTAAAAATGAATATTATTTTTTGCAAAAGACCTGCGATTTTGAATGAATTTGGAAGTCAAGGAGCATGGGCTACGGAGACGGACTCCTATTCACACCTCTACATAAGTACATAATTTATATATAAATTATTAAAAATAAAATACATAATATCTGCAGTGATCTCTTGGAAATTGTTCATCAATCCTACCCACATCTCTCTCTCTCTCTCTCTCTATATATATATACACAAACAAACAGAGATAATACTTTATTCTTTTTTTTCTTAAATAAGTTGAACAAAAACGTGCAGCATGAATTGGAGAGAGGGGTATGACTTATGAGTGCACGAGCAATTTCTTTTTTTTTTTTTTTTTGGTAAAAAATTAGAGTGATTTATTATTATTATTAATCAATCTAGATATATGAAATGGTAAAATAAAATACTTTAATTATTATATTATTGTGTGAAAATTTCAGAAGTGATATTTGTAGAAAAAAATTGATAGTAGTAGCTGAATCAAAAGTGAATAGTGTTTGTAAAAATAAAAAATAAAAAAGCAGATTATAGTTAAATTAAGTAGTGTTGGGAGAAAAATCAATTATAAAGCAAACTTAATTGATTAAATACCATTTTTGTCCCCATTTATTAAAAAAAAATAATGTTTTTGCTTACCATTTTGCAATTGTCAATTGTTAATAATATTTTTTTTTCAAAATAATAATTTTATTTCAAGTAGTGTAATTCATATTTAATTTTCTACAAATATTCATAATTTATATTTTAGAATATTTGATACTAATAAAAAAATGATTGTTTTAATTCAATAATGCTCCCACTAAGTAATATAATTATTCATTCATACACAATAAATAAATTGCATAATTGCCTGAAAAGATATTAATTATACGGAGCAATTTAGTTTATATTTTTATAGGATATAAGAATAATATTAGATAGTATAGTAAATAAGATGCAAAAAAATTAAAATATTAAATATGTGAAAAGTGAGGATTTTGTTAGTTCTAAATTATTCAAATAATTGAAAACTCTAATATCAATTATAGAAATACAAAATTTTAAAATTAAAATTAAAACTAAAGTTTAAATTAAAAATATTATAATGAAGGTAACATAATATAAAACAAAGTTAAATTATTTATAAAAATCCAAAACAACTTAACGCACCCACAAACAACTTATAGCTTTTGGTTTAAAAATATCATTTTAGGAACAAAAATTAGTGATCACGCAACCATCTCAAAAATAATTTTTTTAAAGCCAGAAACTAAAAAACACTTCTAAATATATATCACAAACACTCCTCAAAATGAGGAAATAGTATCTATGCACCAATTTCGATTATTGCCAATTCGAGAAGAAACGTAGAAATGTTATCAACCAAGAATTATAGTCACACGAAAGTGTGACTTTGCTATGTCCAAATAAATTACTCATTGAGTATAATTCATTTATTGTATGATTATTGTATAACTTAGTAAAATTGAACTTACTCTAAGTGTTTGGCTAAATTTATCTGAACAATTTTATAAATTCATATATCATGTAAGATGTTTTTGAAGTTTATCAAATATTAAAATTTATTCTAAATAATTTGTTAAAATATTTAGATAAAATAAAATAAAATAATAGAGCTTATAAAATATCATCAATGACTAGTTAAGAATATTATGAATGAAACTCAATAAATTTGTTAATTAAATCTTAAAAAAAAAACTAAAACTTATTTTTTCCCAGAAAAGTAATAAATTCGTACTTCTTATTTATTAATCTTATAAACTTCTTAAACACTCGCCAAATGTGTTATAACATTTTATAAATTCTCAATTTAAAATATTTTTAAAAACTCGTAAATTCACTTATCAACTCTCAAAATTACATAAAGAATGCGGAAGTTGTTTCTTTTTTCTTCTTTTGTTTTGATTAGGTAATCATAAAGTTACATAAATATCTTCATAAATTTAGCAACACATATACCAAAACAATCAATAACAATGCAGTAAATCATGAACAACACATCAACACAACTAATAATAACAAAGTAAATACTCACATACAGTGAGATAAAAAAAAACCACAATACAATGTAACTTGAAGTCATAAAATATATTGGACATTTTTTTTTAAGTAAGAACGATAAATTATTATTAATTGAAATAAATCGATTACAATTACAATAATTCATATCGAAATCAGTATCTAACAAAGACTATTACAATAACAATATCCTGCTCAACAACTTTTGATATGCAGTAGACAACATTTAACGCACATGACGATATTCGAACTCATAATTTTTAAAATCACATGGCCTCAATTTTACCAACTAAACTAAACTTCAAAGGTTAAATTAAATTTATCTTAACTTGTGAATTAAGAAATTATTATAGAGATCCCTGTCAAATAGCTGGAAATGCGGCAAAAATGATGTAATTCGTGTGCAAGTCCCTCCAATCTATTTTGGTTAGAAGACAACTTATTGACCTCACATTTGGCAATTGATGATAGGCAGTAGCACACACTAATACTAAACTTTGAAAAATGCCTCAATTCAAAGCATCCCAACAAAATTTCCCCATTTCGTTTACTTACTATACGTAATGGGTACTCAAAATTTTGGTCATTAATTGACGTGCCATTCCTTCCAACTAATTTATATACCTCCCAAATCATTTGATGACAACATCTGTCAAGAGTTGGACTAACTACTTAATAAACAATTCAACCCTAACATGTATAGCAACACAACTCATTAATAATGATTAAACAATTATATAAATATATATATATTTTATTTTGTACGTACAATAAAGACTCTGACCATATAAGTAATACCGATAATAATCATATTCACATGTCGTTGTTTGATATTAACGTTTTTAGTAAGTATTTCATTGATATTTACATTTGAAATTTCATCTTTAATAAAAGATTTTTGTAATATCTTTCTTTATTTTTTTATTTTTGAAAATTATGCCCCATTTTTTTTTTTTATGATATTGAAGTTTGTAAAAAAATATTATTATGATGATATATATATATATATATATTATTAAAAAGCTATATTTGTAGAATGGAGTCGTGTTACTTTGATAGCGACTCTTGAATTGTTTAAGGTGAAGAAGTAGGTGTCACCATCACGAGTAGGGGGAGGTACCAGAAAATCCCACCCAAGTTGAATTGAGAACCGTGTATGCAACCATCTCCAGGTAAACTTCTGCTGTAAAGTTTAAAATCTAATCCCGATTACCTATACATACAAAATACACACACTCACCTACCTTACACACACACACACACACCGTATGTGTGAAATTTCCTCGCATCATCACAAAAAAGTGTGCCATGTGATGCATTTCTGTTCCCCACTTCTCATCTTAGAAGGGAGCCCGCTTTATAAATTCACACACTAGGCTGCAGTTGTTTCACATAATCTATGAACCAAGAAAAACAAAGCCCTTTCAGAGCTACAGAAACTAGAGGAGATTCTTGAATGCAGAATGGCGTCGGAGAGCCAAGAAAATGTTAAGGGGTTGAAGAAGGTATGGGGTTGGGTAAAGGGCTGTTTTGAGAAGATGGTGAATGTGGTGACTGGGTTTGCTAAGGAGGCCAAGAAACTGGGAGAGGAAGATCCGAGGAGAGTTGTCCACTCCTTCAAAGTGGGCTTAGCTATAACGTTGGTGTCTTTGTTCTACTACTTTGATTTCTCTTACGAAGGTTTTGGTGTTAATGCAATGTGGGCTGTTATGACTGTGGTTGTAGTCTTCGAGTTTTCTGTGGGTATGTTCATTTTCTGTTCGTTCTTGTTTTCTTGAGTATAGTAGTAGTAGGAGAAAGGAAGGATTTCAATCATGACAAATTTTGTTTAATTTTTCAGGTGCAACTCTTGGGAAAGGGGTAAACAGAGCGATTGCAACATTGTTGGGAGGGGCATTAGGCGTTGGAGCTCATAGATTAGCAAGTTTTACAGGGGAAAAGATAGAATGTATTATGCTGGGGATGTCTGTTTTATTGATAGGTAAATGAATCTTTGTACACATAAATCTTAAACCTTTCGATCAGTACTTGAAGTTGGTGTTTGTAATGTAGTGCCATGTAGTAACTCTTTGATTGTTGTTCTTGCAGCTGCTGCGACGACATTCATTCGATTTTTCCCTAAGTTGAAGGCCAGATATGATTATGGGCTTCTTATATTCATCCTTACATTCTCTCTGATATCGGTGTCCGGCTACCGGGACGATGAGGTTTTGGACATGGCACATAGGAGACTGTCCACAATCCTCATAGGAGGATCTGTCACAGTTTTCATTAGCATATTCATATGCCCAATCTGGGCTGGTGAAGATCTTCACAAATCACTGCTGCTAACATTGAAAAGCTTGCGACTTTCTTGGAAGGTGAAGTCTTGCAATAATGAAATATTGATCTACTATCCATTATCTTGTTATATGAATGCTAAGTCTTCAATGTCAACGAATTTAACAGGTTTTGGACGCGAATACTTCCGTGTAGAGAATGATAAGAATCAAGAGAACAAAGCATCACTTGATGAATACAAAAGTGTTCTTAATTCCAAAGGGAGTGAAGACTCCCTGGTGAGTCATCGAAGTTCAAATTTTCTTGAGATTACTATGATTTCAACCTCAAATGTTCAACTTGATTGAATTTGTGTGTCTGTTTTTTTTCTTTTTCTTTTTAGGTGAATTTTGCGAAATGGGAGCCTAGACATGGTAAATTTAGGTATCGGCAGCCTTGGGACCAATACCTAAAGGTTGGCTCCCTCACAAGAGAATGTGCATACAAGATCGATGCACTGAATGGCTATCTTAAATCAGATGTGCAGGTAAATAAATTAAGTATTGTTCACAAAACATCACCGATTCGTGTAGACATGTTTAAAAGAATGTTGCTTAGAGGTTTGTGTTGTGTATATTTGCAGACACCAATAGAAATCCGATCCAAGATTCAAGAAACGTGCACAAAGATGAGCTCAGAATGTAGTGTGGCGTTGAGAGAACTGGCTGTTGGGATCAAGACAATGACTTGCTCGTTGTCCGCTGATCCTCATCTCCTGAATGCAAAAACTGCTGCCAAGAAGTTGAAATCCTTGCTGAAAACGAACCTGTGGCCTGAGACCGATCTTCTTGAAATAGTCCCAGCAGTTACGGTTGTTTCGCTGCTGATTGAAATAGTTTCTTGCACTGTGAAGATCACGGACGCTGTCCACGAACTGGCCTCCTTGTCTAAATTCAAGATCCCTGATCCACAGATGATAAAACAAATAAGCCTGGATAAAACGCCTAGAACTCCTAGCCTTGAAGCATCCCATAATTTTAACATCATAGTCGAGTGATAAGCCTATATGGCGATGAATCACTTCTTAGTACATGATAAGTGATGCACACAGACAATTTTCAGCTCTCAGGCTGTCTGTAACATGGGAACTCCCTTGATTCCCATCGTTTTCGGGTTTTTTTGTCTTGTACGTCGTCTTTGTTGTATAAAACTATACATTTACGAGTATTACTAATAACAATCCTAGCACACACATTTAGTTGAAAAATCTGGAAAAGAACTCTGGGAATTTCGTTTCCGAGAATCAGATTTCTGCTCTATGTCCGGCCACTGCATGTCCCTGTGGGCCAAATTCTTGTTTCTTTCGTCCTCCAATCCACCTACCTCATCGGACGGTGACCGTGTACAGCTGTTCTAGCATGTGGCCATGCTCAAACATGATTTGGCTTCTCCAACGTTCAATAATTTGTTCGGGATCGAATCCTGTCTTTCTTGTCGTCAACTCATCATAAAGAACACATAAATAATTGTTGGCTGGAAAGAATTATACGAACTACCATTATTCGCAGTGCCAATATGATAACTTTGAATTATACTAACCACACCACCGGCTTAATTGCAGCCAGCAAACGTGCAAATCAATTAGTCCTACTTTAATTATTACACTTGATTTATTCTTGTCCTTAGAGCTACTTTGAAGCAATATATGTTTCCCATATTGTTAGAGAACCCATTTTGAAGCAATTTTACAAGTAAACGGACAACAGAGTATAATCGTTGAATTCAGTTACGCGAGCTTATAACCTAAATGGGGGCACTGAGATGAATGAATATTAGGTTGGCCGGAACTGGTTGAGACATAAGGTGCTAGTTACTAGCCTGCCCTTACCAAGCAAGGAGTTGGGCTATGAAGCCCAAGCTTCGTGGTTCCTAAGTGGAGGGCATTGCGTTTATGTAAAGATATCTTACTAAATTAATTTATTAAAAATATCTTATGAAATATGTGATCGGTAAATCAACTTAAAGTTATTTGAGCTTTTAATAAGCGCAAATTGAATAGCGTTGAAATGCATATAATGATTGATTGATTTTGATATTGTTAAAATAATGAATAATTACTTATCAATTAAACAATTGGCATAAATTCGAAATAGGAACAAAATTTAAAGAATTTATAGAAAATAGGTATAAAAGTCATAAGGCCCCGAATTAATATTGTATTGTGTTTTAATTTAATTTTTCAATGTAAATTATAGATTTTAAAAAATATATGTACTCTTTTAGTATTTAGATATTCAAATAGATAAATTTACAAAAAAAAAACTATTCACTTTTTTTAGGAAATATGAAAATTCAAAAAAACATCCTCAGTTTTGCATTTCTTGCTCTTGGGAGCAATAAATAAACTAATAATAAGAAAACGTATCCCAGAGCAAGAAATACCAAATAAAAATAATACATAATAATAAAACAAAACAACCTAGAAGTACAAACAAAAGAACCAAAAATCATTCATGTACCAACAAAGGTATAATAATCATTTGAGTCAAAGAGAAAGCAAAGCAGCAAAAACACAAACTTATATTTACGCACACTCAGCACGTGATAATTTTTAAATCGGAAAAAGTTTTTTTTAAAAAATGTTATGACTTAATAAAAAACAAACCTGCAGTTTTTACTTATTTTTAAATATAAATAACAAGTTTTTGATTTTAAAATTTATAAGATAACCATATATTAAATTTGAATTTAAACTAGTCAATTCTAATTTAATTTTGATTATAAGTCAAAATCTGAAATCCATTATAGTGCGTAATTAGTAATTTTTATAAATTTAAATCTATCTCCTGAGGTTTGACATAGACATAATTCGTTGTTTGAGATTTAATACAAAATTTTAGACGTAACAATTTAACCAATCTATGCATTTTTATAGTGAACTGAAAAATTATTTATTTTAAATTTATAATTTTATATTTTTTTTAATTAAAAATTTTTTTTATCATTACTAAGGCGATAATTTTTTTTTATAATTTTTAAATTTTTTTTCATCCATCCCATTCAATTTTTTATCAAGATTTTAATTTTTTTAAAAAAAATAAAAAAATATTTGCAAAGTTGGACATTTCTATGCCTCCATCCAAGGCTTACATAATTTTTATCAAACATTAGGGTATTTGTATTTTTTCAAACAACGAGTGGGTATTTGTAATTATGTCAAACTCAGGGAGATAAATGTAATTACCTTTATCTTATTAGTAATGTTAAATAATATTTTTGTTTATTTAAATTAAAATGTAGTTCATTTTTATTGTTAATGGAGTCAATAAATGTATTAGAAAATTTTGAATGATGTATAATTTTTTTATTTTTTTGAAAACATACTTCTCCTGTGAAATACTAATAATTATCACAAATTTACAAATGTTAAGAGGCAATAACTTCGTTAAAGTAGGTCGGCGTCCCAGTGCAACAAATAGAAGGTCGAGATTGAAACACCACGGCGATATCCGACGGCGCACGCATCTCAACTGCTCTATACAAATATCTGCCAAAACCCTACTTTCACTCCTCTTCTCTACTCTCTAGTCTCTCTCCAGCCTTCTAGGGTTTCTCTCGCCTCTCCAGCTTCACGCTCTCTCTCTTCTGTTAAAAGATGGTGAATTTATGATCCCGTCTCAATTATTCTAGATTTTGTGTTTGATTTTCGATTTTGTTTTGGCGTTTGTTTGACAATTGATGCTTGCCAATAGGTTCTGTCAAACGATTACGATTTGCTCAACCCACCGGCGGAGCTCGAGAAGAGGAAGCACAAGCTCAAGCGCCTTGTTCAGTCCCCAAACTCATTCTTCATGGTACTCTTGTTCGTTTCTTTTTCGTTTTTCTTTTTATTGTATATGCTTTAATTTCTTATCCAATTTTTTTTTGTTATTTTGTATTTATTTGCTGTTTTTTATTGTAGGATGTCAAATGCCAGGGTTGCTTTAACATGTAAGTTGCATTGTTTTTGTGGTTTCTGTAATTCAATTTTCCGATTTGAAGAAATTGAATCAAGTGATGTATGACAAAACAATTTATGTGTTTGTTTATTGGCGATTTTCTGTGTGCCCCAGAACCACTGTGTTTAGCCATTCGCAGACGGTGGTGGTGTGCGGCAACTGCCAGACGGTGTTGTGCCAACCCACCGGAGGGCGTGCCAGACTTACAGAAGGCTGCTCCTTCCGGAGAAAAGGGGATTGATTGGCCGTCCTTGTAGCGCAGGACTCACTTGCCTGGTTTAGTTTTTCTGTCTTGGACTTGTTAATTCCACTATGCTAATAAGGATGGCCCCAAGTTATTTGAAATATTCTGTTACCTTAATTAAGGTGCTTAGAGGACAAGTCTGCTACCTAGATGTACTCACAAAAATCAGTTTGTGGTGTCTTGAAGGATCTATTGCAAGTCTTTATTGCTACTTTTTTCTGGACAAGTGATAGTCGTTGGAGGGATGCTGATATTTTATTGACTATAGGTTCAGTTTTTTAGTTGAAAACATTTGAAGGATGTGTTTGATATAGAATATTCTGTTACTGTATGATAGATTATTGATTATTGTTTGGAGATTGATATTTTCAAAATATGTTCTTCTCTTGTTGCCTCTCTGTTGTTGGTATTTTTGTCCAAGTCAGTGAAACCTATTCCTGTGTAAATAGTTTATAGTATCCTCCTTTTGTGTTTTATTAAGGAGATCAACATATGTTTTTGCATTCAGGAATGATGCTAGTAAAACTAGTTGGGCTAATTATGTTTTGGTTGGTGGTATATCATTCAGTGTAAGGAGGTGCTGGAGGAATTTTTGTTTTGATTGCAAGAAATTTTCTGGTCTATTTCATTTGACAAGCATTGAATGATAAAGATCAACAAAAGTGATGAAATCTTGGCATACAGCTGTTGTTGCACATTTCCAGTGTCGGTTTAAATGTGCGTTATTAAATTACAATATTATTAGATTTATATATAAAGTCAATTGCTATTTAGTATCTTTGTATAATTTTATCATCTAAGGTCCCGTCTACATTTTGTGATATGGGTGTATTCGGCCTTTAGTCTCCATTTATTACATGTTTACATGTAGGTTAGTGGTTATGAAGTACCGAAGTTTAAAATTGTTACAACTCTTTTAATTTTGCATGAGTTGCTTATCTATTGCATAGGAAAAAAGGAATCCTCTTGTCAACTCCAAGTAGTTTTTTTTTAAAAAAAATAGTACAAATATTTTATACAGTAAATTTCCAATTTTTTCCCAAAATAAAGTTTTACCTTCTTACCTCCACGACGAAAATCATAAAATTTTTCAATCCATATATTTTTTCTTCCATCATCAATGTGAAATATAAATTAAATTGATTTTCCCTGTACATAAATTATATTTGGTATATGACTAACTAAATCTAATTGCCTCGTATGTTGTTCTAGCGAGTTGCTTTTTGATGTCCTACTAATTAGCGTTTTCTGTTGCTCATTGTCTCTATCGGTCTACTTCTCTTTGCTAGTAATACCAGAAATGCAATTTTAGAGCTAAGCTAAGCTCATCCAGAAAAATGAAATAAATTAAAATTGAAACAAACTTTTGAAATGGTTAAATAAGAACATTATGTTTCATAATCGTAATTCATTTCCCGCGTTCTTAGATTTTGTTTCCTGCACCTAGCTAGAAGATTCGTGAATGGATAAATACTGGTCTATCAGTAAACAACATTAAAACTATTACTTATGACACATTAATGATTGTCAATTTGTACTAATTTTGAATAATTGAGTTTTTATTTGTCAAAAGTCTTCAAGTGCTATTAGTAAGTAAACTTGGAAAAATATTTCTTGGATCTCATTAGGAAAACAATAAGAAATCAACCTTTTCTCTTGAGAGTTCTATCATTTGATTTTCATGTGAATTTCAAACTTAGGGAATTTGGTTTCCGTTTTCATTTTCAAATTTGAGTTCTTATTTTATGTGAGGATTTATAAGGCCCAAGGAATTTTCTGTCGTGCAAGTTCTTACTTCTGAGTTCTTAACAAGTATTTACAGCATGTGTAGGTCTAGCCAAGGCATCAATCAAGCTTGGTAATTGAACCAGGGAAAGAGAGGCTATGAAAGTAAACAAGGCTAGCTTTATTAACAATTTCCTATAGGTGTCCAAGAACAACACATCCGAATTACATGCTCAATATTATTAAGAATAATTGGGGAATAATTGCAAATTTAGGGTGAGCCTTTATAACACTAACGAGTCACCCTTTTTTTTTTTTTTTAATTAAAGAAAACGCTGCTGTCGTTACTGCTAGTAAAGGACATTCTACCCACTTTTTTTCATAAATTTATTTCTTTTCTTTTTTTATTAATTAAACCTGGGGCAAATCGGCCCAAGTTGTTGTTACTTATTTTTAGTAATTATAAATTTAAGTTTTAAATAATATTTAATACTTAATTACTTTATAAATAATTATTATTTTTACATTTTAAATTATAATTTAATTAATAATATATGAATTATTTTTACTGAATAAATATAATTAAGTTTTTAATAAGTAATAAATGTATTTATTAATTAAATATGACCTATAATATTATATTGTATAGAAAAAATAAAAAATAAAAAAAATCAATGATAATTATAAATTATAATAAGGGTAAATTACATCTACCTCCCTGAGGTATGTCATAATTACGAAATACCCCTCGTTGTTTGAAAAATTACAAATATCCCTTAATTTTAACGACCATTTAACAGTTACCCCAATCTATCTATTTTTTATAGTGAACTGACCAAAATACCCTTATGAATTAAAAATTATAATTTTATTTATTTTTTAAAAAAATATTTTTCTTATCGACTAAGGGATAATTTTTTTTATAATTTTTAAAATTTTTTCATCCATCCCATTCAATATTTTTATAAGATTTTATTTAAAAAAAAAAATACAGTAAGGGCAAAATTGATATTTCTATACCTCCATCCAAGGATTACATAATTTTATCAAACATTAGGGGGTATTTATAATTTTTCAAATAACGAGGGGGTATTTGTAATTATGCCAAACCTCAGGGGAGGTGGTTGTAATTTACCCTTATAATAATGACCACTAGTTCCATAAGATTATCGTTGGCATTGGTGTCGATTTCTAAGTTGTGGCATCAAACCATTTCTTTAAAAAGAAAATAATAATCTTTATTCTAAATTCTAATTTCCTCCCAAAAGAAAGATAGCTCATTAGCTTGAATTTCCTCTATAAAAGGAAAGGATTCTGTTTTCCCAACGGCTCCCAACTGTAATTTGAAAAATGAGCAATCCCGCCTTCACAGCCCTCCCAACTACCATCCAACAGCTTTATTCACCACCGCTGCCGCCGCCTTTCCGCTTGTCACCCACCAACACTAGTTCTCCAGACCGCCGCCACTTTTCCTTGAACACCTCCCAAAGCAACAACTCCAACAGTCTTCTTGAAGCCACCACTGCCTCATGGACTTCGTCTATAGCCCACCACTGCAAAAATGGCCGTTTATCCAAAGCAGTCTTGCAGTTCACCCGTATGCGGACATCCGGGGTTGAGCCGAACCACGTAACTTTGGTCACTCTCTTAGCCGGTTGTGCTGATTTTCCATCCCAAGGCCTGTCGCTTGGGCCTTCCATTCACGGGTATGCTCGAAAAATGGGGATTGATGTTGGCAATGTGATGGTTGGGACGGCTTTAATTGACATGTATTCCAAGTTTGGTGAAATTGGATTGGCCAGATTGAGTTTTGACCGTATGGGTATTAAGAATAAGGTTTCTTGGAATACTATAATCAATGGGTACATGAGAAATGGCGAGTTTGAGAAGGCACTCAATTTGTTTGAAGAAATGCCTGAAAAAGATGCTGTGTCTTGGACCGTCTTGATTGACGGCTTTGTGAAGAAGGGAAGGTTTCAGGAGGCATTGATCTGGTTTCAAGAGATGCAATCGTTTGGAACGACACCTGATTTTGTGACAATGGTATCTGTGCTCTCCGCTATTGCTAATCTGGGAACACTCGGTTTGGGCCTGTGGCTTCATCGGTTTGTGCTGATGCATGACTTTAGGGATAATATACGGGTTAATAATTCATTGATAGATATGTATTGTAGGTGTGGATGTGTCAGATTAGCTTATCAAGTATTTAACAACATGCCTAAGCGAAGCCTTGTATCATGGAACTCGATCATAGTGGGCTTAGCATGTAATGCTCATGCTGAGGAAGCTTTGAACTATTTTCATTTGATGCAAAATGACTGGTTTAAGCCAGACGGTGTGAGCTATACCGGAGCTCTTACAGCATGCAGCCATGCCGGTTTAGTAGAGGAGGGCCTCGAGTTGTTTGAAGCCATGACACAAGTCCATAACATCACTCCAAGAATCGAGCACTACGGATGCATCGTAGATCTTTACAGTCGTGCAGGGAGATTGAAAGAGGCACTGCTGGTGGTAGAGAAGATGCCCATGAAGCCAAATGAAGTCGTGCTCGGGTCTTTGTTGGCAGCATGTAGAACTTGTGAAGACGTCGACTTGGCTGAGAGGCTGATGAACTACATCTATGATTTGGACCCCAATGGAGATTTCAATTACGTTCTGCTGTCAAATATTTACGCAGCAAAAGGAAGTTGGCAAGGGGCGAGCAACGTGAGGAAGAAAATGAAGGCACATGGAGTACAAAAGAGGCCTGGAATTAGTTCCATTGAGGTCAATGGCATCATTCATGAATTCGTGGCTGGTGATAAATCTCATATTGATGCAGAGACAATCTTCATGATACTCAAGAAATTGTCACATGAGCTGAGGATATCTGGGCTTGCTTCAGAAGTTAACTTCCAGGAAGCATATGAATGTTACTGAATTTTAACAATCCATATCTCTGTGAATGCTGTGTGCATTTATCAATAAACGCCAAGATCAATTCACACATTTCCAAATCAAACTCCACGCTATTATGTGAGTTTTTTTTTTCTTTTCAATTATTTATTTATTACAAGTTCAATGTTAGCCAAAATGATAAATATCGTCAGAAATACGTCTAGTTAAATATTCAATTTGCACAAAGTAAATATCATATATATATATAACCAGCTCCCAGCATGGGTACATTCTGATCTGATTAGCATTAAATTGCCAGGAGCAAGACAAAAGAGACCGGATGATCAGGTCTTCATTCTACCTATTTATATATATATATATATATATATATATATATATATATTGTTTGGCATTTGAAAACGATGAAATCTTTTTCTTTTTTTGCAAAAGCAAAATAAAGGAGGTACAAAGAAACATTCATGGTGTTCGGGGCTTCTTGGGATCCTGACCATTATGGTGCAAGGGGTCAGGACCCGCCGGAACTCTCCTCAGTTCCCAATCCTCCGGCATCTCCTCGTTGCCGAGTCTGGGAGCTGCATTCTTGAGACCCATCCGCTTCATCTCCAAAAATAACTGCTCATCATAATTACAAAGGTTGAAAACTTATAAAGAATCTCCGATGAGATAGAAGTAGAGCTATAAATGCATGCAAACACAGAGGGTATCAGTTTAGGCATGCAATGGAGAGAGAAACCTTTCGATGTACAAGTCGGAAGGAGTATCCAGTGATCCTGCATTCTGCAAAAGCATAAACTTCATCATCAATAATACTGTACTTGTCTTTTATCAACATATATGTATAGCTGCATGCATGTGAGTGTGCATGTGTATGAGAGAGAGAGAAAGAGACCAGAATGTTGGATGAATAGCAGTAAGACAAGCAGCAACAAGCAGATGATGAGCCCAAAGTTCTTAGATGTTTTGGCCATGGAGATGGATGTTTAGTATTAGTGAAGAAAGTTGGATGAGAATGTATGGGATTGAAGGGATGGGGGGAATTTATAGGGAGAAAGGGGGTATGGAGGAATGATTGCAGATGCAGCCATTTTCATACATTTATATGATATGATGATATGACACTGTGTCTGTGTATCCACCACGAAGAGCAGAAGAGAGTTGCAGATGCAGATGAATTCAAATGGGATCAATATATATATAATGAATCTTGGCAATACATAGTTGATATTCGAGCCCCCGGCTCTTGACGGCGCCGTTTCAGATGACTGTGACACCATTGACGTCACTTCTTCAACACTACTGTATGCAAATCTTGCGCAGTATATATTCTACTTCTAGGAGCAAGCGCCCCCCTCCACTTACATAAATTATTGTGTGATTCATGTTATCAATTAAAGTAGTAGATACCTAATGTAATGTAATGTTTGAGAAATCTATATTATGCTGATGGAATTGTATTATTACATTTTGGAAAAATATTTTGAATTTTTCTGTTAGGCCTATAGACTCTGGAAATTCTAGTTCAAATTTAATTTTGTCAAATTTTAACTAATTATATGATAAGTGTAATATATTTATGGTTGATTGATGTATAATAAAAAAAATGATCAGTTACATAATAAGTGCAATACAGTTATTACAAGAATTACTTTACACTTGTCGTAATCCATATTATTACTGAAATATTAAAAGAAAGTATCTTTTTATTTTAAATAATTAATACACAAAATAAATAAAGTAAAGTAAAAAAGAAAGGAACTTCCCTTTATATTTTGACCACTAGTTGACATAAAGCCTTGAGAAAGGGTAAAAGGGTTTTAAAATTAAAAAAGAGAAAATAATAATGATGTAATATGTAGAGTGGAGAGTGGTGGGCAGAGAGCAGAGCAGGAGATATGTATATGTAATAGATGATAGTTAATCATTGCATATGATTATTCTTCTGTGTGTGTGTGAGAGAAAGGAAGTACAACATATGCATTTTCTGCATTATTTTTATGTTTATACTATTTTCTTTATTCCATGGAGATAAGAACTATGGAGATAAGATTAATATTTAATAAATGAATAAATAGATGTGGGAATTTAGGACTATGGGTTGGAGGAATTTACGGATATGGTCTCCTGACCTCATCATATTAACATAAAATAAAATTCCATTGACGTCAAGTGAGTTAATGTTGATGAGACTCCCTCAGGGACGGATCTGTCATCACAAATATTTACAGCTGGAGTGGGATATGTGACAGTGGTCAGGTCAACCCACCATCCATTCCTGCTTCTTCTTCTTCTAATAATAATAATTACATTTATATATTCTTGATTATCTTTAATTATTTATATATGTACATTACCTTTAAGTTTTTATAAAGTTAATATATGCTCACAAAAAATATTAATATTATTTTTATTTTTAAAAAAATTATAGAAACATTAACAACACTACACAAATTATTCATATTTTTCTACAATTACACAAAAAAAAAAAAAACAAAATAGATGATTTGGGTTAAAAAGAATATATAGGTCATTGAATGTAAATGTAATTATTTTTAGAAAAATGAATTCCTCATTTATTTTGATTACTTCTTGAAAACAAAATAACTAATATTTTTCAAAATTTTCTGCACCCTTGTATTTCATTTTTAATTATTTTAATATTTATTAAAACAAGTATCTAATCTCGATTATTGTTTCTCAAAGGAAGAACTCTACATTCCTTCCTGAAAATTCGCATTTTATATTCAAATTCAAATTCGAACTATCCCATCAGAATTATAAATAGACCCACAACTAGTTTAAGGTCTAAATACCATGGTGGAGGAGCAACTACACTAACCATTACAAGATTTGTTGTAATAATATTGGATGTTTTAATCAATGCCCTTATCGTTTGCAGCCCTTAAACTTTATTTATTACAATTATTCATTTAATACGTAATTTAAATTATTATTATATGTATATATTTTTTAAATATATACTATTTGTCTATGTATACTTATTTTACTCAAAAGTACGTAATCGACATAAAAAATATGATGATAGCAAATATACATATTTTTTATATGTGCGTGATTACTATATTTAATAATAAAAAGTGCAAAAGATAAAAACGACAAAATAGATTACATTTTTATAGATAGCAGACGAATAAAATTAAAAATAAAAACTAACCATGTAATAAATAATTTATATTTAAATGGATGTCGGAATTTTGAAATTCACATAGGATTTGTTGCCAGATTCATTTGGATCCTATCTAATTTCTCAGCCCTTATTTTGGTAGGCAATCATGTATTTTGATTTGAATAAACGGATTTTCCAAATAATCACCTTTTTTTCTTCATGTAATTGGTATTAAAATGCCAAATATATATTTTTTTAAATTATAAATATACGCATTTTATACACATAAAAAAAACGTTTTAATCAAAAGAGAGGTTGAAGCCATAACATTCATATTATAATTAATATTAATCAGTACTTCTATATATTTTTTTTAGGCCAAGCTGAAATTTTCCTATGTAATATACTCCATAGTCCATACAATATGAAATTTGATAGCTTCAAATAATATATAAAAAGAATGCAAGACATTCTAATTCGAATATGTTCGTTCAACTACACAAAAACTGATCACATGTTGAGTGCATTATAATTACAATTACAATAATACTTATGATATAATCAAACTCGATTCAAATTAAAATAAAAAAGAAAACGTCAAAAAGATAAGTCTAATTACAATCAAACTCAATAGTCCACAAGGTGAGGGTCCAGCCCTAATTGCTTCCTTGTTTTGCCCACAAACAAATCCTTGGACTTGATGAATCCAGGAACAAGTCCAATTAAGGTTGTCAAAGGAAACTGAGCGACAGCATCCTGTCTCCCCAAGGAAACTACCACTTTGATGGAGTGTGGCTTGTAACTCGCCATCTTCTTCTCCTTTTCTCCCCTCATCATCACCTTCAAGTTCTTTGCAGCTATCAGAGCATGTTTTTGTGCCAAGTACCCTTGCTTTATTTCCTGAAATATTACATCATTTTTCAGACAAACACTCATCAAAGCCCATAAATAGTACATAGTTGCATCCAATTCAACAGTACTTACCCTCACATCTGTGATGTCTCCTATAGCAAAAATGTTCTTGAATCCTTTTACTCTTAGATTCTCATCAACCTTCAGCCTCCCCAACCCATCCACGCTGTTCTTTAAAATAGTCTCATGCAACCAAGACGAGCCGGGGGGTCTACCAGTGCACACGAAAAGGCAGTCCGCTTTGATGATCTCTCCCGACGAAGTTATATATGTGTTGTTGCCTTCTGAAGAGTTGTTAAGATCAACTGATTGCCGGAGTTTCACCTCTACTCTCTTTGATTTCAGCCACTCTAGAGTCTTGTCGGCCGCCTTTGGCCCTATGAACTCCAGCAACCTGGATCCCTCGTGCATTAGGACAACCTTTTTATCGGGAAAATCAACAGCAATCTCCCCGGCTAGCTCAACGCCAGCAGGGCCGCCACCAACTATCAGAACTGAACTAGCGGATCTTATCCGTTCATGCTCTACATACAGATAGAAAGTGGATGATCAGTTGCTATAAACAAAGCTTATTATCCCTAGCTTCGTTACAAGGACACGCTTAGATACACGTCACATGTATAAAATTCATATATTTAAGAAAAGATTTTGCGCACACTGCGTATCTATATGAAGTGCCATGCAAGATGCAATATGAATTTGCAATAGAAGATCTAAACTCAAGTAATGATACCTGTTTGGTACTCTTTTAGTCGCTCGGATTTAGTTTTGGGTAGGGGATCATTGTGGCCTGTGGCAATAACGAGGTAGTCATAGTTAACGAGACGGCCTTCTGCGGTCAATACTTGAGAGTCAGAGATGCTTATGGCCTTGGATACGACCAGACGACCGTTGGTGAGATAATCTTTGTGGTAAATTAATGATCTCTCAGCGAAAGACGGCTCCACCTTCGCCCTCAAGCTCGCCCATGGAATCTCAAAATATTCCTTCCTATTTTAAGGTATAAGTTTGTGTTATTACAAAGAAGAACATCAGACATTGCATCATCTGTGCTAATCAATGCAATAGTAAGAAATCGGAGAAACAGAGAAGCCAAAATTTTATTAGGAAACAACAGTTCATGTTAGGCATTTGTATTCATAGAAAGGAATGAATGCGAAATTGCAATGCAGGTAGAAGTTGTCCGAACTCAAATCACGAGCCACATGTACATAAATCACATTACAAGTGATTACAATTTAAAGAGAGTGTTTGATCACATAGCAAATACAACTGCAGTACTTAGTGTGGGTCTCTATAGGGCCATTGATACCCTGTCTCGAGGTCCTTAGAACATTTCAGATCAACACCCGAGAGTTGGTTTCATCGCTGTCAAACCTATGCTCAACCCAACTCTACGGGTTTAATCTTTTGATCTGTGGAAATTTCATTGTGACGTTGAACCCCGTTCAATATCAGTGGTAAACACAATGAAACACACTACCAAGTTGATGAATTCTTACTGTATTCGTCAATTTAATATTATTTGATAAAAAATGACGAATGACAAACGACCTATCCAATTAGCTTTTGATCGTTCATTCCAACAACAAGTGCCAATAACTCTAGTCTATGTGATTGATTAGATTCTATAAAACCTGATTCGAACTAGAATTAATTTTGCACATCCATCAGCAACTCAAAAATATAATGTCAGGATGTCTGAAACATTACAGCGAATGCTCACATATGTATATGTGTGCTTCAAGCATCAAGTCCCTGTTCAAGCTCCTAAATTTTACCCGTTTAATTAAATACCGTTAACATTAATTAAATTTTCTACCTTCTTTATCAGAATCTAAAGATGGATTGATTTCCTCATCCTTTTCTATCAGGATTACATTACAGTTCCACCCTCTCTAACATTCTGAATATGTTGTAAGAAAACAAACAGAAACTTTAGAAGAGGTCAATGGTAATAATTACCCCCAAAAAGGCATATCCGAGGAAGAAGGCTGCTGATGATAATTCAGAATAATTACAAGAATGATAGCTAAACTAGTACGTACTGTTACTGTGGCATAGAAAATGAAAATGAGAGAGGAAGATCAGCACAAGGGTTACTTACGGGTCAATGAGGGTAAGATCAGCTTGGAACTGAAGAGACTTAGCAATGAGAGCACCTGCGACGCCGCCGCCTACCACCACGACCCTCTTCCACACCCCGCCCATCTCCGGTGCCGGCGACTGCTCTGCCTCCATTGCCCAATAATATATTATTAACCGGATAAATTAAGAGAGAGAAACAAGAAGACTACTCCTTTATACGATGACGATTCAAGAATTTAGCGCCTGCAACAAGAAATTCATTTAAGTCAACATCACGGATGCCCCACGAAAGAAGAAGGTGTATTGTATATATTACCTGGTTTACCAGGTCTTTATGCCATTTTTGATTTGTAGTTGTCGCGTTTTTTTCTTTTTCTCTCTCTCTTACAAGAAGCGATCAGTCATTCAAAAATAAGAGACTTGATCAAATTTACATAAATTTAACAATTCTTGAAAAATTAAAAATATATATATAAATATAAGTTGAAAAAAAGAAGAATAATTATGATAGGAGTTGTGTAGAGATGACTGGGTCAGGGAAATTCCGACAAGGTCAATGGAAGAATGGGCGAGTCATGGGCAACACAACATTTATGTCAACCGCTAACGTTTAAGGAGGCTCGTTAACTTCCATGCTAAGCAACATTATTTTAATTAGATAGTGATGGAAATAAATATTAATTATAATTAAGGCTAATTCAGGATATTAACTCCTTCTAGACAATATACTCTTTTAATGGGATATATATATATATATATATATGTTCATTATATAAAATTATAATGAAAAAATATTCGCATATCGTTATATTACTTATGAACGATTGTTATATTGTACAAAGTTTTTATATATATTTGTATGAAGTTTTTTAATCTCCTTGATCGTATTGTTTTTTGCCACAAGAAAAGCTTTTTTTTGGTAATTTCGTTGATTATTTGTATTCAGATTGGATTTTAACAATTAATTAATTTTCATTATATTAGATATATTATCATATTGAAAAATGGAACAATAATGAGTCCTTATTGATTATCGATATAAAATATTGGTATAGAACCCGATATTAATAATATCCATTAATTTCTTCAGTTTATGTATGTTTTCATGTTGAGTTTGCATGATAAGCGTCAAGGACTTTATTTTTATTTGAAAAAGTAAATGATGTACTAATTTTAGGGGAAATTTGTAAGTAAACGTGCCTACCATACTAAATAAATTTATATATATATGATTTTTAAGTGGATGATAGTAATCTTTTGGACCAATATTAATCTACCAAGGAGAACAAAAGTATTTCAAATAGTAATATGACAGTAATTCCATGCAAAAATCTATATAAAATTAACAATTATACATTTTTTTAGTGAAAACTGAAAACTGAAAACTAAAAATAGAATAGAAAAATAAACAAACAGAGTTGATCCACTATGGATTTTAGGCCCAAAAAGGTTGTACATGGGCTCAGGTAACACCTGAAATTCTCCAAAATGAACTTGTGGACCTTTATTTATTTATTTAATTTTTTTTTTGGGACTAATTGCACTCTACTAATTTTAGTTTATTCTTTTTGAATTTTTCTATGTAACAAATACATTTTTATATACCTTTAGAGAATCATAATTGGACAACATTCCTATACCTTCTTTATTATTTTTTGCCCTTTATATTTTTCACACTAAGAATTTTATAATATCTAAAATGTGAAATTAGTTGATTTTTTTCAAAATCACCTTTGAATTTTTGTGCAATGATTTCCAGGTTTTTCATGGACTGTAAAATCATTTGAAATTCTGTTGTGATTATCAGTTCATCAAATATCAAAATCACTTTTGAATTTCTGCTATAATTTCCTCGACTATCAGAATCACTTTTAACCATTTCTAGTTTTCAAATGTTTTAGACCAAACCATAATTTAATATAATCAATTATTTGGATATTAATTACTGTAAACATGAATTATATGTATAATTAATTACCCAAAGGTTGGGACAACTTGACCTTTAAGTTGGAGGATTTTATTCCTTTAAGATGGTATTATTATTTTCTATAATTAATTAAGGTGTTTGAGACAGTGTTGTCAAATATTAGAGTAGTGAATGACCATTTTTACCCCTTGAAATTCTCTACAGTGCCATGTGGGTTGACTCATCACGTTCACGTAGCTGAAAAAGGTCCATGCAAATGGTTGACACTTGAAACAGAGGATATATATTCTTCCTTTGAGCCTAAGGAGAATATCATTGTCCACAAAAAGCGTGGGCCACGATTTGGCGTCCAAAGGTGCCAAATGCAAATTTGATTTAACCAAACTACATTTCCCTTCCTACATAAAAACTCAAACATATTTAACTTTGATCCGCAATTAAACTTAAGTTTTTGGAATTCATGAGCAAAAATTCTACTCACATTCTATTTCCTAATTCATCAATTCTTTTAAACTCTATATATAATTTTATTTTTGAGCAATACGTGAATTTAATCAATATATTAATGTAGTTAAAGAATAATATCAAATCATATCCATTCAATTAATAAATTAATTATTTAAAAACGGCGATAAATAATAATAACTCAATAATTTATACAAAGAGACAAACATTTATATACGTGAGATAAAATACATATATATTTGATGAGACTTGAACTCATGATTTCAAATTTATTTATAAAATTTTGACTTTAGCCTTTATCATTTTAATTTAATCAAATTCAATTTGAATTAAAATTTGAGAGGACCGGACGCCGTTTTTGCTCGAATTTTGCGCATGTTCCCACGTACACAGCTACGCCGCAATCCCCGTCCCCGCAACCTGCAGGCGTGTGGCTTTCAGTTTCCTGGAACGATGACACTAATTTCCTACTGGTTTCATTGGGCCTCTTTCTTTTTCCAGTCTCCAAAAGGGGTTCAGTTCTTGTCCCATATATTGTGATTGTGCATGATTTTAAGAATAAAATACTAATTTTTATATAATACATTAGATATATAATTTATTAATATTTCTACATATATAATTATTTATTAAAATGTAAAGGTACCGTGTATATATAATATATGATATTTTTAATAATATATACTTTTTATTAAACAACACCCCCCCCCCCCCAACCCCCAACAAAAAAAAAAAAACCCTTCTGTCGCCGACCCTCCCCCGCTAGGCCTGCATCGCCGTCGTCCCCTCCCTGCTCTCCAACCCCCGCCCCCCCTCCCTCTATATATATATATATATAATTTTTATTGTATATCTATATATAAAATATATTATATATATTTTACAAAAAAAATTATATAAATATATATTGCATAAATATGCAATTCTAAATCTAGACCATTGATTTGAATTGAAGAAAATCTAGGACATTAATCTTGTTAGTTGAATTTGAACTTTAAATATATTTTTGTAATTAAAAAATAAGAAAAAGGGGAAGGTGGTGCATAAAGTGCAAAAATAACGTGAGTGGATAAATTACTCTATTTTATAAAATTCGAAAAGATAATTTTATTTATTTTTATATAAGAAGATAATTCATTTATTTTAATTTTATAAAAAATAAATTACATTGAAGCCAATATACTTATAATAGCAGTGAATTAAAATTGAAAATGTTTGGCCCTGCCCACCGTCCACACGAACACGTACCACGTTGGTGCTCCTACCCAAGTAATAATTTGGCCCAGTGCTGGCGAATTTGAATCTGTGTTGCCCCACAAGTCCAGATCAATAAACCACTCATCTTTGCATAATTTCATGATTGCCATCCTCAGCGCGTTCCATCCAACTCTATATATATCCAATTACCCATCTCTATGTATCGCATAAAAGTTTATGTGACTTCATGGCACGCTCATTTCTGTCCCGCGCAGCACCAACAGTGCGTTGCCTGATCACGTCCGTCATCTTAATCTTCCTCTCTCTCAGCGTTGGCACCCTGATAGTGTGGCTAATACTGCACCCCCAACCTCCAAATTTCCACGTAACATCATTCTCAATCTCCAACTTCACTCTCTCGGACAACATAGCGGTCCGCGCCAACTACAAAATCGACTTTGTCGTGAAAAATCCTAACTGGAAAATAAACCTGTGGGTTTACCACTCAAACGTGTCCGTAAAATACAAAAGAATTGAGGTGTCGAGGGGTTGGTTTCAACGGTTCCCTCTCCCGAAAAGGGGCCGGGCTGAGAAGAGCATAAGATTGGAGATGGATGCAAATAATATGAGGAGAGATGGCGCAGCAGAAATGGGGTTGGAGTATTTGAGCAGAAAAGAAGTGGGTTATGATGTGGAAGTCTACGGTTGGGCGACGCTGAGAGCTGGGAAGTGGATTAGTGAAGGAAGAATGTTGAAGGTGGAGTGTAAGAATCTGAAAGTGGTTTTCTCAGGAAAGTTTGATATGGCTGTTGGGGAGCTGAGGAATGGATCAGGTGGCGCTGCTTGTTCTACTGTCTTCATCTGATCATTCTTTGATTGGTTTTGCTGTTCATTGCTTCATTTGGGAACTGGTCTTTATTGTGACCACCTGATCATGTTTGTTACGGAACTTCTCGTTTACATGATATATGTATTGTATTAATTTATTTTGTTATTGACATATAATTTAAGTATTGTTAGGGAAATTATTTTCCATAGAGTCGTATGTATGAATATTTAGTACCAATGTAATTCTTTCAGTCTGATTATTCATAGTTTCAGGTTTATTAGATTCTTCCGTTTGTTTATAGTTTTTCCCCAAGTTTTAGGTTTTGATTTGAGTAAAATGCATAAAACCCCCTGTATTTTAAAAAGTTCGCTAAAAACCCCAATCTGTTTTAAAAATAGGCTAAAAACCCTCTTGTGTTTTTTATATGTAGCTCAATTGTCTCTTTCTGTTAAATATAACTAACAGCGTTAACTTTTTTACAACATGACCGTTATATCCTTATTTAATATATATTATTTCTTATTTTAATAACCGTTAGATTTGTATTGATTAAATCAAGACCGTCAAATCTAATCAATTAATCTTAACCATTGAATTTTAAACTTATCAAGGGCTGATATTTTATTTATTAAAAATATATATTATAAAAAAAACAAAAAACAAAATTAATCCCCCAACCCATCCCCACCCAACTGGCTACCACCCCCCCCCCCAAATCACCCCCACCCCCAGCCTGCCGCCTCTCCCCGCGCCCCAACCCCAATCACCGGCACCCCCATCCCCAGCCCGCCACCTCTCCTCACGCCCCGCCCCCCCGAAATCTGGGCGACGTTGAGAACAGAAAGATGGCGACGGTGTCGCCTTCTGCGCGGGACGCCTCTTTTTTGTGGGGGCAACGGCCATCGCTGTCGCCCCAGTTTTTTCTCTCTTTTTTTTTTAAATTTTTAATTATATTACTTATATATATTAGTTAATTAACACTAATTTTAAATAATTAATAATAATTAAATAAATATATTTAATTAATTAAAAAATAATTTTAATAATTAAATATATATTTTATTTCGTTAAAAATAAATTTACATAATTATAATAATTATTATACTTAATTAAATTAAATAGATATTTTAAATAATTAAAAAGATTTAAATTTAAGTTTTTTTACAATTATAAAAAATATTTAAATTTAAATATAATTTGATTTAATATTTCAATTTAAATTATAAATTTTCAAAAAAATATATAATTTTTTTTCAAGTTTTTAGGTAAATATATATTTATAATAGATGAAAATGCAAAAAAATCACTCAAAACAAATAAAAATACATACATGTGAATATATAAATACCATGAGGATTTTCTAGTAAAAAACATCCAAAAGTAAAGTCAAAATTAGAAAAAAAAAAACATGCCCAAACGCGCAAGAGGCGCGTGTAATGCACCTTCCGTTAATTACTAATGGAAAATATGTTTTTTGCTGAGTTTTACAAAATACAGAGAGTGTTTTAGCTTTTTCAACAAAATACAGGGGGGTAAAATGCATTTTAGCTTTTTGATTTCATGGGGTGGGAGTGGGGAGGCCTGTTGCACATTTTTGTTGTTGGTTAATTTGACGAGCACTAGTAACTAAAGTAGTCGCGTTTCTGTGCCCGCGCGCTTTTGTTTTATTTTTTCTCTCCAAAGAAATGCATGGTCATACATCATTTGTTGCATTGGATTACAATGGGCAGAGGTCTTTTAACAGTGGGGATCTTTTGTCATATTCTCGTAACATATATTAGTATTTTCACCCAATAAGAGATTGACACGTATTATTTTTTAAATTAAAAAATATAATTAATTGGATTATAATTTTAAAAATAGATTGATACCTTATACAATATGTGTAGACATGATATCAAATACATGCACGAGACACGAATGTATGTTGAAAAATGCGTTATTAGTCTCTTTAATACTACATTTAGTATTACACTTTTTAAAAATTAGAGGTACGTGACAATTATTTATAGAGTGCAGTGCAAAATTAACCATCACAAAAGCTAATTGCGTTATAATTTTGAATTAAGTTAGAAGAAAGTGTAATTACCATCATATATATATATATAACGGCAAAACTCAAAATTATATTTTTTTGGTTAATTGTACAACTTTCGAAATATAGAAGATATTATAATTATTTTTAAAATATCTTATAAAGTATTTAAAATTTAATAAGATATTGAGGATTATTTGGTAAGTTTTTTCAGAGAAAATTTTTACATTTTGACCTGCAAAGTGCAAACTTATCAATACTATAAATTAAAGCTATGATTTTATTTTATAACAGATGACTTGAAAATTTAATGGAAGATCTTTATTTTGAAAAACCAATTTAATGGAAGATCTTCGCCTCCAATTGCAAGCCATTGGATTACAAGAGAATATATATATTTGCAGAAATTCCCCCAAGTTTTGTTCTATTTCGGTTTGCGGTCCCTGGAATCCTAAGGTGGGGTTCAAAAACCTTTTCATCCGATGGCGACCGGTTGTGTTTGGTGTATAGAACCGGATCTACAGAATTACGGAGAAGTTAAGCGCAGCAAGACAGTGGTCGTGGAGCTCGTTCCCTGTCTCGGTTATCCCACACGCACAAACACTCTCACTGCCTCTCGCTTTGATTCTTCGCCCACCTCGAAAATCAAGAAACAGCTCTAGGTCAAGATCCTAAGGGAGCAAAAATCTCTCATGGATGACCATAATAGACCGGTCACAGGGTATCCCGCCCCAAACCCCAATTCCAATGGCTACTCAGCCAACCCACCGCCACCCGGCACCGCCTACCCCTATACCGCCGCCGCCGCTCCTCCTCCTGTCAACGCTTACTACAGTCACCAAAACAACCCCTACTACCAGCAGCCTGACCCCAACATCGCCCGCCGCGCCACCTTCCTCCGACGCGTCTTGGCCTTCGTGATTGGGCTTATCGTCGTCTTTGCGGCCATCACTTTCATCGTATGGCTCGTCCTACGGCCGCAGCTCCCCGAGTTCCGAGTCGACTCGTTCTCCGTCTCCAATTTCACACTCGGCAACAATTCGCTCATCTCTTTCACCTCCGAAGTCCGCCTCACGGCGCGAAACCCTAACAAAAAGATGACCCTCTCCTATGATCATATCCGGGCAGTAGTATTTTACAAATCCTGGCTGCTTTCGGATACCATGATACCGCCGTTTTCGCAGGGTACCAAAAATGAGACTTCTTTGACCGCGAATTTCGCAGCGGCGGGGAGTTTCTTGGATAGGCCAGCGGTGGATGGTATAAACAGTGAGAGGGGAAATAATGGGAATGTGGGGTTTAATTTGAGAATGGTGTCTAGCGTTAGATTCAAGGCAAAGGCGTGGAGGACTAGGAGGAGGTTTTTGAAGGTGTTGTGCGGGGATTTGGCTGTTGGAATTCAGAGTAATGGGAGGTCGGGGACGTTAATCGGTGGGCTGAGGCAGTGCCGCGTGGGAATTTGAGGTGAATTGACTACTTTTTTCTGTTTGATGTTCATGAAGATGAAGAATCTAATTTAGTTCCTGTTCTTTTTATATACAGGAAAATGTAGGTTCAAAGATGCATGTGTACAGTTCAAATTTTATCTGTTCTTGAAATGTGCTTTGTTTGTATCCCATTTCTGTTTGATTATTCATGTTTTGGTCTTTGGGTGTTGAATGTGCCCGTTTACTGCTTAGAGCTGAGTGGAAACAACTCTGGTTTTCAATTGGTACAAACCAGAAAGAACTATGGAAGTTTAGATATTTGGTCAAAAAGTAAAGGAGTTGTGATGCATCTAAGTTTCTTGCATTTAACTAATAAAAGCTCACAAATGTTCCCATTCATGTGGGCTTTGATTTGTATGTTTCCTGTTCTTGGGATATCTCATTGAGTGATAGACGAAACTACTTTTGAGTCTGGAAATTGAGACAATAACCTCAATGGATTGCAACGTTATAACTTGTTTACCTTGAGGATTTCATTTATTTGGTTATGTTTTTTCTTCTATATACATGAGTCCAGTAACCGTTGAACAGAAATAGTTGTAAACGGAGAAAGGATGAATTTGAAACAAAGGGGAATGGTTTTGGAGCTGTTTTTGTATCTTTTGCACCAACATTAACATTTGTTGACTTTGAAGATGGCATTTTTTACTGACCTTACATAGATAAAGATTGTGCAGATGATTCTCATGTTTTATGACCATTATATCTAATTCATACATGTTACAAAAATTTGCTTTTCACTTGGTTCATTAAAGAGAACAAATATAAGTTGGAACATGATCTAAGGAGGAGTAAGTTTTGAGGAATATATTAGCGTGTTTGGATGGTTTGCTACTGGACCTCTGTTTCACCATCTTTTTGTTTGTCACCATTGGAATAGCACGTATAGCACGGGAAATAAGTTTGTTATTTTTTTTTACTTTGCTCTATCTCGTGGGAATATATATTTTAATTCATTGATTGGAATTTCTTTGAATATGGTTCCATCTCAATCTCTGTATCTTGACTTATGTTTCTGAACAGAAGATAGGGGTTGCAAAAGCTATCAAACTTGAAGTAGTTTAACCTTTAGTTGTCCCTCCTTGGATAAATCTGACCAATACATTGAGGCCTCCTTTACTTGGCGTGATGGGTTTTAAGTGGTATAAATAACTTTAGGATTACAATCAAACCATAATTAGCTACAGTAGTGGGCTTTAGTTACTAATACCGGGTCGATTGAAAACAAAGTAAACAAAAAATTAAAGGTGATTAAGTGAAATCCCAACTAATAACTCAAAGTAAAGGTGGCCTGAATATCTCCTTTATACTATCTTGTCCCTCAAAGTCAGCCAGCCTCTTGTCGTTGTTATACTAAGTTTAAGGTATGACCTTGACACGATGTTGACTTGTCCTGGATGTCTCATGGTTGAGGTCATATTACATTTACGATTTAAACCAGCAATTGGCATTTGTACATGAATGTCATCTTCTGTGTATCTGGCTTATCTTGTTCTTTTACATTAGTAACATATACTTTGTATGCTGGAATAACGACCAGATTCTTGGTCTACATTGTTTGCATCTCGGGTGATAAGCGCATCTTTTGCCCTCAGTTTCTGCCACGGTCTCTGTGTCTCTACCATTTGTCTGTTATAGTTTAAGGAGCTTGTGAATTCATCCAAACACCACAGAGAGGAAACTCACTCTGTGAAGCAAATACTAGTCCACTTGTTTGAACTCTGTCTTCTCAATGCACACCTCAAACCCCAAAGATCAAACTAGGGGTAACTGAACCCAACTTATAGTACTCAAACATGTGCCATTCAGTTGTTTTGAATGTAAGAAACTGATTCTTGTTGTCATTAGAGTAAGTTAAGAAAATTGATTGACATTGTTTGCATTAATGTGAAGATGGTCTCATTGTGGAAACATTTTCCTTAAAAGCCAAGGAAGAGTTTGTTGGAATTTTCTCATGGTTGTTTTACCACATATAAACCACCAATTCCGGTGGCAACTACCGGCGGGCAGGGCCCCGAAGTTGTGGTCTTATGTCTACTCGAATGAAAGGTCACTTCAAACTACCTCAATCATCCGTGTTTGGTAGTTACATCCGCTGAAAATTATGGAATATGATCACTTTTGATTGTGTGTGTGGATCTTGAAAGGCCCTGGAAAACAAAAGAGTTAAAAGAAAATTAAAGATTAGTTGGAGTGAAATTATGATTGTTTATGAACTCCAAACTCCAAAAAAGAAAATTATTTATGTGCTTGCATTTTTATCTCACATCCAATTATATACTAAAAAAGAAAAAAAAATGTATATCATGGTAATTTTTGTTATTGAGATGAGATAAGATAAACTAAAAATACAAAGAATGAGTGAGTGCACATCCATTAGGTCTCAGCTATAATCGTAGAGTAGGATGTGTGCTAGCTATATAGTCTATACATTCATCATTATATCAAAATCACATCTATGTATATAGTTTATGTTCCAAATTTAGCATATAACATTTAAGCCCATCTTTTTCCCACATAAACTACTCCCAAAATGACTTTTTAGGGACTTTATTACATTTTTATTTTCATATCTGTATATTTTGCTATGGCTGTGAATTTCTAATAAATAAGAGTTTATTAGAGGCAGAGAATGGTAGCAGGGCAGAGGGGTTGTCCTCATCCGATTCGCAAATATGATGGTATTGGTGTGGATGGTCTCCCCCCTCCCTATATATATTTCCTCAGATCCAACCATAAAAAATAAAACACTCTTATATTTTTATAGATTCTATAGTTTAAGTTGGACCAAATTTTGAGTTTCACAAACTCTTTACATAGCAAATTTTTTAGTTAGGATCTTCTATCATACTTTACTTTCCTATTAATACATAATTTGACAAGTCTCTTTTTATAATTAAACATTGTAATCAAATTTAACTTGTAATTTAAAAGTTGATCAAATTTACAATACGACGTGCTTGTGATGATTCTAATTTAGACGGCCAAATTATGATAGAAGATCACCCAAAAACTTCCCCACCAACACTGAAACCATTTTCTTATCAAATTACTTATACATATATCATATGCAATACTAATTTTAAACTATAACATATAAGTAATATTTTTAAAAAAGAGGTAGCACGTGTCAATCATACCTTACTATGATACAAATGTACAACTCTAAAGTATTAACTAAAATTCACGCATCCCCAACACACCCACAAACTCTTCTGCTATAAAAATGACATATTATTACCATACACAACACACTGACCCATTGTTCTTAACTCCCCACCCCAAAAATATAAAAATAAAAATAAAAACAAAAACTACTATCCTTTCTCACTTGCCTCCCCAAAGTAACTTCCACCACACAGTCACACATCATGACGGAGAAGGACTGCTGCCACGAGACCCACCGGGAAAAGCTCCGCCGCCGCCTCCTTACGGCCGTTGTCGGCTTCATCATCCTCATCCTCTTCCTTATCTTCCTCATATGGCTCATCCTCCGCCCCACCAAGCCACATTTCATCCTCCAGGACGCCACCGTCTACGCCTTCAACCTCTCCTCCACCAACATCCTCACCTCCAACCTCCAAATCACCCTCTCCTCCCGAAACCCCAACGACAGAATCGGCATTTACTACGACAAAGTCGACGTCTACGCCGCCTACCACGGCCAGCAAATCACTCTCCCCACGCTGCTCCCCCCCACCTACCAGGGCCACAAAGACATCACCGTCTGGTCTCCGTTTCTGTACGGCGACCAGGTCCCGGTGGCGCCATACGTCGGCGTTTCCCTGAGCGAGGACCAAATCGCGGGAACTGTGCTAGTGAACGTCAGAGTTGACGGCAGGATCAGATGGAAAGTGGGGACGTTTATCTCCGGGAGGTACCATTTGCATGTGAATTGTCCGGCGTATATAAATTTCGGCGGCAGAAATAATGGGGTGGGCGTCGGGCCGGCGGCGATTAAGTTTCAGTTGATCATGGACTGTCATGTTGATGTTTGAGTTTTTATTAGCAAGTTTATGGTTTGTACCTTATTATCGTTAATCTCTTCTCCCCATTTTTTTTTTCCCTCTCTCTCTCTCTCTCCAGAAGCATATGTACGATTTAGTTTTAGTATATTGTGGAAAAAGAAATATTAACTTTATGTCATAATCCATGTGTGAAATTACTAGAATATCCCTAGGATAGTTTGATAAATTTAACATGATGTTCTTACATGTTGGTTATAGGGATATAAATGTGACATGCATAGGGATATAAATAAATAGAATCAAACTGAATGTACTATTATTTAAATTTTTATTTGAACTTTTGTGGAGTCCAAGATAGAAAATTTTTATTTGAGCTTTACTTGGTTATTACTAACATCAAGTTGGCATGGGCTTATCGGCAACACAACATTTTCTATCTCATATTTCAGAGCCAGTATACTTTGTTTCATTAATTATTTTTTATTAATAATTCCATAAATTATAAAAAAATAAATTATTTTTAAATATTGTTATTAGATTGTGTTAGTATTTTGAACAAAAAGACACGTGCTAAGCACATGATTATTAACTCTTCAACCACTTTCAATCACCTGCTTAGCAAATTTAGTCTAATTAGTTATGGAATTTTTATTAATAGTCCCATAATCTATACTATATAAAAAGAAAAAATCTTCTTGTCTCACAAACGGCGATTATGATCCCGCAACACCAAATTTACCGTTGTATCAATTATACCCTTAAAGTTGATTTTTTTTGTTACTTTGTTGCTTTCTTTCTTTCTTCTTTTTTTTTTTTTTTACTTTGAACTGAACACCAGACCATCAGTGCTACTTTTGCGAGGGGTTTAATACAACTTACTTTTTATGATATTGTAAATAAAGAATATTTTTTATAAAAGAAAAAAGAAAATAATTTATCTTCTAATATTTTTAAAACGAAACAATTTACCTTTTAGATAAGAAGTAAATAGATTTAATTTAAAAAACACATACAAGGAGATAAATTACTTTATTTTTAAAAATACTTAAAGATAAATTATTGCATTTTAGAAAATACAAAAGGATATGCAAAAATATATATATCAAAGGAGTTAATTTGCTCAACTGCAATATTAGAAGAGGATTGCTTGCATTCTATCCGTTTTCTGAGTATATAATACAATGATGACAACCATAAATAATAATGATGATAATAAATATTAGTTAAGTTGGAGGCATTGGTGGTAGTTTGGAGTTTAGATAGGGATTTGGAGTGGAAAGTAAGTTTGTATCATCACATGCTTTCCAACATTAATATCTTTTAATTATTACAATTAAGAATTAATGTCTAATGGATTTTGTGTAAAGCAAAAGAAATTAGACAAAGTTCAACTATTAAATCTTTTATGTGTCTTTTGACTTTATTCATCTTGTAATATTCTGCTTTACTATACATAAAACTTACATATATATTTAAGATAATATTGTAATACACATCAATCATATATATATATAAAAAAGATTATACAGGTGATGTGATATGCATATTAATCAACAACTGCACATTCAATCTAACGTTGTTGGAATGTTGAAGATGGTTCTTGGAATGTTGGGATCTCAACATATGACTGACTATACAACAACTTTGTTGAGGGAAAAGGTAACATTAATTACAAGTTTTTGTGGGAATTAAGAGCATGGAGTTGAAATCCCAGGAATGTATATTTATTAATCTCATGCACCATTCATTTCTTCTACCCATGTCTTTAATTACAGCATAAGTTTAGGATCATGTTCCATCATCATCCTATGGCATTAGCGTTGGAGATCCGCTGTTTAGCGCTTTGCTATACTTAACTATTGCTACCTTCGATGTTTGTTCATGTTGTGCTATTCCTAACAAACGTAGTTTTCGTGTATGACTCATGCAGTTGAATAAATATTTGATGTACTTTTGATTATATAGAAGTATTATTGAAATTGTTTTTACCAATCCAGATGCTTACAGGAGCAACCTGAAACCAAAGATAAACGTAAGACCAAAAGGGTTGTATTGGTGAAAATTTCAATTTATCGGAAATTCTAACTTAGATCGATTTGGCTGGATTTGAATCAATAATACGACAAGTACAATATATTTATCGTGTGGTTAATATACATTTTAAATGTACATAACTTAATTTGGGTAAAATATATATCTTGAATCTTACATATAATGAGAGTCAATGATGAGGATCATGAGGTTCCAAGTTAGGTTCGGTGGAATCCAAACGGGCCATCAAATGAAACCTAAGTAGACATGTCTGTGCAAGAGGAGTCGAATGGCCCATTGATTTATTGTCGGGCCCAATACGAATGAATCCCAGCCCGATCTGAATAGGGCCATTCTAGTGTCCGGCCCAATTGTATGCAACTATACTAATATGACAACTCATAAAAACTCCACAGTTTAAATTTCATGTCACACCAAACTTATAGTACAAATATAGAGTAAAATATATTTAATATAATTTAGTTTAAAGACTAACGATATTTAAATAATAATAATAATAATAACAAATATGGAATAGTATGTGTGAATGTGGACTTGCACTATGTCCCAATTCAGACCATCATCTAAAATTTGTAGGGTTCTTTAAACAGAAAAATAACCTAGTGAGCCAAAAGCAAAGAAAAAGACTATGAATCTCACTTTGTTTAATTTTGTCTGTGTAAGATCATAAACCATTTGTTTGTGTTCATACCTAAACCTATTGTTTTTTTTCCTTTCTTAATATATAAAAAGTGTTGGTAGTTTCGATTTCAGTCACCATAATTTATATCAAACGTTACAATTTCATACGTATTTCACATAACTACTTATAAACCATCCACAACAAAGTCTTATATTGATAGAAAAATTCAAAAATATAATTTTAATTAAAAACGGCCCGTTCTTACTGATCAAAACAACGTAGGTTGGTTGATTGTGTTTGGCTAAGCTTATGATTTTTTTAAAACTGGATATATTTTTTCTTTAAATATCTTATAAAATGGAGAGAGAAAGAGAGAGAGTAAGTTCAACCTATATTTTTCTATAAGATCTTTTAATCTCTCTAATTTTAGCATTAAATAAACAAAAATATTTTTTAATAATTTTGTTAGTATTTTATTTTTCTACTAAAACAAAATTATATATTTATATAATTTTAAATTCTAATAATTTGATGAATTTTTCAGTTATTATTATACTACGAAGAACTTATTATGCCAAACACTCTTACATTTTATACGACGTAGAAATTTAAAAAATATTTGGAATAAAAGAGTTATTATGACAAACACTCTAACATTTTACATAACATAAAAATTTAAAAATATTTCAAATAAACTTAACGAAACAGCCCTATAGTCCTATAAATGTAGGGTAAGTGATCCTTTTTAGATCCACAATTAGTGTTAGTGAGATTAGAATAATTAGTGGAGAACAACTCAAACACCACTACTAATTAATGTAATTAATAGTCTATGGTTTTATGCTTTTATTTAATTGTTGAGAAGTTGATTACGTCTCTGTTAATAATTAAACCCACTTATAATGTTGTAATTAGGTAGCCATATGCATTACCACTAATTAATATATCTCCTAATTCTGATAAGTTGACTCTACGCCCCCAAAACTTTACTTTTAACTAATTTTTAATTTAATTTGGTCACTCTTTTTCTAAAGTTAGAATAATTAAATAAATAAGTAAATTAATATTGGAGAATGGACGACTCTAAATCAGAGCAGAAATCGTGCGTGGATGGTAGGAGTTAGGGGTGTTCAACATTCGGTTAAACCGGTCGAACCGAACCGAACCGAAAAATTCGGTTCTGTTTTCGTTTTTTTTTTTATAAAAAATCAGTTTTCGGTTCGATTTTTTTTTATGGCTTCCGGTGAACCGAACCGAACCGAAAACCGATTTTAAAAAAAAATATATTTTTTTATTATATATTATATATTATATTATATTATTTTTTTATTATATATTATATATTATATGTTATATTATATTATAATATAATATAGCATTAGTATATAGTAATTAGTATAACATATATTAATATATTTTAGTTATTATTTTATTATTGTAGATGTTGTATCAAATGTGGGCTCGGAGTCAACTATCATCGGGTTATGATATTGTGTCACGTAAGTACTAAGTACAAGTAGATATTTTTTTCATTCACTTTCATACTTTTATAGTTTTATTTGCCATTTGTTTTATAATTTTTTTTTTGTTTTTTATTTATAATATAAAAGGCAGATTCTCAGGATTCCCATGTTCCGGCTCCCAACTAACGAAGGAAAAGTTAATAGTGTTATAGTGATGAACTGATGGTGTCAATTATGTTATTGAACGAACACTCAATGTTACATTGTTTATTGTTATTCGCTTTCGCGACATGTATTGTTTTGGATTGTTTCGGACTTGATTCATGGGATAAAATCGTATTAATGTTGTATTGTTATTCACTTTTGCTACATGTACTATTAAGTTTGAACTTAAATAATTAAATTTGCATTTTGTATTAAAATAAATGATTTTTTTTTAAATATAAAATCGGTTTTTTTCGGTTATTAACCGAAAAAACCGAACTGTACCGGTTAAAACCGAAACCGAACCGATCAGTTTCGGTTCGGTTTTCGGTTTTCCAAAACGGCGAACCGAATTTTCGGTTAACCGAAAATTCGGTTCGGTTAACCGGTTTGAACACCCCTAGTAGGAGTGTACGCGGTGCGGGTTGGGGCAGTTTAGGTAATTTTTTGGCCCAACCCAATCATTGCGGTCTTTAGAAAGCTCTACCCAAGCCCAACCCAACGATCATCAAAATCGCACTTTGCGGTCTAATTGGGTTGGGGCGGTTTTTGCGGTCTTTAGTACATAGACAATCACCTATACAATTATATTAGTATTTTGGGACAACTTATGCTTTTGTTATAATTATTTTGTCAAAATAAATATATTTTTCTGTAGAGCTAATTATGAAATATGATATATCAATTATAATATGTAAAATAAGCACTTATACATAGTTATATGTTTATTTTAAAAGAATAAAAATATTATTAAAAAAAATTACCATTTTTTTATGAATAAGATTGTGAAAATTTTATTATTTCGAATTAATTATATAAAAAACTGATCATAATATTATATAAATATTAAATAAAAATTATTTAAAATAAAATAAGATGGTAATGAAAACAAATTATAACAAAATCGTGATATCATCTATTTCAAGTTATTGCCTTTATCAACGGCATAAAAAATATAGAAGATTGTCAATAATCAAGAATTAATGAATTAATTGATCTCATCTACATATTTATACATATATATTATACAATACCAACTTATATGTTTATGCATAATCAAAACTTTTGTATAAACATATGAAGAATTCTAGTATATTATTAGTGTTCACCTTCATCTTCTTCTTCTTTTCTTCTTCTTGTTATTACTACTACTACTACTACTACTATTATCATCATCGCGGTCGAACGCGGTCTATGCGGTCTACGTAAACATAAAATCAAACCCGATTGCTAAAATGCGGTCTTTTTTTAACTAGCCCAAGACCAACCCAACCCACCTTTAGCCCGCTAATTACGGTGCGGTTTGGGTTGGGTCGATCGGTTGGGGCGATTCGACAATTTTGTTGAACACCCCTAGTGGATGGTTGGTAATTGATCTTGTTTTTCTTGTAAATCACATCAAGTGAGGTTTGAATGTGACAGGCAGAGGGAGGGTGGGAAGAATTCTTAAAAATAAATTGAAATTATTTTTTTAAGTAATTACGATCATCATAAATTATATTTTGAAATAATAAGTATAAATTAGAATTACTATTTTTTAAAGAATTTTACTCAAACCAAATTTAGTAGAAGTAAAATCAATCACACAACAAGTGTATTCGATATGCGATTAGTTATTTGTTATAAATTGTATATTAATCACACGTCAAGTATATGCACTTACATATATTTAATTTAAGTTCGACCCAATCAATTTGAATTAAATTTTCTTTGTCTTTGTCTCGTGCGGCTTGATAAATAGTCCAATTAAATGTGTTTTTATTTTATTTTAGTCTAACTAAATATTTTATTTTTATTTATCAAAGGAAAACATTAAATTAGCAATTCAAGAAAATAATTATTTTTCCCATTGGGTCTTAAATTCTTCTCTTTCTTGTTTTCATTTTTCCTTTTTCCCCCTTTGAAAAAAATACCTTTTGGTTTACAACTACTTTTGAAATATTTAAATTAAATCCCACCCCCACCCCCCCCCCCCCCCCCAATATATATATATATATATATATATATATATATATATATATTACTATTATAGCATTAAAAAAAAAAAAAAAGCTATACATATTTTTTAAAAAAAATCACTCTAATTCAAATTTTACAAAAATTAAACTTATAATTTTCTTTATAACTTATCGTCGTAAAAGCACAAATTATTGCAAATGCCCATTTTCTAAACATAAAATTGACAAATACAATTCATAAAATAGAAGGTGTGATATCTTGAAATTCAAATCTAAAACTCATCTACAATAATCTAAAAAGTTAACGTTCTGGGTCGATTGTCCGAAATCGGTCAATCATATATACAAAAATATGATTATATTTATTATATGAGTGATGGAGTTCTAACATAAAATTTTTGGTTAAACATAACAACACAGCATCTCACTCGTCTATACATTCAAAATCTGTCTCCCAACCTCCGCAGACTTCACCTCATCATCACTACTACTAACATGACTCGAAATCTCCACCAAAACCTGTCGGAAATTCACATCTTTGCACTTGAAATTCGCAATGGAGCTCAGCTCGTTGACAGCATCAGCAATGTTCTCCACACAAACAACAATATCGATCAGCAGCGACGCAACCGCAGCAACTCGTATTACTGGGAGTTGCTGTATCCTTCCCAGAAATCCGACTTTAGTAACGATTTGAGGTTCTTGGACGCGATTTTCAGGTTGGCGAGATGGGGATTGGGAGAGGGAGGCCTGCTCATTGTTTCGATGGCTGACGCCACTTCTTTTAACGCTTTCCCTGACTCTGAAATCATGCCTGAAAATGCGTCCTGGATTGTCCCTCGGATTTCTTCCGCCGCCTGCCCGACAATATTTAAGTAAATATTCCTAATTTATGAGGAGATGTGAAAAAATTGGAGTAATAATAAGAGAATTGCCAGTAGTATACTTGAGTTTTAGAGTTAAGGTAGGCATTAATGAGGGCTTCAACCCGGCGGGCACACTGCCTTGTCAAGTTTCCAATCTTCACGTACTGTTTCCATGGATGCCGATACATGAACCGCCCGTGACCTGGTTCCCACCTAGCAAAATTGGCCTGCCAGTGCCAATTATCCAATATCATCACGAATGTAATGCTGTTTAAATAGGTATACATACGGCGACAGGAATACGTTTCACCTACCAATGTTTCTTCGCTGCTTTTCGAATCAAGAACACTGTTCAAGCTGCTCATTACAGACACTCCACTACTAACATTCTCTGTTTGTGCAGCCTCCGACGGTCTGGAATTCTCAGCTGTTAAATCTGTATGTACAAATCCTGTCAGTTTAATTAAGTAAGTTGCGATGTATATATACGGTATAAAGTATGTATACCTTCCAGGAAGCTCCCGAGTTTCTCTATGTTTCGAGCAATGAGGTTGTGGAGATCTTCGCCGGCCCATACAGGGCAGACGCAAATGGATACGATCACACAGGTTGATGCGCCGATGAGTATGGTCGACAGCCTCTTCTGAGCCAGGTTGAGTATTTCGTCTGTCCGAATACCGGATATGGAAACCAGGCTGAAAGTCAGGATGAATATCAGCATGCCGTAATCGTATCTAGCCTTCACTCTCGGAACGAATCGTACGAACGTCGATGCTGTAGCTGCATGCAGTGCAACACAGTGCTATATCAGCAGAGTGATTCACTTAAAAAGTTCAGGAACTTTGTGTGTTTTCTAGTGCGGATTTTACCTTGTATGAAGACAAATAGGCCAATCAGTATCGGTTCACTGGTTTTGCCGGCTAGACTTGCCAGGTGATTAGCTCCAACACCAAGAGCACCGGCTGCCAATGTTGCCAATCCTCTGTTTAGCCCTTTTCCAAGCGTTGCACCTAAGAAAAGAACGTAAAAGCATTAGTACGCATGTTTTCAGTCCTTACATAAAAAGAAGCTTCTAAGAGATTCAAGTAAAGTTGTTTTGAGAATGAATACAAAACGTCGTACCAACGGAGAATTCAAAGACGACTACTACAGTCATAACGGCCCACATTGCAGAAACACCAAAACTGTTGTATAAAGGCCGAAAGTAGTAGAAAAATGAAACTAATGTGAGTGTAAGGCTGACTTTGAACGAATGGATCAGCTTTCTTGGATCATCTGTTGCAATCTTTGTGGTTTGCCTATAAATCTCATACACCTTAGCTAGTGATCTCGACGGAAGGCCTTTAAGCCACAACCATCCCCTCTCCATCTCCGCTCTCATACGCTCAAAATTAAACTATAGCAGGCTTTGCATGAAACACGCTGACTATCGACAGACAGAACTAGTAATCGGGCAGTGATGTTAGAGTGCCCTAAAGTTCACTTATATAAGAGTAGAATGGATATGGACATGAGTAAAAGAATATATTCAATTTTCAACATGGCAAAGTCAGTTTGGTGGCCTTTTTGTAGTTGTACATCACAAGTACAAAGAAAGTGGGGTTGCTATAGCAAGATGGCTAAAGTGGGGTTGGAATTGGAGGATACATCTGTTTCACACAAAATTGAGACTAAAAGGCCAAACAGGGCTATTTGAAATTCCCATTAAGCACCAATTTCCTTCTGGTGAGCTATAACATGACCTGGAAATCTATACCAGGAATAGCAGATTATCAGGCCAAACAGCACTCTATGTGATCATTATCTCAAGTCAAGTTGAGAAAATCTTTTAAGTGTTTATATGAAGTGTTACGCACATGTACATAGCTACGTACTCGAAATCTATCTTGCAAGATAAGAACTCCAAATACTTCATTGCATGTTTTGAGCCTAACTATAAGGGGGAATTGCATCAAATCTATCAAGGTGAAAGTTAGCCAATAAAAAGAGTTTGTGTTTCCTGGATTTTCATCGTTGCCAGCTGAATCTCTCTGTTGCAAATCACTATAACTTTAGGTGAAATTTTTCCATGCTTCAATTAGTACAAAATCCTAAATTTTGTATTCTAACATCATACATTTGGAGTAGTTGTCTGCAGCCAGAAAGTTGTAATGGAGAGAGAGAGAGAGAGAGAGACATAAACAACCCCCTTCAAAAAGTTTCTTAATTTTATCATCGATCACTCAATCCTTATCCTGGACATGAAAATCTATGTCTGCAGGGGTTGTGTCTGATTTGAAGCAATGAACATCAATGTCTTACACTCTGACTGACTGGCTGACTGACATGAACAATATTTTCAGCAGCTACATATATATATATAGCATCGGATAATGAATATGTTCCTCTTGTCTCCTACACCTACACACTACTAATATTTCCACCACTTGGATCTCTCTTCTGAGATTTCTGTTTCAGCCCTTGAAACAGAATATTTACAGCTACATCCAAAAGTTCTCCTCATCAAAATGCTCAATCGAATTTAAAGTTGCAAAATTCTCTAAATCTCTTGTTACGTCTACGCTTCTTGCAACCTCCTGCATGTTAGAATTTTATTAATTATAATAATATTAAAGGAATATTAATTAAGTTAAAAGACATGTTGAAAATGAATGATACAGCAGGAAGAGGTGAGTCCAGTAAATTTTTGAGTATTATATGTTCCTGGGAATATTAATATAAAAACGAATGATTGAAAATTCTATATAGACTCAACAACACTATAGGTATTTGATGCGGGTGTTGTTTGATCCATTTTAATTGCCACTCCAACCCCACCTACTCTGAAAATGATTTCCATTACCAAATTGATTTCTGATATTTTTAATTAAGGATTCGATAATATTTGGTATTTATTATTATTATTTTTGGGTGTGTAAGTATCGCTGATAATATTGAGTTATATGGCTGACAATAAAATAAAATATTATCAAATTTTACTTGTAAGGTTTTTGTATTCTATGATTTTCATACATTATTTTATCTTACTATTACACTTGTATCTATATGGCATATCCGTGTTTATGATGGCGACTAGTTTTATCAATGACGGACAATACTCAGACCACTCACTCAGTAAGATCCATTTCAATAATACCAAACTCAGGCAGCCTGCTACATTGCAGGAAACAGGAAAATCAATCCAGAAATCTGACATAAAATGAGAAAAAACACAGTACAATGAAACCACAACTTGCGCCTAATTTATCACCGCCACATCCTTACTATATAATACATCACTACACCAACAAAACCCCTCCCTTAACCATCTGCTGCCACTTCTACCATGATAAGAAGCTATGCCGATTCATTATGAGTTACAACGGCTAATCAACAATCAAATACTAAATATAATCTGTTCTCAACATTCCACAACATCTGCAAGAGTTACCACTAACGAGAATTCTGGGAGACGATGTTAGTCATGGCGAGCTTTTGCTTTCACTCGCTCTTAACATGTCCGAACCAGATTGTTTCCATCACTGTAAACTATGGGAACTAAATTGTTGAGTCATCATGTTTTCACTGCTAATGCCGTTGGGTTGAGCTGTACTGGTTTTTGCACTTTGCTCCAAGAGGCGAACTAATGAGATAAAGATTTCCATCCTTGTGACGTCCCTATTAGCCTGCCAGAAAAAAAAAAGGGTTCAGTTAACTTCTTCCTCTAATCAGAATGCAAAGACTTTTAGCTTCAAAGTTTGAATCTGTAGCTAAAAGGCATTGATAGTTTTACGTAGAATATATGCTCGGTTCTAGGAGTAGTTACCTCTACAGCAAAGCGTGCCCAAATCTTGTCGTTCCGAGTTTCCATTACTCCCTTTAAAATGGTTAGCCCCAGTCCTCTAATTATGTCTGCTATTTCTAAGAATAAGCCTCGTTCTTCACAAAGCATCTGTCATGGAAGGAAAAGAACAATATCTCTGAGCTTGTGATAATGGTGAATTTGATGTAACTTGAAGTAAGAAAGTAGTAGTAGATCAAGTATCAGGCCTTGGGTTCAAGGGATGGTTTTACTACCTCAACAAGCATTTGACGGGGCTGATTTAGATCCTCAACTATGATAGGACAGACCATGGACTGCGAACCTACTTCATAAGCCCATGTAGCTCCTCCTTCGAAGTTATCTTTTAAAAGCAAGCCTCCGTCCTTGCTAATAATCTGAAACATAAACAAATGAAGAACATGACCATGGCAATCGCTGGTTGACTTATTTCCCCAATTCAATTTGTATTATAAACATCGTTGAAAAGTTACCATCAACTAAAAGGGTTAGAAACAGTATTTCGCACCTTGGACTCTCCAGTTTGCTTCAGCTTGTCAGCATGCTTCGTGACACTTTGCAAGAAAAGCATATGTTTGATAGTACGTTCGAGTAGAGCATCAATGCTACACTGTTAACAAAATAGATGTGTAAATGGCCAAAAGAAATTACAAAATTGTCTATCTCAAAATAAACAAAAATAAAAACAAGATTTATAGATGGGAGGTGTCACCTTCGCCCCGTTGGGCACGATTTCCCTTAGTTCCTTCACACGATCTTGGATCATTTGCCGATCTTTTGGCCTCGGTCTTGGATTCTCCCCTGGTTTAAGCCTCTTGCGATTTGGTTTACTCGTTTCATCTGGTTTCTTAGAGTATCCAGTCGACACACTGTTACTCTGTTTTGCTTTCTGATCCTTCTCAATCCATGAACTTATTTGTGATCCATAAATGGAGCTTCCCTGCGAGTAGGTTCCTGATTCTTCCTTAGAAGAACCTGTTCCCAATGAGCAAGAACTCATTGCTCCGGCCTTAGGCAGATATTTTGGAAGACCAAATAACTCTCCCTTCATCTGCTCAGAAAGCCCGAAACGGCCATAGGCCAGCGAAGTATTTGGTGCAGAGGAGCTGCTTGTATTTGTCAATGTTGTACGGCAAGAAACACTGTCATCCATGGTCTGCTTGGCAGAAGGATGAGCTTTGCTTAATACAACAGCCTCCAAGAGATGGTCGGTTCCAGTCGAGGAGAAAATCCCACTGTCCGAGTTTGCTTGGCTTGTCGAATATATGTCCGGAGAAGCCAGGCTCTTTTTAGAAGGCAAATCATTCTTATCCCAGTTATGCATGTTTGAATCTGATTCATTGGTCAAACAACTATTCCAGCAACTACTGAATAATTTACTCTTAAAATCAGCTCCGAGAACATCAAACAAATCATCTCCTGATTCAGGTTGGATATATGAGTCATCATATTTGGTATTATTCACAGAATGAATCTGACCTCCAAATTTCTGTTTTCTGTCATCTTCAGCAAAACCAGAAACGAGTTCAGATATATTTAGATGCTCACTGTGTTGAGGCAGAGTAGTGTTATGAGCTTGAATTGTATTCTGTTCTCTCTCTCCCTTACAGGCGTTCAACTCACTGTGTGCAAACTTATTGTCCATGAGACAAGGTTTGCTGCCAGAGCCAAAACCCAGCAAGGAATTAGTTGAGAAATGCTCAACAGAATCAAAGTCAGAAGCTTCCGTTTTGGGAAAATTCACGTTTTTAAGCTCAGCTGAAGCTGGATGCTCGGAACTAATTTTTCCACTGCCCGCCAGTTTAGCATCTGACACCACATCAGATATTGGTTCCATGTTGCTACCCATGCCATTACCACACACTTCACCTGATGCACAACTAACAGAGCCGTCACGCGAACAATATATTAAGCCGGAATCCATTCTCAGTGCAGGCATCAGAATACTGGAGGACACATTGGGGCTGCTATGGCCCTGAGTGCCAGTTCCAGACAAAATTTTTGGTTCCGAGCATCTTATAACTGCACTGTTCAATGTAGATGAACTGCTGGAAGGTAAATCTAAAGCAGATCTTCGGACATAAGGAGAAGCATGTCGGTTCATCCATATTTCTGAATTTGATGGTATAACTTCAGCTTTAGCCACTCCATTCACCAACTGATTTGACGAAGAAAAGTCTAACTGAGCTGCCCGAGCAATCTTGGCTTCCTGATGGTAATGTTGAGGCCTAAACAGACACGAGCTTGAGTTTGAGAGTTGAAATGCTGCCCCATTTGCCTGCAGCTGATTTTGTGTTTCTCTGTCGAAGGCAAAAGATGTTTGATTGTTAACCATAGAAGTCTGCCCTGAGTTGCCGACATAGTTAAAACTGTTGAATGAACAAGGAGCATTGATCACATCTGACTCGGGAGACAATGCCCCAGGAGCAGAATTCCCGATACACATGGGGACCCCAATTTTCGCAGCATGTTCTTTTGCTGCATAGTTCTCTGGTACCAAGACGCCAGATACATATCCCAGCTGAAGTACAAGTGACGTTACGTCATTTAGGAATGCCATGTTCTCCATTATCTAAAAACAAAACAGCAAACAACAACATTAACTTAGCTGAATCATTAAAACAACTTGGGCAAGTTAAGGCAAGGACCTATTTAACATCATTTTAGTTATAATTCAATGAAGAAAACGAAGAACTTACTTTCAAGTATGAACCAAATTGCACAACCCCATGAGGAAGAACAGGAACAACTGCAACTGTCTAATCAAGGTAAAACCAAGAATTAGTTAAACAACCAAGTCACGCTGACATAAAAATAGAAACAATAGCCACAAAAGACATGTCAATTTTATACCTGCATACCAGCTGAAAATTGCAGGTTCACCTCCTTTAAAACCTGGCAGAGAAAAGTTCATTAATCAGAAATTCCATTAAAACTTATACTTCCAACAGATTTTCAAGGAGTCTATTTTTGCTGAATGAGGTTTTCAGACTTGACAAAGTGAATGATGCACAAATGGACGAAGGAGTAGCTTCCACTGAAGAAGTCCAGCTACTGAAATTTTAATATGAACACTTGTACTCTACTGAACAAATTGAATCTTGACATCTGAAAGAAGTACGTTATATTATACCTCTGGTGGATGAGCTTCTTTGTGATAATTCTCAGATAGGATCCAATGATGGTTTCCAGTAAATGCAACTCTTCCAACTAATCTGTGGAAAATCCAGACAAGTTCACTTAAGTATGTTAAAAGGAACTTCTTCAAAATCAAGTACAAAACACAATTACTATAGTTCAAATTTTACCCTTCTCCGACAATATTAACATGATTGTCCATCATCATCTTGTTTACAAGCAAATGCACCCTGTCCCCTGCCTGAGCATAGGACTGTAACCTACGAGTTTCAGCTGAAACCCACGAGGCGTCGTAATCATGAAATGCAGTTTCTTGATTCTGATTTACAGAAAGCCCTGAACATGATGCAGGTTCATAGTAGCATTCTTCCCATATTAACAGCCTGCCAAAATCAAAATTAAGTTCGGTATCAACACTCTTGAATCTTTAATATAGTACTCAGACGAATGGAAATTAGAGGAACGGGAGAAAAAGAAATCCAGGAAACAGGGAATTGCTGCAGACAAGAAGGAGCGTACACACAGATGCAAACAAGAAGGACAACATGAGAGATGAACATACTGATGCACAGGAAATCATTACTGTAGAAAGGGTTTCATCATATTAAAACATATCTATTTTTTAACTTCCACTGAGATTCTCCAAGACAAACTGCAATAGACAAACAACAAAGCTCCAAAATTAGAGAAAACGTGAGTTATCAGATCACAAAGCCAAAAGCAGAAAAAGAAAAAAGAGACAACCATATCCAATGAATCTGTAACACGTCAAATCATATCTTGGTTACCGATAAATTAGGCAACTTTAGCCATATACCAACAAATAGTTAAATAATTCCCTGATCAAAGAATACAGCATCCTATAATTTAGTCAAAGAGAAGAGAAGAAAGAAGGTTGAACATAACAAGTTTTGTTGCACTTGGCTCATCGTTTTGCCAGGCAGAAAATGAAAGATTGATCAGAATTTCAACCTTTTTGTTCTCTCATTCCCTCTCCATTATCACTGGTCAGCACAAAATTCCAAGAAGGGAGAATGATTACACGCAAATTAACCAAAAGCAACTGGAGAAAAGCACACATGAAGCAGAAACATTTTCCGAAAAGTCCATAAATTAAATGAAGAACACATCAAAAGAATTTGCAAAACATGAGGAAAATACTTTCAACCAATAGTAGTTCTGGGATGAAATTTTGCTTTATGTATTGCTCTTTTTCCTCATTAACTAGAACGACCAAAGAAAAAAGAAACAAAGGCAGCAGACTTCAAGGGGTAAAGAAGGGTCGGATTGCTTTTCTTGATTATGCACAAAAGAGGAAAAAGATGTGATTTTTAATAAACTCACTTGGGGTTTTGGCAGCCAATCTTCCAAAAAACAGCATAAGACCACTGGTTAACTCCACAGAGAGTCTTCAAAGCCTCTTTCAACAAGTACCCCATCGCAACTAGTTAATGGAGCAGTAGCAGCCCAAAGCAACATACACCAAATGAAGGGCAGAATTATATTTGTGAATATTCTGAAATGTACTTATAGATGAAGATTTACAGAAAGATTCAATTCAGAAGAGGGGAATATGTGATTATTCCTCCAGAAGGAAAAAAATATTTCCTTTTTTCCCTTCTTTTCTTTCTACTCAAAATATCAAAGAGGCCTAAGCCTAACTTCCTCTGCAAGACCCACGCCCAGCCTGTTTTGTTCTCAACCCACCACTCCTTTTCCTCTCTGGATCCAAATTCCCTGCTATCATGCGCTTGCAACCCATTCTTCAGAGAGAAAAAGGAAAGGGAAAGTGAAAAAGAAAGAAGAGAAATGAAGAGAATAGGAAAGAGCTTCTTCTTTTCCCAGCTGAAATGGAAAAACTCAGAGAACTCTACACTATCCCACAAGCTTTAAGCTCACAGTTAACCACAACAATGACTTTCTCCATTTCAGATACAGCAAAAGATATAAGCTTGAAGTTATGTTTGGTTAAAATTGCAAGTGCAGTACTAAAGATCAGAGCTTTATGAGGTTTTAAGGTGAGAATTTTGGTGGGATGTTGTGTGTGTGTTTCTGAGCTCTCTTGTTTTCTGCTTTTTCTCCTGGGGGGTTGAAGAGTATGTAAGAATGATGATTCCTTCGCTGCTTTTTCTTTTTGTTACAGCGGAGGGGAAGATGACGGGGGGCGTGTGCTAAAATGCGCCATGATGATTAACCAATGAGAGGTGGGTGATGGAAACAGGCCTGAAGTTTGGGTGGAATTGCTATGGCTGCCACTGGTGGGGTGGGGGTGGGATGTAGAGTAGGGGGTGAGGGTGGTGTTCTTGTCGGCTTTTTCTGTGTATTTTTCCAACTAATTTCAGGGGGGTGGAGGGGGTGGGGGGTAGTCAGAATTTTGTATCTGTGTTTTGGAACTGTTTAAAGAATCTTGGAATTCATTCAATCCAACACCTCTTTGGATGAAAAGTAATATTTGAGATGAAAAATTGTCATGAACATAAACAAAATAAATTTAAAATTAGCAACTTTTTTTAATTACAGTCGAATAATTAATGGATGATCTGAAAATACTGCATTTATAAGCATAATAGCCTTTGTTGTTCCTCCTTTTGCAATGTTTTTCTTTTTTTCTTTTTTTTTTTTTTTTTGTTCTCTTTAATTAATTTTTCGTTTTGCTTTTTATACCATGAGATTAAAAAGGAAACTAAATGACTTCAATTTTTGTTACTACGTTTTTAAAAATAATTTATTTTATTTTATCATTTTCTAATATTTAACTAAATAAAAATAAACTTCACCGTCAATTTTACTTAGATCACTAATATATATAATAAAGTCACATTGAGATCTCCCAAACGAAGCCTTAAAACAAGAATTTGGGTTGTACCTTTGGCTTAGAGTGTAGTTCCATTTGGGCACTTACGGAGAGAGGTGGGAGAGAGTCAGAAGTAGAATTCAGAGATTCAGAGGTTGTAGTACTCTGGCAAAGGGTTATTGCCCAATAGTGGAAATTGCTCTCCTTATCCATTAAAATACCATTATTACCCTTCCCTTTTGCTTCAAATTACACCATATTACAGAAAACACGAGTCTCTCTCCACCGCAGGATCTGTGTCGGGTCAGGACCACCGTCCACTGGCCCATGACGCTAATCTTTTGTCACTTCGTTTACTTTTTTTTTTCTTTTTCTTTTTTAATCTTTTTATTATTGGGTTGGTAATCTAATTTAAAAAAAAATTCAAATATTACTGTAGAAATTTCAAAATCAATTAATTAATATTTTAGAAAAATGGGAGTCAACAGTCTTTGTTTCTCTATTTGTAATTTATTATTTTTTTGGGCTTGATTTGGTATATAATTGACTTTTTCAAATAAATAAATAGGCATAGTTGAACAATTACATGCATGTGTAGTGTGGATAAGAGATCTTATGAAATTATTGGAGTAATTATTTAAAATTAATAAGTTTTAATTATTTTAGTGGTGAGTAAGTAAGTAATAGTTACATCCCAACAAACTAAAATCAAATTTTTTCCTAGTTGTTATAAATTATTTTGAATTTAAATACTTATAATGTATATATTATTTCACGAGCCCAATTTATTTATTTATCGCGATGAATCTTTTGAGTCATTAAGTTATATTATACTGCCATATTTTTTATAAGAAATAATTCATAGCTTCGAAATGCTGAAATAATTCTCTGCATTTATTTTATTACTAAAAAATTATTTATTTTAAATGGTCAACACGTTTGCTCTTTGAATTATGATTGTTTGAATGAAATCTACATATCTATGTGTATTTATTTTAAAAAATAATTTAATTAGTGATTTATATACAACCAAAAATAAATTGAGAAAATTATTTTTAAAATTTTGGTGGTAATTGAACCTTGTTGAGAGGTAATATGCTGCAGAAGAATGTTACCTTTTTTCTTTGATAATTATTAGGTTTCTCCACATAAATGATGGAGATTCCCAACCCCTTTTTCTCCCAAAATGATTAGATGGGCCATCAATTTTAATTACTTCAAGATTTAATTATTATCTATAATTTTATTCCCTTTTTTTTTTTTTTTTCTTGAAATGTTGAGGCAAAAACTAGTTGGGATGTGCTTGAATCAAGCACTATACCTTATTATTTTGGGGAAAAAGCAAAATTCCACTTTCTTTGTATTTCTTCAAGTAAGGCCCTCTTTGATTTTCTAGTACTAAAGTACAAAATTCTTATATTTTCTTTTTATTTATTTACTTAACTCAAAAGGTTATTATGAGATTTACAGAATAAACGATTAAACTTTTCAATAATTTTAAAAAGAGTATTACTCTAGTCATACTTACGAGGTTATTAACACTGAGAGATATTTGATTAGCTGCGATATTTGTACAAAATGAGTTTTTTTTTAAATAATTATTGCAATGTATATAATTTATGAAATTTTATCTATTTCGATTGTAACTCTTTTATGTTATTAAATTATAATACGTTGATAATAATACCATTTTTGGAATTATTTTCTCTACTTCTTGCATAATATATGATGGGAAATTAACATTTTGCTCAATTGTTTTCTAGTGTCCAAGAAATAGTGAATATATGACATGCTTACTATTGATAATGTCATGCTTACAACATCAAATGATCATACACCAATGCATGTGATGACATGATGTTTGTAAATTTACTTCATTAATTACTAAACTAGGAGACAACCCTTTTCTTAATCTATTTCTTGGTCATAAATTCCATTGTAATGGGAACAAATTTAATAATGTAGTAGCCAATTTTCTTGGGGAGATACAAGATTTGCTTTGAGCCCATAAACCCCTCATTCTATCCAACTTTGAATGCTAAATGCAAGAAAGAACTCACATGTGTTGGTTTTTGGATGGATTAATGGCTCCAATATATTTAAAATCATTACATTAAGAACAAATTATACTGATCCCACGTCAAAATATCAATTTATATAAATTAATTACGTTATTTGAATTGCTAACATGATCTAATACATGATAAATTTGATATTTTTATACTTGATACATACGAGACATTTTTCAAAAAAAAAAAATAAAAATCAAAGAGTATTATTCTGCAATAATTCAATGATTAGTAATGAGACATATTTTTCAGTACACAATCTAATGAGGTATGACTCATTTTGTGTTTTTAGGTATTTATTCAAATATTTACAATGTGACATATATGTATGTATATATGTATGTATTGTTGGAATGGTCCAATGTGGTCCAATGGCATTTCCATCTGTGTCCCCTTAGGGGCATGATGGGTTTGCCATTCCAAGGCTTTTCAGTTGTGCCTTTTGGGCAACATTCTTGTAAGGTTTGTGTCTTTTCTCAATACCTACTAACACCCCACCCCCCTAAACTAGAGAGTGGGCATAAAACTATATCAATTTGGTTTTGTTTCTAATTTGGTATGATCAAATGGTGGGGATGAATTGAAAAATGAAACACTTTTCCTTCTACACTCCAAGTAAATAAATACTCCTTAACTATGTATGTTAAGTATGTAACAAATAATTACTTGACAATATTTTACCCCATCAAAATAATTATTTGTTCTCTGATTTTTATTTAAGCTTGGAAATGGATACTTAAATTTTTTGTATAATAAAATTTTAAACAATTTTATATTTTATCGTTATCACAAATCATAATATGCTTCTAATAATATATTCTTTTAATAAAAATATTTACGAATTACCTATAAGTACAATGCTCGCATTAAATACTTATATCTATTTTTACACTAAAAAAATATTTCAGAATACTTCAATCCTGGGGCGGCAGTGAAAACTTGTTTATTTATTTATTTTTGCAGTAAAACAAAAAATGTAAAGATAATGTTGATTAATGGAGTTCCTCGAGTTCTATAACTCTATTCTTTTGTTGTTCAAAGAGTTTCAATTTATAGTGGGCTGTGACAGTGATTAGCTGACAGAGCCAGTTATTGTCTGCACCTTTTGATTAACTCACATTCTCTTCTATCTACAAATAAAAAAACGACTTCTCTTGTGAAACTTACATATCATGCTTCTATTCTATTCTATTCTATTACACCTTACCCAAATAATTTTAAAATTTCCATAAATTTTTATGCTTCAATGGTTAAAACTCAACATTAGTTCATTTTTTGTTAAAACATTCGATATGGTTAAACGTATGTTCTAATTTGTATGTTAATTTTTATGATTTTACGATAATAATCAATAATAGAAGCCCGAGCCAACAATTATAACGTAGACGCAATCCTTCCTAACGGGTCTAGGGAATAGTATTCCTAAATTACTTTAGCATATTAACTAGGAATGTGCGGTTCTTTTAATTATGATTTTAATCAAAACCCAACCAATCATAAAATGTTTTTTGAATTTATTTTGTATAAAATCATGTTTTTATTTAATATGTAAAAGTAATTATTAGTACTCATGCAGGTAATTAGGGTATATATATATATAAATATTTGAATTAAATAAATGAAATATTTAATTAGAAATGGATTTGAATATAAGGTGAAGACTGAAGAGAGGTACATTCTATTGGGTAATTAAATAAAGAAAGTTGGGGGAAGGCATGAAAAGATGGAGCAGTAGTAGTTGGATGCACATGAGTTTGTGCACCTTTTGGGGTTTCTTACTATACTTTATTTAACCTTACTGCAACATATATATATATATACAAATTAAATAAAAACCTAGTATTTTAGTAAATACAATAAATATTAGTATATGCCACGTCGAATTTTATTTCTTAATATTATGATTATTTTTGTGTTGCTGCTGCTGCTTTCGTTGCTTTATTACTTTAAAATAATACTATTTTACATAGAATTTTGTATAAATTATTGAAATTCATTTAGATCTAATTGAGAGTTTGATATAATTAATTTATTTTTCTTGTAAAAGATTTATTTTTTGAACATTTGGTGAAAGGTTTATTCTTGACCCCACGATTGATCTGAATCTAAATCTTGGAAAAAGCACAATTTGATTTCTACCAAGAATTAAATAAAGACACCTTTTCCATCTGAAAAAGTGAAGATTCTTGATTATTTCAAGAATTTTTTATTTATATTTAATTTTAGTTTTAATTTTTGTGGAGGAAATTTTGACCATTTTGTTCATCTATGAGGTTGCTCTTTTTCTTCACAAGTTTGGTGATTTTTAAACCATATGATATAGTAAATAATATAATATATATATATATATATATATATATATATATATATATATATATATATGGGGGGGGGGGGGGTTTGTTGAATGATTGCTTTTGATTGGTGCACAAAGTATAATTATTACTACAAATGAAGCTTCCTCGTTATACTTTGGGGCTCATTAAATTAATTAAGGGTGAATTTGACATTGCCCCTTCTAAAATTATTAATTATCTAAAAATCGTTTACTAATTCAATAAATAAGAATAATTGTTGAAATTCCAAAAAAATCCGATTGATATGAGTAGGTCAAAAATTTCCAAAAAAATAAAAATAAAAATCTAAGAACAAACTAACATGATAAGTAGTACGATAAAGAAATTCCGATGTTGAACAATCTAATAGTACTGCGACCAATTTGCACGACTCAAATTTTGTTAAAAAATCATCTAAGAAAATTCTTGTATTATCAAAACTTATATTTTAATCGATAAGCCGCTATCTAAATGTGGTCATGATTGGATTAACAACACAAGTTTTAGGTTAAGTGGTGCTAACTAAAATAAAAGTAAAAGAAGTGTAAGTAAAAAATAATTAATGATATATAAGTGGACCACCCAAAATAAATTGCATATGATCCTAATTTCAAAAAGAAAAGATACGTCGGAAAGGCATGAAAATTTGTTAAGTGAGAGTGAAGATATGTATGTAGGGGGACAGAGGGCATGACAATCTTGACTAGGACACAAACACATTCATCGTATCTATTAAGATACCAATTTTTGCTTCGATTTTTTAGCATTTATTATTACTACTGTTATTATTATTATTATTACTATTTTCTTTGTTCGTTCTCATATACATAAATGTCTGTATTTCCTATCCAACAATTTAAAATGTCACGTTTTCCATATTCTATTTTTTTGTTGGCTTAGAATTGTTGGTTGCTCCACTTTATCTTTAAATTAATTTTTGGGTGAGCTATATCAATCAATTATGAAAATATGTGTCACAAAAAAAAAAGATGAAAATAAAAATAAAAGACAAAGTGTGATCCATTAAAATTATTTTAGTTTTGTTTCTTTCAAAAGTCTTTTTAGATGATTTTCAAAATAAAAAGATCCACATATTTACAAAATTCAAAAAAAAAAATTATGAATGAGGCTTAGGTTCAAAACCTCAAGGGAAAAAAAAAAAAAAAGAAGTAAAATTTTGTATATTGAAATTGGATCCAATTTCTTTCCAATCCCACCAAGAATCAAGATTTCCCTTTCTTGCTTGCTTGATCCCAACAACACAATCTTCTTTAGTTGTCAATCTTGTTTGTTTTTTGTTCTTGCCAACAAGGGCAATCACTCAAGTTCTTGGTTGAGTTTTAGGTAAACATAATATAAGTAAAAGTTGAGAAAAATGGGCATAAATTTTGTATGATCATGGGACACTGAGATCTAGGGCATTGACATTAATATTGCCTTACTACCTTTTTGTTCTCAAAAGACAACTTCATCTCTTTGCAACACTTTCTTTTCTCATCTGAGATGTTGGTTTGTGGGGTTACATTGTTTATTGCTTCAAAGCTGGAAAAAAAAAAAACACAATGGCATCTCTAGATTGACAAAATTGTTCATGGGATGCATATTTTCTTCCCTCTTATTATCCATTTTATCTATATCAAAACCAACATAATCATAAGTGATTACGTACTAATTTGGACATAACTCGATCGAAAAATTGCTTCATGATTCAGTCGATATCTTCTGTAATCCCGCAATCAAATATCGCATTAACGGGCCGCTGACCAAAACTATACCAATAATTTTTTTTGCAATATTCTTGAAAATAAATCAAAGAATTAAGTATAGCTAGTAGTGTTATTAGAGATATTAGTGCATAGAGCAAATTAGGTTGAGAATGATGAAAAGTTAGGGCAGCATAACTTGGGTAGGGCATGCTATGGACCAAATCATGTCCAATGACTGGCCTTTGCCCACTTCACATCATACATGTGAGAGAAATCACAATCATACACTATATACTTTTATTTTTATTTTTTTCACTTTGGGTATGAAATAATTAGATTCTTTTTAAAATTCATTGGGGATAATGGGCATTTTTCCTAATGTTGTTATTTTATCCTTAAAATGGATAGGCACATAATTTGGATAAGATGGAATTAAATGCTCCAAATATATATATCATGTCCATGACAAGACAAAAAAAGATGTACAACATGCTTTAAATTGTGGTACGAGTTGTTTGGTATGTAGTTAGTTTGTTTGTATGTAGAATAGTAGCAAAGAAGGGGTCATAATTCTTGCAGAAATCTAAGGCAACACCCCCTTTTCTTGCCATTGCTAAATAGACCTTAAATTTTGTTTGTTTGCTTTGGAGATAGTGTCTGAATTCTTTCTGAGTGTGATGTCCCTTCATGCCCACATTTTTGGTGGGCCAAATATGGCCTGCCTTTCTTTTTTTCTCTTTTAAAATTTTCAGGAACATGGTGTATCACTCAATTCATTCATAATATATCTTCAATTGAAATTGAGAACTCCATCAAATTACTTCAAAAATAAATTAAATTTTGGTATTTTCAAATTGACAACTTCTTAAATATGGAGTTACCATTCGAAAAAGGATTGGAATCAGTAGGCTTTGTGTCCGGACAAGAACATTGAAGATAATACGTGAATATACGAATCATGCGTGTTATAAATTAAATAGACTATCAAATAAAAAATAATATTTAAAGGTACATGATTTGAAGTGATGATTTTACTAGGTATGGTGGAAGGTTGTAAATGGACAAAAATCAGATTTGACAAATTTGTTTATATGATAAGTTCCAGGACATCATGTCCATAATTATGACTTCAGAGATTGGTCCTACTTTCAAAATATGAAATCTTAATGATTTTTAGGCCAAAATAATAGTGGTAAGTATCACTGTGACCTATCATAAAATAATATTACCACTGAAATAATTAATTATTTGCAACGTTTAATTTGTATAAATTAATTTTCAAAGATATATTTATTTTACTTTTATGTAAGTGGAAAATATTTATTATTTATTATTATTTTTAATTTACTTTATTTTATAATATGCATTGAAAGACTTTAGGCCTGGTGAGGTTTAACTGGGCCGGGTCCACTTCCTCTCAAAAAGTTACAAGTAGTACATTGTCCAGTACTTATCCCAGCTAACCCCAATGGGCCACACTGTTGCAAACAAATCAAGTCGAGCAAAACATATCGTTATTCAAACTTGTTTAAATTATTAATATTGAATTCGAAAAATTAGGTGAACTTTATTTGATTATTGATCGAATAAAACTAGAAAGAACTGTAATTGAATCAAATAAATATTGATATATATGTATGTATATATATATATATATATATATATATAATATATATATATATATATATTACTCCAATTGCTAATGGAATCTGATATGGGCAAATAAGTAAAAGTCCAGCCCAAGCACCTACCTAGCCCAACAACATAAGAACATATGAATAAAAGGCTTGGGCCTAGCAAGAAATGGACAAAAGCCCATGGAAGCCCATCAACAACCATATGGTTTGAATGATTGACACGTGACAGGATTTGAGCGGTCCGAGTGTGTTCGCATGATTAGACCAGATTCTATAATTACTCTTTAGAACTCTATATTAGACTCATTAGCTGATTTGGGCGTTCAAATATCCCCATTGGTAAAATGCTTTTAGGTTATTTTTGAATTTCAAAGTACTGAAGAAAGGTCGACCCATAATCTCAATCATATACCATGATCAGAATCAAATAAGGTTAAATGACCTAAATACTGAATTTCTTGGTCCTCCTTTTTTGCTGATCACCTACAGGCAGTGGAGTGGCCTTGCAGATGGGGCAAGTTTTGTTCATCTGCAGCCACCGGTTGATGCAGCTAGGAATTCCAATCATCCTGGCACACCACGCAGAGTTTAGTTCCATCAACTTCATCACAACTCCTTGTTTTCAAGTAGTTTGAGGTTACCTATTCCTCCGACCATCCATCGTGGTTTGCTGCTAAAAACACAGGGAACGTATTGATCGAGGTTAAACATAGTTAATCAATATTTGTCATTTTGCTTGTCTACTACCATCCACCATCAACGTTTCTTTGTCGAATCACTACACACAAAAAAAAAAAAAAAAAGTATGAAAAAATACATGATAATATTAAAATTATAGATAAGTAGGTATACTACAAGTTGAAAACTTTTATTTTATACTGTAATAATTTTTATAAAGTTTTTGTACGTAGCACGAGGTTATTATTAGTTAGTATTAGTATAGCTTCCATGCAGGGATATTCCGGCGATGCATGCGGTACTCTTCCTTCTTCTCTTGTATCTATCTACGATCATCGTTTCACCTTCCCAAATCACTATATATATAAAAGAAAAATACGTACATTAATTAATTAAAGCAACAAAATAATTAAATGATGATACTAATTAAAATTATCAAGAACTACATGTATTAGACAACATGAATATTTAATTATTTTTGTTACTTCTATGACAATTTATATACTTTTAATAGTAACAATATTATAGAAAAATTCCCATTAACAAAAATTAAACTTTTGCATAAAATATTACCACTGAAGAATAAATAATAAAATAAGAAAAGTATAATTGTGACGAGTAATTGTGTATAATTATCTATATATTTGAATCTTTTTTAAACCAATTCCAACATAAATTTATTCAAATAAACAAAATTTATTAATAAATTTTAAAATTAAATAATCAATTTCAAAACTATTAAACCAAACATAAATTAAACTCACGGTATTCCCTCAAATCTCAATAAGTTAATTTTGTATATATAATTACAATTCAAATTTCTTAAAAAAAATATCAAATCTATTCAACTTGCACGTTATTTCTCAAAAAAAAAAAAAAAACACACACACACACACATACACGCACAGATCCTCTACTCAAGAACACGGATAAGAAGATCGCAAATGAGATGGAACACAAGAACTATCCCTCCAAACCCTAGATTCCCTCCTCAGAATCTCCTTCGCCCTCTCTTTCGTCTTCTCACTGCATCTCACCTGCAATACCAAGCACAGCTTCGACACAACCCCAACCTCCATCATCTCTTCAAGAACCCTAGAATTCCCCGAATGCTTTGAGATTGAACTCAGAATCCTCACCGCCCTCTCGCTCGCCCAGTGAGAAACCCGCAGAATCTTCTTGGAAACAACGGCCAACCCGCCTCCGTGTCGCAGCAGAGCCGCCCGGCCCTCGGCGCAGCCACAGAGTTGATCCAATACCGTAAGTGCAAGCTCACAGGCCCTTCTCTCCGCCGTTTCAAGCAGCAGCTCGATCAGAACTGCCACGGCGCCGGACTCCGCCGCCTTGACCTTGTTTCTTCCCCATGGACAGAGCTCCACCAGCAGCTTCAGTGCCGCTTTCGTTGCTTGAGCAGAAATCTTGATCTTATCTCCAAGAACGTTGGTTATGGCTCTGAATAATTCGGGTCTGGACCCGATAATATATTCTGGGTCTGCTACGTCGAATGCGGACTTTAATAGGATTATTGCTTGAGCTCGAGATTGAGAACTCCCTCTTTCCAATACGAAAATCAATGACTTCAAGAACTCATCATTGTCCAGTAACAGTTTCCTCAAATCTGAATCTGATAACTCAATCTGTTGCAAAATGTTCAAAGCTTCGTCCCTAGAAAACGGGTCCTCATTTTCTCTAAAAACGGATGCCAGAAATTCAACGGCCCCCGCGGCCCGTAAATGGTTTCTGCTGCTTTCGTTTCTGTTGACGACGGATCGGAGCCTGCGGAGACAACTGAGCCTGGATTTTGGTGAGTTCTTGGCCTGATTCAGGATTTTCAGAATGAGGGATCTGTCAACGGGGGGCTTGGGCGACGGGATTCTTTCGTGGGCGTTGATGGCGCACCAGGCCTGGATCAGCCGGCGGAGAGTGTGGTTGGGGGTGAGATCCGTGGCGGAAAGGTCATGTTTGGTGACGGGGCAGGTGGTTTTCTTGCACGAAAACAGCCATTTCTCGATGTTTTCTCGGTCGTAGGTTATGCCGGTCGAGACCGTGACTGGATCTTTCATGAGCTGCATGGAGATCGGACAGAGAAAGTAACATGGGATTTCAATTTCTTCTGCTGCGGATTCTTCCATGATGCTAAGCTAGTAAGATGGTGAGAATTGCTGGGAAGTGAACTCAGCCTGATCAATTAGATCAAGATTTTCAGAAAATAGAACAGATGATCTTGGGGATGGGGTGAAGTTTGATGAGATTGGGAAGAGAGAAAGATATGATTTTATATGCATGCAGAAAAGGTCACGCAATTCAACTAATAACTGAAAGAGGAGGGAGTCAGCATACTCGAAGATTCAAGGGAGTTTGAAATCTTGGACTTTTTCCCAGGTTTTAGAAGAACTCAAAATTCTTGTACTAGCAGCATCATTGTTTGTCAATATTTCATATTTTAAAATATATATTTTTATAAATAAAAATAAAATATTTAAATTAATAAATTGTATTTTCAATAAAAAGGTTGGTGTAATATAACGTGGAGTCATTAATATTTGTGAGTCTAAAAAAAACCAACTTTAAGTATCAATTATTACATAAAATTAATTAGTTAGGGTATATTTTCATATTTAAAAATTTATACGACAGTATCACTAATATTTATGAGTTTAGAGGACTTTTTTTTTATATTGGTATAAATATATAATTTAATATATTAAATATTAAAAAAAAATGAAGACTTTTTTATGTTATTAAAAAAATATATATTGGTGAGTAGATGAATTAATGCATGAGGCACCAACACAATTAATGCCTGTAGGGGGAGACCTCATCAAACGTTTACGTCGGCGTTGTATTTTTCGTGCTACCTCTTTTGACTTCCACCTATTTTTATTGTAATAACAATTTGAAGAAATCATACATTTGTGGTTAAAACCCGTGTTTTAATAAATTCCGGCGCCTGTGGCTGTGGCCGTGTTGGCCCTCTCTCCCTCTGTTTCAAACTGGGATGACATGGAACGTTCTTTTAAGTTTGTCGGCCGTTGGTAGTCATGATCTACGTTTAACCTGGTTTTGTATGAGTTTGTTTAACGTGAATACGATATTTCAGTTGTCAAAATTAAATTATTTTAATAGTAACAAGTGATTGGTTACAACGTGAGACGCGTAACAAGTTCATGACACATGGATGATGATTGATGGTATTCAATCATCATTCAATCGTATTTAATCAACTAAACAGTTGAATTCTTTTATTGAAGTCATTTGAATGAAAAGATACGTCCATTTAATTGAAGTTGTACGTATGTCTTTTGAGTGGAATGATGTATCTATTCAAAAGAAATGTTATAATATTTCGAATGCATATTTTCTGATCGGACATATCCATTCAATGATACATTTCTAACGTTATAGTAGTGAAGATTTAATGAATTTATTGATGTGATACTATCTTTTTTCTAATTTCTGTAGTGAAGATTTATTGGATTTCAGTACGTAAATTAAGTTTCTAAAAGATGATAAGATGTAGAGTGATTAAGACTTTGCCTTTTGCCTTAATTACCTCGACTACGGGATTAGACAATGCATATGTACAATTAAGCTGGTCCACATCATTTGTTAGATTTTTACTAATGAGGGACTTATTTGTTAGGTGGAAATAAATCTCACTAAATATAATTTTTCAAACTACATGATGTATATATGTAATTACACCAAACTTTAGAGGATGAGAGTATAATTATCCTCAATAATAATTATACTATTAATTACAATTATGACTTAGTAATTAAATATGTAGTAAAGTTGTAGATCATAGTCAAGGGAGATTATTAGTTGATTACTTGCGATAATCACAAATTAATCTCAATCCTATAATGGAACTATTCCAAGGAGAAATTTTAAACCAATTTGAACAACTCCATAAACAGCACTAATCACACTCGTTTGCAATAAGATTTGGTCTCTCCAAACATTCTTGTGTGACTACTTATCTAATTTAAGGTGATAGTAATAATAATAATTACACATACAACTCATAATCTATAGTGTAATTATGCAGAGTCGCTAATTATTCCTACATTTTGCAAATTACACACAACCTCAATATTATTTCACCAACACTCCTACCCCATTTTTCGGGAAAAAAAAGGGTGATGTCAGCTAAAATATTCTTAAAATTTTAATAATATTCCAATTAACTTGATCAGAAATTTATAAGATTTTTCATGAATCATATTGGCTCCAACCAATTTTTAGTAGCTACCAAACTTCAAATGGGGAGTCTGGACAATATTTCAAAGTATTTTTGTCTTATTCATTCCCCCACCCCCAACAACTACAAGGATAGTTTTGTTATTTTTTTTTAAAAATATGGGTATTTTATAAATACATCAAAGATTAAAGGAGTAAATATAATTAATCTTAGAAAATTAATTTACACAAAGAATAGTGTATTTTATGGCACTCACATTTTATTAAAAAGCGTAAATATAATATTTTTCATCGTAAATAAATTCTTTAAATTTGTACATTATTGAATTAATAGTACTAAAAATATTATTATTATTTTGCGTATAAAAATGGGGTAGTTTTTAAAGGCCTAAAATTAAGTGGTGGGAGAAAAGAAAATATAAATAGAAAAAGGTTTGAAATGTTTGAAGAGAGAGAGAGAGAAACATAAGGAAAGCTGAAGAACAGAAAAGGATGAAGTGCGAGACAGTGCCGCCAAACTAACCGGACGCCAGACGGAACATTTAATCGCAGTTAAATTATTCCCGTCACGTCCAGATCCACACCTGTCACGCCCTTCACCTCACCTCACCTCTCCTCTTCTCTCAATAAATAAATAAATATATATATAATAATAATAATAATAAAAATCCGGTGCACTCAAAGTTTAGAAATTCCTTTACCTTCTCTCCGTTTCAGAAAATCATTCCCAGAATTAATTTATTGAAAAAAGGATAAGAAAGAGGAAGGAGAATGGCTAGTGGGGAAGAGAGCCAGCACAACGATGCCGTTTCCATCGAGCTTCCTGCTCCAGCTGGCTGGATTAAGAAGGTGTTTCTCTTCTCTCATCCTCCTCTTTTCTTCCTTTTTTGTTTTTAGCTTTTCTAGTATTTTTGCTGCATTTCCCCCTTTTTTTTTTTGTCTGTATGGTGATGTGATTTTTGTGAGCAGCACTTCTGTTTTTTATTTTGACTTGCTGAGGGTTTTGCGATTAAGTGATTTCTGTGGTTGTGGTTGTGGATGTTGAGTTGCCGTTTAGTTCAAAACTACTTTAATTTTTTCTTTTTTAATGTTTATGAAATTAATTTTTGGATGAAGTGATGTTCTTGCTGTAATGCCCTCTCGAGGTTGTGTAAATTGACTGTGAATTCAAGGTTTAAAGATGGACTAGGGTTTTTGATTGTTCAAGTCTTTTCCCCTCAACGAAACAAAATTAAGTTGGAAGCCGATGAGTATGAGTTACGAGCATAATTAGTCATAGTATACTGAAACTAATTCATGTGGTTATGGTCATGTTTTGGTAACATAGTAGCATTGATGTATATTACATCTTTAGTAATTTGGTACTCTTCTTCCATTGGCATTATTCCCATTCCCCCCTTCCGGTGGACCGACTCTCTTTTGCAAATTAAAATTCTTGGGCAGTAACTTTATTCTTAGTTTTGATAATTCAACTTCCAGTAAGCTGTCCTAGTGGTAGGAAAATAAATTAAGTGCATAGAAATCAACAAGCCTTACAGAGACAACGTTCCTGAAGTTTAATATTTCTGTTTTGTGTTTTTTCAGTCTCATTCAGGTGTATGGCAGAGTTTAAGAAACATGAGATGGTTGTTTATAATTGACATATAGTGTCAAAGTGATGCAATAAGCGTTATTTAGCTGAATCATAAAATATCCTATTCTTGTGCGCAGTAAGTGTATGTATCCATTAATTAGACTATATTTGTCATATTGTCTAAATCAAGGTACTATAGAAAGAGCATTGAGGAGGTCTGAAGAGGCTTCGCCCTTTCTGAAGTATTGTTGTAATTAATAATGGCTGCATATGTGCTTGCTATTTTTCTACATTCTCCATTTTTGCTGTGAAACTTTCTCTGATTTTATTTATCTTCTTCGGTCCTAAACTTCTGTTTTCGTCTGTTGCTGTTTGAGAAATTTTCAGTTCACTCCAAAGAAAGGCGGTACCCCTCAGAGGAATGACATTGTTTTCGTATCTCCTACTGGAGAAGAGATTAAGAATAAGAGACAGTTAGAGCAGTACCTCAAATCTCATCCTGGGGGACCTGCTGCCTCGGAATTTGACTGGGGTACAGGTAGTCTCTCTCTCTCTCTCTCTTTCTCTCTCTCTCTTTCTCTCATGCCTAGCTATGTTATGGTGCTAAGACAAATGAAAATATCTGATGCTGCTGAGAGTGCAAGAAGCAGATGAATGAATATCTGTAATGTGTTTGCTATGTCATGAGCATATGTATTTTAGGAGCTCAATGAGATCATCCTGTCCTGACCAGGTGACACTCCAAGGCGTTCTGCAAGATTGAGCGAAAAATCAAAGGCAGTTGAAGCACCCGCAAGTCAATCCCCCAAGAAAAAGCCAAGAAAATCCAGCGCAAAGAAGGGTGCTAATGAGAAGAGTCATGCTGTTGCTGAAGGTGAGGCCACAGATGATAAAGATGCTGCTGCAGAAGAAACTAAAGGAAGTGGAGAGGCTTCTACTGCAGATGCAAAAGATGTCGGTGATGGGGAGGTAGTTACTGAGGAAGGTATTCCAGAAAAGCTCAATGTTGAAGCTGTAGAGAAGAAAAAAGAGATTGAACCCTCTGATGTTGAACTCCCAAATGATGCCAATACTGAGAATGCAAATGCTAATGTAAAGGAACCCGATAATGCAACTACTGCGGCAGTAGATGCAAAACTTGAAGAATCTATGGAGGCATCATCTGATGTGCCAGTTGCAAAGATTTATGAAACTAAGGAGGCATCTTCTGAGGTACCAGACACAAAGAACGATGAACCTAAAGATGAATGTCATGCTGAAAACAAAACCCCAGATGGGAAGATTGAAGGTGCAGAAACAGTTGCTGTGGATCACGACATTGCAAAGGAGAATCAATCGGCGGGAGAACCCATCGAGAAGGACTCTGCGTTGCAAGAACAAGCAACAAGTAGCTAAAGGCATTTCACCAACTTGTATTCTTTTGTTAGGGTCATGTTGTACTCTCATACTCCATCTGCCCTTAAGCTAGCATCCTAACCTTCGATTGTAGATCTGCTCTAGAAATAACTGGTTAGAAATTCTTGTAGCAATTGATGTTGATGTCTGCACCTTCCTCATGAGCTGTAAGTTTGTAGATGTTGGACAGTTGTTTGTGGGATACTTTTAGTGGGCACTTGTAAACTAAATCTGCTCTGTGCTCACAGTCGCATGCTGTAATACTGATGATGGCAGAGCTGTGTATGTGGTGGATCTTTTGGACATTTCTGATTGGTAGCCCATCATTGGGTTTCAATTATTTCAGTTGTCTCTTATGGTATACCACCCCGACATACCAGAGATAATCCTTTTTACTATTTTAGTACTCGCGAGAATAGAAGAATGCAAGTTGCATTTGATTGTTTCTAGATTTACTTGCAAGTTTAAAAATAGTGTTTACTCCTCCACTGTAGATATCTGTAGTATTAAACAGAACCCAGATGTTCAACTATTTTAGCTTTGTATATGGTCGTAAATAAATTGAATTGAGATTAGTATTAGGGATGATCACATCTTTACTTTATGATTTATTCATATTAGTATTTGTGGCATGTGCTATGTATGTGCAAATTTTACGATGCTATTAAAACAAAAAATTTAAGAATATTTATTGTTTAATAAAGTATAGAAAATGATAAGTTATAATAAAATTGTGTAAAAAAAAGATGCATGAAAATAATAATAAAAAAAAAGTAAACATTAAAAGATAATGGAAGAAGTGGAAGTTGTAAGATAAATAAAATAAATAAATTAATTAATTATGAGGCAAAAAACTGACTAAAAAAGAGAGATACACCAAAGAGGTGCTTTCCCTTAATTATAATGTATAGATAAACCACTCATATTTTTAGAAAATTATATATACATTCCCCTAAACATGATAACATATATAATACAAACTGCCCTTATTTTTTAGTTATTATTAGTGGTTTATGTAGTTGCACCAAAAATATGTATAACTTATGTAATCATATCATAAATTCGGAGATGTAAACATAATTACGCCTAATATTAATATGATGTTTTAGAATTTGAGGTCTCGATTTTACCATTATTATTATGACTAATATAAATGAAACCTACAGAACAGTGACAAATATAATTTTGGATAAAAGATTATCCGGAGCCTTATATGCCAATTTTACCCTCACTATAATATTATATTTTCAGCTGTGTTTGTATTAACGGAACAAACAGAAAAGGTGACTGACTACTTACGACAAAGTGTGGAAAATGCTACTCCTAATTTATTACTTCTTTGCTTATTCGGTGGCGAAACCTTTGGATCCGAAGCTTCGCTGTACCTCCAGTTATTATTCTTCCCACCGCCGTCACTCTAATACTCCATCACCTCCCCTCCCAAATTTTACTGAAAAATGAGGAATGAAAATTTGATCCTCAAGATCAGGCTCCTGCTTCTTGCTTGGTTTCACCTCCGATCCCAACCCGGTGAGCTCACGTTTCTATATTCTTGGTTTTGCAGTTATTTTCTGTTAAATTTTGCTTGTTATATTTTCTTATTTAATTGGAGTGATTGCGAGCTTGTTGTCTTCTCTGGGTTCGAGAATTATGCCAGAATCATGAGTATTTTGGGCGGTGTAGATATTGGATTTTGGGTTGTTTCTTTGCTAATTAGCTTCTCCAATCGCAATCAAATTTAGGCTGATTGGCATTCCACCTTGAAAGGGTTTATTGGCCTGAAGATGAACAAGCGTCGGAAGTTTTTGTTTTATTATTGGCCTTTTAAGGATTAAATTCGTTTCCACTGATAATAATTTATGCATGATGATGAAGCATAAAACTGTGAACAGTGTGATATTGTTTTCTCCAGCAGGAGCTGTATGTTCTGGACCTTTCTCATGAAATTTTGGAGAATGAATGAGAATTGGAGTTGCTGATGTATTTCAGTTTTTCTTTTAAGCTTCATTTCATTCTTATTCCATTATCTTTCTGCCAGTTAATTTAGCTAAAAGACAAGGGAGAAAAAAAAGGAGAATCTGGCGTTGTGGGTGGAGAACTAGACCTGTTTATGTACTAGTACTTGGGAGGATGAAAACATCCTATTTCTTTACTATTTTCAGAATTTTATATATGAAAAAAATCATAAATCGTTAATTCTAGTACTGGTTATAAATGCTTCAAGTCCTCTGCTGCATGATGCTTATACAAATACTACAGAAGGCTATGGATATGTTTGACAAAGTGTGTCAAAACGAATGGTGTTACCAGCAGTTTCTTGGTGTTACCTGCACTTTCTTGATGATTACTTGCATACTGAGTCATTGCCAAGATATATTTTTCATGCATAATACAGGGAGATTTGTCTTAGCTGTGGATGACAGCAGAATTTGCACATCTCTAATGTTCAAATTGTTCTTAATATTTGCGTTGAATAAATTTAAGGTCCACCATCTCTTCTGAAACGGTTCTCATACAAAGATATAAAGAAGGCAACTGATGGGTTTAAAAGAGTTATCCAGAGCTCTTCTCTAGGAGCTTCTTACAAGGCCAAATTTCAAAATGGCCATCTTGCTACAGTAAAAGAAGTCAGACTTTCTGATGAAGATGATGATTCCTTCTATAGGGAAGTTCAACTCTTGGCCGTCTGCATCACCGCCACATTGTTGCGCTTTGTGGGTTTTCCTCTGGATCTAAGCGGTATTAATCTACATCAGTGCTTACTGATTACACTTTCTTGGATCTTATTTTTTTAATAATAGGATTACTCATTGCAAGAGATGCTTTCCGTGAAAATACAGTAAATCAGTTTTTTTTCGTCTTCTCTTATCAGCACTTTATAGCATCTGTCAGTTAGGCAACTGCCAGTTGTGAATTCTAATGGAATCTCAGTTTTTAGCCTATTCCGTTTTTTTGGATCTTTTCTGTCGAATGACCTATATTGTTAATTGAAATGGATTTTGAGTCTTCTACCATTATTTTGTTGCCTTTTCACAGGTTCCTAGTCTTTGAGAACATGGAAGAGGGAGCTTAAAGGAGCATCTGTCTGGTAATTTTGCAGAAAATGTTCTTCATTGTCTCCCTATTTTTTCTTGTCTGAAAGTTTTCCTTGTCAGATCCTCTGAAGACTCCCTTGAATTGGAGAACAAGGCTACAGATAGCAATTGGCATAGCTGCTGCAGTGGTTAGTTCTTGAAATGTATATCCCGTTGTGCTGTCTAAATATCCTCGTTTGATTCATAATGATCATCCCTGAAAACATGTCATCATGAAAAGGGTCCTTTAGAAAGTAGAGGGTGATAAATCATGTTAAGGATGTGTACTGCTATAACTATGAACATCTTAAATTCATAATCAGGATTTTTGCTGAAATGGTTCTTTTGATTACTCGTAATAAGCAAGAAATGGTATTGCATTGAACAACACAACTTCCCAGTTGTTTCTGCTGTTTTTGTACTTCAGATTTCAAACAATTGCTCGTATTGGGTAAGCCTTGACATCTAATTGGAAAGCCTCACAATGCAGGAATATTTGCATTTTTTCTGTGATCCACCAATTTATCATGTCACCATCAGCTCAAGCACCATAATGTTGGATGAAAATTTGATCCCAAAGGTAGCTATGCAAATACATTTTCAGCCCATTTTGCCTTATAAGTGGACGATACCATTTCAGACCGACAACATAAAAGTAAACCATTCTACTTCTTGCTACAGATTTCTGGCATTAGCTTATTTAATGCTGCTGCAAATTGCATGAAGCCACCGACGTCTTCTCGTTGTTCAAAAGGTATCTTTTTCTATACAAAAATCTTTTCCAGTTTTAATTCTTCTAGTTCCTGATCTTGCTCGTGTTGCAGAATGCACAGAGCAGGGATGCAAAAACATGATCTTCCAACTCGGTTTGGTGATTTTGGAGCTGATCACTGGTCAATCATCAGAAAAGGGTGGTGTGGATTTAGTCCAATGGGTTCAAGAATCTCATTTTCCAAGATCCATACACAAGATGATAGATCCTGATCTTGGAAATAACTATGATCCAAGAGAGCTAAATGGTCTTCTAAATGTCGCAAGATTATGCATAAAATCTGTAGATAAGCCAAGAATATATACCCCTCAAATCTTATGGTACTTGCAGAAGAAGATGGGAATCACACGAAAATAAGTAATGATTGGGTGGTTAGATTCTTTGTGTACAGATTCACATGAGAAAAACTATCAATTTTGTTCGATTGTCGGTTCTGGTATACACATATATTTTGCTCTAACTTGCTGCTGCTGGATGCTAGATCATATGTGGTTACATCTGATCCAAGGCACAGGGAACTGCTCGACCTCTGATCACTGAGATTACATGTGTATTGGCTTGAAAGACAGGTAATTTTAATTTAGTATTTAAACTTTACAAGGGAAGAATAGAAAAGAACAAGGCAGCATGCTTTTGGTTTCTCATAAACTTTGGACTGAACTCAGGAAGCTTACTAGTTATTATAGCATCACAGTGTCAACTTGTTAATGAAATATTTATCTTGTATAATGCTTAGAGGTTGTTTGTAATCACTTTTTCATTTACGAGACCAGCGTCTTTTCTTAAACTATAACATTGAGATATCATAAAAATGTGTTAGTTTTAGGCACTTTATCAAGTAGTGTTTTTGGACATATTAATGTGAAGAATAGGTAAAAACAGCTGCTGAAGCTGCAGGAGGTTGCAGTTATGAAACATTTAGGGTAATTTTTCTGCCATAGAGTGGTGTTGGAAGTCAAAAGGAAAGTAGAAATGTGGAATGGCTTCATAAAATCCCTACTTTTGTTTAGCCAAGTCAAGTATCAACTTCCCTACTTGTCTATGCATTTATTCGCACGCCACTTCATTGTCTACATCCAACTGCAAAACCAAAAATGTCCAGATCGAAATCAATGCTCAATTAATTAGATCAAGAAATCTACGATGGACCAACTCTCTCTCTCTCTCTCTCTCTCTCTCTCCCTTATATTACATAGTTGAAAGGAAGAGATGAGAAATTTGGGCAGAATGGATTGGATATGAAGGGAACGGATTTTCTCTATCTTTCGACTTCAAAATATATTATTAAAAGTGGTATTGGTGTAGGTGAAATTAGTTAAAATTGAGAGATTAGTTAAATTGTGAAAAATAATGTTTGAAAGAAGTGTGTTTGGTAAATGTCTTCTCAAGGACGACTGACTATTATGACCTCTTACATACAATGGGCGTCTTGTCTTGTGTTATGTTTTCTGGTTAAGTTTGGTGTTTAATTGTATCATATCATAGCCCGCCAACAACTTTATTTGGTTTTTGCATTTTTCAATTATATCCATCCACTTCAATTTATATAATTTGTTTGAACCCCTCCCCTCCCCCCCCTCCCCCCCCCCAAAAAAAAAAAAAAAAGAAAAGAAAAGCTACATTTCCTTGACATTTAATTTGATATATTATTGAAGGCAATAATTTTAATCATTTCGCCATCGTCAATATAAATTTAAAATAATAATAATGGAATTGTGTATACCTACCTACAGTCCAAGTTAATTAATTTATTGGAGCTTATGAATAATATATGTGAGAAATAACTGACACGTATATAACAACGGCATATTATTATTATTATTATTATTTATTATGTACAGTCTAAATAATGAGTGGACATCTGAATTGCATATAGTATATGGACAGTGGGTTAGATACGTATACTAATACAATATATATACTACCCAGAAAAATGTCTACTACTTTTTTATAGATATATAAAAATAATAATAATAATAATGATTTTACTGATGCGGATAGGTCTATTCCTCCACCTTTTATGTTGTGAAGCCTAGCTTGGTTTCCCTATATAAAAAAAAAAAAAGAACTGAAAGGGATATGGTGGAGTTTTTGTACGTAATGTATATTGATTTCTTGTGTTTGATGATTCCCTCTCATTCATTTCATCTCATCCACATCCCCACCGACACACCAATATTTTACTACTTTTTACATGTCAGCACACCAATCAATCCACTGAAAATGCTGCCAATGAAAGCTTTTGTGAGAGGAAAACTGCATTATACTTAATTTTCTTTTTCACCTAGAAACAGAAAAAACCCTTTACCGACACTGCAGGGTACCCCAATCGCCCCTCCTAATTAATAATATGTATGTATTAATTACATGCATGCCGCCTACTCCTTACTAAAACAAAAGGCTTCTTATATATTATTATTAATATAATATTGAAATAAAACATGGGACTGGACAATTTTTTGTCCTTCACAGCCAGGAGACAAGAATTAAATCAAACACACACTGATCATTGTGTAAAATCACATTATCAAGATGCAAAATGCATACAGCTTGCAACCACTTGCCTTTCACTTGGTTCCATAAAGCAATATGAACCATACATCTATTACTCTCCTCTCCTATTTCCTTTTGTCTTTTAGTGCATAAGTAAAAGTAATGTTCAAGTAAAGCACCCCAAAAATCTGCAATAGATTAGGATATGTAACCTTCAAGAATTCACTTTTTGCAGCAGAGAATGGGGAAAGGTTTCCAATATTATGTATTCAAAAAGGTGTGGTCTGTACATTTTTATCTTTGCAAATTGCAAGTGCTTTTCAAATTTCAAATTACAATTCAACTGGGGAATATGGGATAACCCAATGCCAAAGAAAGGGAATGTCAAAGTTAGAAAAAAGGAGAAGGTGAAAATACAAAAGGGTCAGTCAAAAAGGAGATTCATATACCTTCTGCATTCTTTAATGCCCTTAATCCAAATAAAATCAACAATGAACTCTCTCAAATGAAAGGCAATAGAATTGGCATTTGTGCATTATGCTAAGCCAAGAACTGACAACTGTTCAAATTTCTCATACATTCATTCATACATATGTACAGAAGAAACAACTTCAAGGACCAAACTCCCAATCACAATCCAACCACCCTATTTGCTTTGGGCGCATAAAGCCTCCTATTTCAACCACCATGACAAATGGTACACCAAATTACACCTCAAAAACACAGTTTGTAGTCCTAGATATTTAATAGCTCTTCAATTGCTTCAGTTGGAATCCATGGGTTACTTTAGGTTCAGGGCATTTATTTTTAACAGCCACTCAACAACCTAATCCCACTTGGGCACTCCATATTCTTCTTCCTTTGAAAAGCCTCAAAATTTGCCTTCTGTGTGTGTCTTTTTCTGCAACAGAAACAAGGAGAACATCGGGGTTAGATCACACTGTTACATTTCTACCAAGGTCTAATTTTGGAGAAACTACATCCATAAGTCTACGGAATTTCAGATCATCAAAATCTAGTATAGTCAAACTCATGAGCTCAAAGGACATAGTAAATAAAGGACGGAACCATCAATAATCTCCCTGATATCAACTAAAGTTTCGATAAAACCTCCTCTGTTTGGGAAGTATGCCAAAAAAAGAATAACAAGAATAATTTGTGGCTAATAGATCAAGAAAGGATAATTTATTCGTTTCAACCTTAGGGTGTCTAATATGACCAAGAATTGCAGCAAAGACACATTTTTACATCCTGCAGCCCACAGGAAGCATGATCACTGTCACCAAATTTAAATGAAGAACATCTCTAACATTGGATTCTCTCCACACTCTATCAAAATCATCCACCAAAAATGGCCAAGAAATGATAATGACTTTCCACTGACCAACCAACCATCCACAGAAACCCAAAAAGGAACCGTACAGGTTCACATTATCAAATTATGCACTTGTTCACCAACCCAAGTGACCCACTGAGCTTGTTCAACAAAGATAAAGCCGAGTCAACTCAACTTCACAAGCCACATCCAATTTCAGAAAAGTAAGCAGAAACAGGAATTATCTTCTACTTACCAGAGGCAAAATCAGTCCTTGAAGATGACCGAATCTGCAATTTCCATCAAAGGGTTCAAGCAATCAGGCGAGAATTTCCTTGCGAACATATAAGAATAACTAGAATTTGATTCCCTAAGCCTGTAAATCAGCTCTGGCGACACTTCAGGAGGGTGATAAGTATGCGGATGCCCGTTGACACTGTCAGTCCAGTTAACTCGCGTCAATGTGTATTGAGTACAACCGTTGGGATCCTGCATCGACAACATTGTAGGGAAATAATGCTCCTCGGGATAGCAAGAATCCACATTCAAACAGGGCAACTTAAACTTCCTCCATAGTTTCCTATCCTTGATCACCATCAAAGCATGCCTTCGTGTAAGCACGAAAAACTGCGAGCCCACACGGAATTCATCGAAATGAACCTCTGGTAGCATCACATTCTCTCCCTCGCGTTATACCTATCCCACAAAGTAGGTTCATTGTCAAGAATCTCAATGTAGCTGGAAAACTCCAAATTCCTCGATAATCTGCCCAGATCAAAGAGAAAACTGTATAAATAGTTAAAAGAGTGAAGCGGGATGCAGTGCTGGGAAATCAGCGCGAAGTACGCATTGGAAGGGTCGTCGAGCATCGCGGTGGCAAGGAGGCGGCGAGCGGCGGAGATGAGAGTAGGGGAAGATCTTTGGGTTCTCTTTGAAGGGATAATTTTGCCTTTGAAAACGCCTTCTGGAGGAGGGATTTTGACAAGAGGGTAGGCGTGGATGTATATATTATAGTGTTTGGGGGTGACATTGGCGAAGAAGCGTTCCCATAAAGGGGCGAAATGGAGGGGGGAATTTGTGAGGAAAAGGAACGCGATTTTGGGTCGGCGGAGGGAAGCGGAGAGGTGGGATTTGGCGGCGGGGAGGTGGGTGGGACGGCGGGAGAAATTGGCGGAATCCATAGCGATGGCTTTGTGGAAGAGGGAGAGGTCGTCGAGCTCATCAGGTAGGGAGATAGAGATTTGGCGTGGAGGGAGTATCCGGGGGGCTACGAAGAAGAACAAAACCGGCAAAGAAAGGAGGAGGATAAGGGCTGGGATTAGTGGGGAGGAAGAAGTGGAGATCACCGGCATGGCTGCGGTTCTATTTTCTCTCTCTCTCTCTCCCTCTCCTTTTCTTGGTTAATTAGTACATATAGTGGGTTTAAGGGGTTTTAGGGAAGACCTAATATTGTGGGAGCGGTGGCGCTGGGGTTTGGAGACGGCGGCGATTGGTGGGTTACGGTGGTCTAAGAAATGAGGATGTTGATGGAGAAGTGAGGAAGGGGATTTCGGGGTGTTGGGGGTATTATGGATAGAGACTGAAGGAGAGAGTAAACAAATGGGGGGAAAGAGAAAAAGAAAAGGGAAGCGGGTGTGGCGGAAGTCAGATATGACGGAAGTGGTTGACGGCGTTAACATATCCATCACCTTTTCTCTTTTATTCTCTTTCTCATTTTTGTTTTCTATTTATTATATCCAAACAAAATACTGTTTTTTGTTTTCCAGTAACTTTTTCCGACATTTTAGTTACTTCACTTTGGTCCCTCTCTTCATTTACTACTACATACCACTAAACCTTAATTTGATCGACAAAACAAAAGAATCCAATCTTATTTTATTTTATTATATTAAGTAATTTTCTCACATATCATAAATATAAATAAAAATTCTAAAAATAGAAATCCAATGTAAAAAATCAAATTAACCTGAATGTACAGATGATTGATACATATATCTTCTAATTAAAAATAATATATATATATATATATATATATATATATATGTATATTCATGTATCCAATCCAAACTTTTTATTTCATATTACTCCAAACTCGATCAGATCAAATTCAGTGGATCATGATGCATCATTAAATATGTGATTCAAGATGGATCCAATCCTGGTGTTGTGGGCTATTCACATAATAATTAATAATAATAATAATAATAATAATAATAATAATAATAATAATAATAATAATAATAATAATAATATTAATATTAATAATAATAATAATAATAATAATAATAATAATAAGGGATAATTACATTTACACCCCATCACCTATTGTCATTTTACACAAACCACCCCTGCCTTTTCAAAATTACAAAAACCACCCCTTACAGCCTTTAAAATCCCAAAATGCCCCTGTTGACTTTGTCAAACTTTAATTTAATTTTTCAATTACAGAAATGCCCTTAGGGGTGTTTGTAATTATCAAAAGATAGAGGGGGTGTCAAAGTAATATTTATGGGGATGAATAATATGACCCCATATATTTTTTATTATTTATATTAAATTTAATTTATTTTTTAATTATTTTATTATTTTTTTATTGAATCTATATATAAATTTATACCTCTTAATAATTAAAAAATTAAATTATTTAATTAATATATTAATAAAAACTATTTACTAGCTTATAAATTCAAATTAAAAATTATCACATTTGTATAAATTATTTTAAATTCTTAATATTAAAATATTTATTTTTTATTTTATTTATAGCTAAATTTTATTAAAATTAATAAATTATACATACATGTATATACATTATATAATATAAATATATAAATATGTATATAATTAAACATATTCATATGTATATATTTACATTGATAATAATTTAAAATATTTTTAATAAATAAATTGTTTATTTTACTAATTCTACTATAATTTATTAATTTTAATAAAATTTTAATTATAAATAAAAATAAATAGAATAAATATATTTTTAATTTTAAGAACTCAAATTAATTTATACAAGTTTTATATTTTTTATTTGAATTCATAAGCTAGTAACTAATTTTTATTAATATATTAATTAAATAATTTAATATTTTTATTATTAAGAGGTGTAAATTTTATATATATTCAATAAAAAAATTTAATAAAATAATTAAATTTTAATTAAAAATTAGTATAAATAATAATAAAATATATATAGTGTCATATTATTCAATTTTCTAAATATTACTTTGACACCCCTCTATCTTTTGATAATTACAAAACACCCCTAAGGGCATTTCTGTCATTGAAAAATTAAATTAAAGTTTGACCAAGTCAACAGGGCATTTTGGGGTTTTAAAGGCTGTTAGGGGTGGTTTCTGTAATTTTTGAAAAGGCAGGGGTAGTTTGTGTAACATGACAATAGGTGAGGGGGTGTAAACGTAATTATCCCTAATAATAATGACATATGAAAGGGGGCCGCGTGTAAAAGGCAAGACAGAGATTCTTTCACCAAAGCCTCCAGTTTGCAGTATTTGAGGTTTTAGGTTGTGCAGAGTGAAGTGATGAGGTCGTCCTCTAGATTGGTGGGATAGTAATCTTTTATTCAAGGTTTTCGTCTTCTTCCCATCATACAACTCACCAAAACACAAGATATGCACATGAAATGAAATCTAGTTAGACAATTCCATTTACAGCTCCAAAAACAATGTAATGTAAAAAGCATAGACAAGCCCAAATTCATTACTCCATGTAAATAAATGCTAAATAGTAGTACGTTAACATTTCTTTTCCTTGGATAATTCATAACATCGAAGAAGAAGATTTGGAACACACCCCCCCCCTCCCCCGGGCCACCGCTCCACCCCGCAAATCCAACAGGTTAAATTGCTCGCTGATCACTTTTCAACTCGGTCCAAAAATTCAATGCCAACTCATTGGTTAGGGAACAAGGTACAGCCACTCTATGTTAACATTGTGTGTGCGGAGGTAGATATATTGCTAGGAGAACAGGTATCTGGTAGCTTGAGTAGGAGAAGAAAGACATGCTGACCAACCAATTTAAATAACAATATTCGACATCCCATCTATCTTATGTATGTGACAAGCAGTCTGTCTCCTAACTCAACCGTCATTCATAGAAGTATCAGGAACTGATACAGAGCATCTATACACGAGCATGCTGTTCAATGGAAGTGGCTGCTGCAGAATACAAGAGGACACTGTGCTGTTATTGGAAAGTTAACGAGCGACCTGTGGAGTGACCTTTGGGGGCTTGATATCATTCGCATTCAGTTTGGTTTTGGCTTTCATGGATTTTGGAGCAATGGGAATCCTTTTAACAGCCGGCCGATTGAGTTGCTTGACTGGTTCCACCCCATGCCGCACCCCTGGTCAAATCAGATTGCAGAAAAACAGGCAAATTTAAATTTGCTGGCAAGGAAAGATACTGAGTGACTTCACACTTGATTCAGCAATGTTTGCAACACACCATACTTCGACATTGACAGAATTCAAATGATTTTCAGAAGTGGTCTTTATGAACTAGAATGACATGGATTTTAATATTTGCATTACTAGTGGAACCAGAGAAATTTTACAGGTTGAATCAGAAAACATTTTGGGTAGAATTTGGATGGGTATGTATTCAAAATTATAAGCATGGTAAATATTTTCATGTTAGCAATTACAGAATGGCAGCAAAATTGTTTTGAGCAGAGTCGGTACGTTCTGTGCAATATAGATGTGCGTGGAACGAGGGGAGAGACAGACTTACCGCTGCCAGGCAGAGACAATCGCTTATTTCCTGGTTTATCTTCAAGTGCTGATCTCTGTTTAGGAGTACTGTGTGATCTAGGTCCAAGTTTGGCCGTTGAGGCAGCTTCTCCAACCAAGTTTTTGGAAACAGCCTTAGAACTCCTACTAGAAACAAGCGTGGTTGGTGTTGCTTGCACATTTGGTGACTTGTTGGGTGCAGAGCTGCAGCCCTCAGAACGAGAGGCAGCTCTTTTCCCATTTGAAATGCTTGAGTTGTTTCTTGCACGAGGAGCCATTTTCCCATTTCTAGTATTTGACATTGATCTTTTCCCTGCGGAAATTGACTGAGTTGCGGATGCATCCTGTACATCAGCAGATTCAGTCTCGCCAGCCCCTATTTCATCTACCAGGTCAATGTCTAACGAGCAATTTTCCCATGGGCGAACAGCCATCCATCTCTCCAACCAATTCCAGCCCCAGTTGCTCTTATCCGGTTGAAGACCAGCAGGTATTACCTGTTGCCTTGACCCTGCCTGCCACTGTTACAAGAAGGATTCCATTTGAGCACATTAGGAATTGAAAGATTGATGACAAATACTTTCATCAAAGAAACTTGCGATTTCTGTTCTTTTGGTCCCAAAATGCGAAGTAAAAATCTTAAGGTCTCTTAAGATTCAGTCTTCAAATTATGCAACTGCAGAAGTTTACCATAAGAATCCAAGAAATCACGCTCTACCCCAGTGATCTTTCTTTAATTTGAAAAAGAAGAGGGCAGTTGATGCCAGAATTTCAAGACCTTAAGGTTGTAAGATTCTGTTGTGCCCCTGATCAAAATTAAGTAAGTTGCAGTCTAGCAGAATAATGCAAGAAATCCTCCATCCCATAAACTCTCTTCTAATCTTTAGTCCATCCTCAAAATCCCTCAAAAAGGACAGATTACACAAACTTAACCACATAAGGTCTCAATAAATCTCAAAACCATACCACACAAGTCTATGAAACTCCACCAAACATTCCTATCAACTTCCTATCAAGATACATTCTGTATAACAAATGCCACAATATGTTACTCATGCCTCACAATGCTGGTGCTAATTCTAAGGAACTCCTGACTGAACACTCTAACACATGGTTTTTAAGTCTTTTTACAACCGTTTTTTTCTTTCCGGCAAGCAACTTACGAGATATTTTTAAGTGTAGCAATACAAATATACAGAATAACTAATAATTTGTGATGAAGATGATGGGTTGGTATAAAATATTGTACTTTCTAATCATTTTAGCTAAATATGTTTCGGCTGAGTGTAAAAAGTGTTTACCTGGCGAGCTAAAGCATACGCCCTAGCTTTTTCACGCTTAGCCGCTGCCTCCTTCCTTTTCAACAACTTGGCTTGAATTTCTTGAGCAGACCTACCACTGCCACACCACCCTTCCTGGGTTAACAGTCAATAAATTAGAGGAACAAAAGTTAGAGGCAGTAGTTTGAATAATGCTCCTAACCAATCCACAAAAGTGTTTCTAGATCTTGTAAGATTTTCACCAATTTAAGAATTAGATTGGGTCCACATAGGTTTTAAATATTTATAAATATGAGACCTCCTCATGCAAAGACATGGCAGAAGGTTTGCCAGTTGCCTGCATCCAATGATCTAATGCACATTCATGAAACATGCCAGAGTTCTTTACCAGCCAAGGATTCATTCCACATTGATACCCCAACTCTTTTTTATCAGCCAAGGATTCATTCCACATTAATACCAACAAAACAATGTCCATACCAACCAAAGAAGAATGATGGGGGATACAGTAACAATGATACTCTAGCAAAAATAAACTTAATTCAATTTCTTCCCTTATCTTGATATATCCTATTGTCAGAAGATTTGTGTTTTACTTATTTCAGCACTAGTATATGAGCAAGAGTCCAAGTTAACTGAAAGCTAGAAAGAAAGGAGCTCCTGGAGCTATGAATATCAGTTTCTGATGTGCTACTTATGAGTAATTTATATGTCAGTCAACATGCAAAAGTTTTCTAAAATAGTGTAAAGTGAGAACCATTTCAAAAAATATGTTTAGGGTCTACAGCTTACTTCAATTTCTTTAACACGAGCCTCGTGTTCGAGTTGTTGTTGAAGTTTCTGTTCTGCTGTTTGATTCTCTAATGTCATACGAACACGGTTCGCTCGAACGCGAGCCTGAACTCTTACTAAAGCTTGCATACAATGGAGAGCAATGGCAGATTGCTTTCTCACAGCATGACCCCTGACAAGAGCTTGAAGTCTGACCAGTCCTCTTAAAGCATGTAAGGCTCGTCTAGCCTGATAGGCAACAAAATAACGGAATATATGAGTTATTGGAAGGTTAAAAAGTAACTTAGCAGTCTAGAAAAAGAACGACTTGTATACCAAAAAATCCTCTGAAGGTGTTTGGATGTGTATGGCTGCCCATTCTTCTCTCATACTCTGTTCAAATTGAGTTGCATTTTGCACCTGAAGTGAAGTAGGAGGGAGCTAGCCGAGTCTGAAACTGACTGGAAGTTTGCATCTTCAGCAACATTTTGCACCTGAAGTTGAGTAGAAGGCGAGCTAGCCGAGTCTGAAACCAACTGGAAGTTTGCATCTTCAACAGCATTTTGCACCTGAAGTGAAGTAGAAGGCGAGCTAGCTGAGTCTGAAACTGATTGGAAGTTTGCATCTTCAGCAGCATTTTGCACCTGAAGTGGAGGAGAAGGCGAGCTAGCTGAATCTGAAACTGACTGGAAGTTTGCGTCTTCAGCAGCATTTTGCACGTGAAGTGAAGTAGAAGGCGAACTAGCTGAGTCTGAAACTGACTGGAAGTTTGCATCTTCAGCACCTTCTATTTCTGTAGCAACATTGATTCAACTCATTTTCAAGTATACCACTATCAATTTCAGCTGAGTCCAAATCGTGTCAGTGCTCCCAGACCCCTGTACGGTGAAACCAATTTGCGGTTATAAGTTCATGCCTGTTCAATCAAATTCCTTGTATCTGGAACTCAATAGAAATATTATTATTAAGTAACATTCGAAAGGACTGCTGTAGCTGCACACAATTTGAGCGGCAAGGAGAAAGGACTATGTGACAGTTGAGTTGGAAAAGCAGGTTCTTCTACCAATACCTAAAAACCAGGGATAAGATCTGCGAGTGATGGTCCATGGCCATGTGTTTGGATGTGAAAAAATTTCTTCCTTTTGTCAGCTTCTATAAACACCCTATTTAGTTCATTTTCTTAATCTAGAATGAGGACAGGCTATATAGAATGGGTTCAGAAGTAAGAAGATAATTTTATCAAATTCTGTCGATCGATGAAAAAATATAATATTATGAATTGAGAAAGAAAATAAGTTAAACTCAGGGGGGAGAAAAGAAAGAAAGAAAAAGAAACAGTCTTTTTGTCCAAACCATTCATTAAAACTAATCCCGCACTACTTCCTCTACTTATGGGCAGCTGAATTGACTATGCGTAGCTCTCTTCTTCCACAGATTCTGCTCAGCTTAATTTAGGAAAATTACAACAAATAGTTAAAAATGTGCAGAAGAGAAGGAACTGCTCCTTTTTTCTTCTTTTATTCCTTTTCTTTTGTTTGTGTGCGTGGTGGGGGTGGGGGGATTAAAAATATAATCAGAAACTCCCACTGACATTTTCATCCTTCTCTGGAGACTGTGATTTATTGGATCTCTTCAAATTAAGCAAAGCTTTGACCCATTTCTTCGGGGCACCCATTTCTGTCAGACCTGCCACAAGGAGGTTAAAGAAAGAATGACAATTCGGCATGCATGCATGCATGAAACAATTTCATATTTCCCTCTTGGCAAATGATTGTCACATAGAAGAAACAAGGCAGGAAAGGTAACAGAAGTTTTCCACCGAATACGTAGTGGAAGATTTGTGCTTGATTTTAAATTGGAACCTGAAATTATGCATTAATGGTTCATACATCCCATGAAATGCAGCCAACATATCCTCACCGAACAGCAGAATCTCGAACCAACCAGAGGAAGAAGAAAGCCGAAGTAGGCAGCGAAATGATGACAAGCGGAAACTTTGCTCAAAAAAAAGTTGATATTCTAGTAAAACAACTTTCAATTCCCGAAACGAGAACACAAACCAGCGATTGCTGCCAACATTACTGAAAAGCAAACGGAAAAACCAAAAGAAAAAGAAGATATATCATGCAGAACCTTGGGGCCATACCTAAGACCAGTGACAAAACGCCACTTTTCTACTGTCCACTTTTTAACCTCCATCACCATAAATTTCACAATGCAGAAACAGGGGAGCTGGGAGTCACAATTAACCATAAAAGAAGCCGCAAATTTCCACTCAGAGTATAATACGAGTTAAAATCTTCATCTCGAGCCCCCGGAGCACCTGAATTGAGAGGCGAACCGAACTAACCTGCTGTAACAGCTCCTAATTTCAGGTAACCCCAATTTCTGTCATTGTGAAATCACTATCCACAAACCGGAAGTTGGCTTCGGATAATTTATGGAGACAAGACGGCGAATTCAACGACAATTCTGCAGATCTTAAACCTATTTCAGGAAATGGTGGACCCATCGCCGACGATCGGCAGAGGACACAAAACTGACAAACAATAGGTTGGGCCTAAACTAATAGAAGGCGGTCGCGGATTCAAATCAAATGCGGTAAATCTTGGATTTGAATTCAATCAGTCCTATCCGGACTCAAACCGAGAGGATACGGGTTAAGAACTCGGATCTTCGGATTCGATGATACTGGGCAACTGGGCTGTATAAATATACGTGTGCATAAAAAAATGTGTAAATTGTAAAATTTTAATTTAGGAATAATTAATATCTCCCCTTTTAGTATGGGAATATATAAATTCCCCCCTCTTATTTTAAAAATTACAAATACACCCTTCTAACTAACTACGGTTAAAGTTAATTGGTGGAATTTTAAAGTTAACACTTTTATTCCATTTAAAAAATTAAAAATATAGATAAATAATTAGGCAAAATTAAAAAGTCAAAAAACCCTTAAGTTTTTCCCGTCTGACAGAAGACTCTCTATCTTCTTTCTCTTATTTATTCTTTCAAACCTTCCGTTCATATCACAAAAATAATTATTCCTTGTGCAACAACCACTGTGAGAATTCCACCATCGATCGTGACTGATTTTAAGACATTGGAGGCTTACAAACAGATAATACTGGTGGAAAGTACATCTAAAGATTACTTTGACTAATGGAGGAACTAATTTTAACGGTAATAAACTAATAAGGTATGTTTATGTAATTTCATAGTAAGAGGGGGGAATTTGTATATTCCCATAGTAAGAGGGGAGGTTAGTGTAATTATCCCTTTAATTTATAAACCAAAAAAGACTATGAAGAATTTACAATAATGAAGGGAACATTGCAATCACATTTTTATTAATTACTCAAGTTTTTATGTATAAAACATTTAACAAACATCAACGATGTCCTGACCTTATAGTAAGAGGTTGAGATCTTATCAATAAATTTGAAGTCATAAAATTTAAGTTCCACCAAACTATGATATATGTTTTATATTATATGAATGTTTGTCTTATCTTATATAAGTTATGGCAATACATTTATGTTATTAGCCATGTTTATATATTGATTGAATCAATGTAATTTGTTATTACTCGTATTAATATATTAGTTGAATTTGCATATTATTCCAAAACAAAAACTATATATATATATATATATATATATATATTTCACAAACTCTTCATTATTAAACATTTGATAAAATGATTAAGTTGCTTGTAAACTCGTCTGAAGTAACACTTAAGTGTTTATATATTTTTTTAGAATGCAGTCCTTCAAATTCACAATTGCAATATGAAAAAAACGCATACTAACCTCCAAATTAGTTTATCTGGGTTTAGAAGCGCTTTAATTCCTTAAATTTAGACCTGAAATTGAAAAATGTTATTATTTTAATATACCTTATTTTGAATATCAAATATAATCAATCTCTTTAATAAAAATGCAATGACAGCAAAAGAGGCAACAACTCATGTAAATCATGTGTAATATTTGAGTTAGTTTGAAGTTTTAACCAAAATCACAAATTGATATATATCGAAAACATTTTCTAAAAAAGAAAAAAAGCTCGGATAATCAAATTGTAAAATTGATTCAAGATGTTTGTAGATGAGAGAAATAATGCAAATAGTAGGTACACAAACATATACTTTCTTGAGACATCATGGCTAGAATAACAACGAGGCAAATGATTTGGATATTTTTCAACTCAAAAATCAAATAGATCCCGAAAAACAAATAGATACGTAAACGCATGCTCATATATGAACAAATACAAAGAACATAAATGAAAAAACCTTTAACTTCTTGCTGCTTCAGGAAATGAAATATGGTGGATTTATATTCATAAATCCAAGAAAAAGGTTGTAACTAAATCCATGCAACTTCAATGGACGCTCGAGAATTTGGAAAAGTAAATTTCAGGTCTTTGTGTAGTGATTTTTGTAAATTTTCCAAATTTGTAAAGTGAAGTTGAAAATGGATTTATTCCCTTTTATGTTTGTACAACAACAATGAAAGAAGAAAAAGAAGACAACAAAGAAAGGTGTTTTTTTACCTTTTTTTCTTTTTTCTGGACGTTTATGTTTGTAGGAACGCATTAGCGTTGGAGAAACAAAAAAATTGAAGACTCCATCCAAAACATGTGGTGGAGAGGATGTAGAGGAAATTATATCAATATTTACCGTCGATTTATTTGCATATATGATATTATCAATTTTAACTGTTTTATCCTTTATTTATTTATTTTTTTAGAAAAATAAAAACTTAGAGAGGGTAAATAAGAAGCAAAAGGAGAGATTTATACTATAGAATTGATAATTAATTTTTATTTGATCTTTTGTTTTGTTTGTTAGTTTGCTTTAAGGATGGAATTCAACATTTTTTTTTAATGCTATCCAAATTTACTATGTAATTTATTTAATTTATAAAACGGTCAGAATAGTAATTTTAATATTTTTATAATTATATATTTTTCCTCTTATCCATTACTCAAAGCTTCTCTCTCACCTTTTTTTTTTATTTATTTTTAACTATCACAAATTTTCATATTTTTAATGAATCAACAATTATAATTTATTTATTTTTTTCACAAATTTATTTTTCTCTTCATCTCACACTATAATTATTTATATGGTTGTAAGGATTGAATGTCGCAACAATTATCATAACAAAAAGCAAAAGAAAAATCCGATACCTGCACTCTCGGATACCCATAATAGGGTTTAATGCAATTTACCCCCTTATGATATTGTAAATGGGCAAATTATCTCTTATGGATAAAATAACAATTTACCTCTTATATTTTTTAAAATAAAATAGGGTAATTGCTTTATTTTAAAAAACAAGGGGAGGTAAAGTGCTATAAAAAATATCATAAAAAAATAATTTGCATATTTATAATATCACATGGGTAAATTACATTTTTTCCACCCATAAAATTTGAGTTAAAATAAAGTAATTATTCCAACTACTCTAAATATCAATTACCCAGCCTGATTTACTCAAATTGTCAAGCCCAACTCGCTTCCCACACATGCTCACAATGTATTGGTACTGGTGCGGTGATTAAGTTATGCAATATTTTGGATTTCGACATGTAAAATTCGGTTCAGTTCTTAAATTAAAATAATTATAGCAATTTTTAATTTTTATTCATATGATAAAATGTTAAGAAAATAAGATATTCATTTTATATAGAAGTTATGAAGATGATAAAATTTTGGGATAATTACACTCTCTTGCATTGAAATTTGGTATAATTACAAATAAATTTTATAGGGTTTGGCAAATTATATATAATACTCATAAGATTTGCTTCTATATAATAAATAAGTCTATCTGTTAGTTAAAATTCACTGATTTTTTTATATTAATAATATATATATGTATATATTTACCCCCAATTGACCTATTATTAATCTGTTACAAGTCAAATAAAATTTTATAACTAAATTACCCTCATACGTATTCACAACAAAGGTGGAGAAGTCAGTCAGTACTTCTCCCAACTAGCCATTTTGAGTGCTTCCGTGAGGATGTATATCTTCAAAATTATAAGGTTAGTTTAGTTGAAAAACTGTTATTTGACCTGTTATAAGTTAGTAATAAATCAATTGAGGATAAATATCAATTTTATTTAATTTTTTTGTTAATATCAACAAATTCATTGGATTTTAACGAGAAATTTATTTGTTAGATAAAGATAAAACTTATAGATGTTAAATATAGTTTTTAAAATTATAAAAATTTATATGTAATTACACAAAATCTCATGAGATGAGAGTATAATTATATCTAATATTTTCATTCTCATAAAATCGCTAGTAATTGAATTCAACAAGGATAATCTTCCTCGAATCAACCTCGCGTCGAGTCAAACAACGTTTTTATAACCAAGTGTTCACACGGTCAAGACTGAAAGCGCGGTTCTTCTCCTACAATATTGCGCAGAATGATCTACAATTTGAAACTGGACGGCTGATATCCCCACTCCGAGCCCAAAAGATTATAAGGGAAAAAGTGCAGAAATAGGTAGAGAAATCCAGATCATTCAACCTCCTCCAAAATCAGCGCACGAAACACCATCGCTGGATCCAACGGCCAGGATCTGGTCATCGGTCGATCTAACCGTCAAGAGATCCCTTATATAAATACCCCTCTGCCCACTCATGCCTGTTTGAGTCTCTCCTGATTACTTGTTTTCCTCGCGGCGATCCATCGCTGCCTTCTCTTTAAAGTTAGTGAAAATCTGTGCAAACTGCCGATCTGTGTCCCAGTTGAGTGGATTTATCTTGATTTAGGGTTCTTCAAAGTAATTGAAGATGTTTGGGAGGGCCCCGAAGAAAAGCGATAATTCCAGGTACTATGAGATTCTTGGGGTGCCCAAGACGGCATCTCCGGATGATTTGAAAAAGGCATACAAGAAAGCAGCTATTAAGAATCATCCTGATAAGGGTGGTGACCCTGAAAAGGTATCAATCGTTATTTTGTCCCCCTAATTCTTAATGGTGTTTTCTGTTGTTGTCTGCTGGGGTTCTTTTCTCTCTGATGTAGGGTTGTGGCAATTTTTGGAGCGTTTCGTTTTTTATGTGGTTAAATAGCATGAATTGTGTTGTAATGGTGAAGGGAACGGAATTAATAACTGATGCAATTATGTGAGGCACCATTCTGAGCTCATGTAGTGGGTTATTAGTGATTGACTTAAGTGAATACCTGTTGCAGCTGGAGCTGCCAGTTCATGACGTTTATATGCTGTGATCTTTAATTTGCAATCATGTATGTATATGGTCTTTAAAATTCTGGCTGTTGAACTGAACGAACAGATCTTTTGGTTAAATAACTTTATGTTTCATAATTTTATCTGTCTAAATGTTACTCAAAGAATATGTGATGGGCTTTGTTGTTAATTTTGACGGATCACATGATGCGATGTTGTTATTGAGCTGATGACTGTTAAATCTGTTTTATTCATCTATCCTCTTTTTAGTGCTTAATTGTGTGAAATATTAACACCTGGTGAAATTATTTGTGTCTGCAGTTTAAGGAGCTTGCACATGCTTATGAGGTATTAAGTGATCCTGAAAAGCGTGAAATCTATGACCAGTATGGGGAGGACGCACTCAAGGAAGGAATGGGTGGTGGAGGAGGCATGCATGACCCTTTCGACATCTTCTCATCCTTCTTTGGTGGAAGCCCATATGGAGGTAGATGTCTTTCATTCAATTGGATTTTGTATTTCAACATTAATTTTAATACAGGTCTGGTTACACTCTGTATGTTTGGGTAAGCTGAGATATAATTGGGAGCCTCTTTGTACAACCAGGTGGTGGTAGCAGTAGGGGACGTAGACAAAGGCGTGGAGAGGATGTAGTTCATGCATTGAAGGTTTCTCTTGAGGATCTTTACCTTGGGACCACGAAGAAGCTTTCTCTGTCACGTAATGTAATTTGTTCGGAGTGCAGTGGGTACGTTCCTCACTTTCTTTTGGGCCTGCAGTTGCTTTGGTTGTTCGTGTGGTGTCTCATGTGTTCTGTTTGCTTTTTTGGCTGACAGTGAAGGATCAAAATCTGGAGCATCTATGAAATGCTCAGGTTGTCAAGGAACTGGTATGAAGGTAACTATTAGGCAGCTTGGCCCTGGGATGATTCAGCAGATACAGCATCACTGTAATGAATGCAAAGGGACGGGTGAAACTATCAGTGACAAAGACCGATGCTCTCAGTGCAAAGGTGAGAAGGTTGTTCAGGAGAAGAAAGTCTTGGAAGTCCATGTTGAAAAAGGCATGCAAAATTTGCAGAAGATTACATTCCCTGGAGAGGCTGATGAGGCGGTATGGTTGTTCAATCTATTATTTTCTGCCAGACACAAGGTCTGCTATGTTTGTAAGGTTGAATATATGCTTGGTTTTTATTCCTTTACAGCCTGACACTGTCACTGGAGATATAGTCTTTGTGCTCCAGCAGAAGGAGCACCCTAAATTCAAGAGAAAGGGTGATGACCTTTTTGTCGAGCACACTCTTTCGCTCACTGAGGCGTTGTGTGGCTTCCAGTTTATACTGTCTCACCTGGATGGCAGGCAGCTTCTCATCAAATCACAACCGGGAGAAGTCGTGAAGCCTAGTAAGTGGTTTTTCTCTGGCTGTTTGCAAACAGTTAGTTCTGCTAGTTTTCCAGTCTACTAATGCACTTTTGTTGTTCATGTTATGTATATAGACTCTTACAAGGCAATCAATGATGAAGGAATGCCAATGTATCAAAGGCCATTCATGAAGGGTAAACTGTATATTCATTTCAATGTTGAGTTCCCCGATTCCCTCAGTTTAGATCAAGTTGGTGCCTTGGAGAAAATTCTGCCTCCGAAGCCCCAATCACAATTGACTGATATGGAGATTGATGAATGTGAGGAGACAACCCTACATGATGTCAACATTGAGGATGAAATGAGAAGGAAGGCTCAACATCAAGAAGCATATGAAGAGGATGATGAAGATATGCATGGTGGAGCCCAAAGGGTTCAATGTGCTCAACAGTGATGAATTAAATGTAGAATATTGGCACTTGGGTCTGGACCAATATGTTGAAGGTCTGTTGTGGGCGGAAGAAATATTTGTCCTAGGGGAAACCCTGCCCTGTTTTGAGTTTTACAATGGGAATACATGAAAAATATAATCCTGTCAAAAGGGAGTGCTACTTTGCATTACTTTTGATACAATTTTGGCTGATTGGCTAGTTTCTAGTTGGAGATTGTCTGCATGCGAATATTGAGGATACTCTGGATGTAACAAAAGTATGCTACACACGCCTTTTGGTCATGTTTTAGCTGATTCGCTTGGCTCGAGTATTTTTAAGTGGTGTTTGCTGCTCTTCCATAAATGAGATGGTATTTCTCGTATTTTCTTTATAACTGCATTTTGCCCTGTTTACTTAAATATTTAAGAATTTTGGGTATTTTTATTTGCAGCAATTTTTTAGGTTATATTATCTTCTTATTCTTCCACAGTTAAGATGGTTTTGTTCTTAAAAATTGACTACATTATACTTTTGTCAATGGATGGATTGTGGAATTTAAGAACTAAAGCAAAGCCCCTGGGTCTGTAGCATTGTTTCCCCACACGAGATCTGATGCAGAGACACTGGTATTAATGAATTGATGTCTCCTGGTTTAAGAATCAGGAGTCTCTCTGGACTCTCTGCGTATCATGTTGTGTAGCCTTGTGAGGTACATGAATGGAATCTATGTTCAGAGAATTTGAGACCCTTCGACAGGTCAAAAGATTTACACTCATGTGACTGGCTACTGGGACTTTCAGGAGTTGAACGTCACTGCTCCATATTCTTGTGTGATGCTCAATTGTGCCGTTCTGGATCTGCTTTCTTTAATGGCACTTTTCCATGCACAAATTGGTCAAATTGCTTGACTTTCCCCTTTGGCTTTGGTTGAACAACAATTGCTCTTTTTGGTTTGTTTAGATTGATAGCCTATTATAGTCAAATCTATCCGCAATTCATACAAATCTTTAAACTGAACTTCTGCATCTTTGTTGTTACGTGGTAAGTAATTAATGTAATTTTTACATTGGTGGATGAAATAAAATACAAAATAAAAATAAATAAGTACTCCGTTCCTATTAATTGATCTAACATGTGAGTTGAACTCGTAGTTTTCTGTGTTTGTGATAAGAGGAACTTTTATCCTAAATATGAACTAAAGGGCAGATATCAATACTTTGATAGCTATGAGTTGAGTGTTCAAAAATGTAGAAATACTACAAAATATATCTTCCATTTCGAATTATGATAACTTGTAATTTGCCACTTTTTCTAGTTCGTTATACCCATTGCATGAGTTGTGCAAGTTATTACACCATACAACTTTTTAGTAAAAATTTCCACCAAAAAAAGATCACATGTGCAAGAATCTTCATTATTTATAAAAACACACTTCTGGGTTTATTAACTTTTTAGTTGAATTTAATTTTTAGTTATGTGTTTTTAAAAAAGAACGAATGAGATTCAATAGTCAATATTTTATGGTAAAAATTATGCATGTGCCCTGTATATGATCATTTTCAGGTAAAAGATTCATTAGAAAGTGGTATCATGTGATAAGTCAAAAAAATGTGTAATTAATCTGATGAACTGATATATAGAAATATAAAGTATTAGATGGCCATGATTCAAAGAACAAAATAATTCCGACTTAAGAAAAAGTTGATATGATCATGGTTTTGTGATTAATAGAGATAGCCATTATTTTTTCGACTATATTACAAAATATTTTTCACACTTAATTAAGTGTATATATTTTCATTGATAACGAATGAACGAGTCATGAGTATCATGTTAAACTAGTTTGATTATTCAATTATGCATGAATTATCTCTATAATATCACATGGATTTTATGTAACATTCTGCTCCTCATTATGAATGAGTTCGTAAACAAATATTTTATACTACTTATTTAACTACATGTATTGTGCTTTTGTGAGCTGAAACCGCAATAAACTTTTATGGAAAACAAAAGATGTGAAAAAAAATTATAAGGTTTCTAAGATGCTAATTATTTTTTAAATATTGATGTCATATATTTTGTTGTTATTTATGATTAAACACTATTTTTTGGTATGTAATTGTACATTCTTACAAGATGACAGGTACTACCATTTTTTCTTATTGAAAACAGTTAATTTGAGAACGATTTTAAATTGCTATCGTTGAATTTTTTTCATGTTAAATTACATATTCATCTCGAAAAAAATAAAAATAAATAATAATAATAAAAGTGAAGCTGACGAAATTGCCATTCCTAAAATTTCGTTAGGCCGCCGTCGTATGGTTAAGGTTACGGTAGCCGTAAACAGAAACATTCGTTAAAAGGGAAAAAGGAAAAACCGAAGAAAATGGTAAATTTCTTTCTCTATCAAGAGACATAGAAAAGATACAGTAGTATTATAGGCATATATATTTGTAGAGAGAGAAGCACTTGCATTAAGAGAGGAGAGAGAGACGGAGAGAGAGAGAGAGAGCTGTGCGTGTTTGGATTGGCCGTCCCCGTTTGTATTCCTCGTCACCGCTTTCAAGATAGAGAGATACGGAAAGGAGAGCGAAAATTTGAAGGATAAACGAATTTCTCGCTGTGGGGGAAAAAAGTTTATGAGGATCGGAGCTAGGGCTTCTTTTGAAATGAAGGCTCAGAATGCGAGTTGCTGAGAATTCGAGCTCCGATCTTATTGCAGAGCTTTGGAATTTAGGGTTTTTAGGCGGAGATGGACGTGGATTCGGCTATGGCCACCGAGCCCGATCACGATCCGTCGGGGGAGCCTACTACTGTTAATGGTGCCGTTCAGCCCACCGAATCACAATCCTTGTCGCCTCAGCAGCAGCAGCAGGAGGAGCAACAACAACACCAACAACAAAGTAATAATAATGTTAACGGAAACAGCAATAGTGGGAGTGGTGTTGGAGGAGGAGGACCGGTTGTTGCCGGGCCACGCTGTGCGCCGATGTATAGTGTGGTGAACGCTATAATCGAGAAGAAGGAGGATGGTCCAGGGCCGCGATGTGGTCACACGCTCACGGCTGTTCCTGCGGTTGGGGAGGAAGGGAGTCCTGGGTATATTGGCCCAAGATTAATTCTGTTTGGAGGGGCTACAGCGCTTGAAGGGAATTCTGCCGCATCAGGAACTCCTTCTTCTGCCGGAAGCGCAGGAATTCGTATGTTCCGTATGACTTTAGATATACTTGGTGATTTGGGACCTTTATGTTAATATGTATTCATAATTGCTGTTAGATGTCCATTATGCTCTGCTTGTTGATGTAGTTACCTCAGTTTATTGGAATGCAATTTCTATTCCATTGATTAGGATAACTGAAGATTCCAAACATGAATTGTTGCATGGATTCTCGTTTTCTGGGTTATGTTTTGTTCATGTATTCATATTTTGTTTCTGTAGATGAAATTTATTTAGTGGGGCATTGCCAAGAGGGTTGATTTGTTTGTTCTAGCTTTTATGTATGATGAAAAGCTGGATATAAAGGTGGAAATGAATTTGCTGAGATTTGAGTTAGATGACAAAATGGTTAAGTGGTTTCACATTTGCCTTTGGTTCTGTGAATTATCCTTGTACTTAGATGCTGGAGTTTGTTTGAAAGGAATTTAAATTTTGAGCTAGGTTGAAGAGCTATAACTGATTTTTAAATTTAGTGAATTTTTTTTTTAAAGTTTGTTGGAGAAGATGAAAGAATAGTTTGATTATTAATAGATTATAGGTGGTAATCCCACAAAGACCCAATTCTAAGTGGTGTACAGTGCGTATAGTGTTCAATGGTATTGCTTAACTATTATTAGTTAATTGCCAAATGAATCATTAACTCATGATGTAGCTAGAAATGTTGCCTAAGCAAGCATTTTATTGCAGGGCTGGCAGGGGCTACTGCTGATGTGCATTGTTATGATGTGCTGACAAATAAATGGTCTCGGTAAGCTTAAGTTACATATATTATCATGTTGAACTCTTTTCACCAAACTTCTGGTTCTCTATGGTGTGGTTATTGCTTCTCTTGATTTGAGCTTCTCTTAATAAGGCTTGGGGCTCTAATCTTGCAGCGTTACCCCAATTGGAGAACCACCCACACCCAGGGCAGCTCATGTGGCTACTGCTGTTGGCACCATGGTCGTTATTCAGGTTAGCTGACACATGAATGATGTCGAGAAGTTACCTCATTGTCTTTGTATTTATCCAACAACATAATGATCTCATGTTCTTGTCCATCTTCAGGGTGGGATTGGTCCAGCTGGTTTGTCGGCTGAAGATCTTCATGTTCTGGACCTCACACAACAAAGGCCAAGATGGCATAGGTTGGGCTCGTTGTAATTATAAACGTATATATATGCTTACTTTGCAGATTAACTCATGGAATTGAGCACTCCTGTGTTAACTAAATCATTTACTTTGCCATTAATGTATTCTTATGTAATACTGGATTGAACAATAATTTTCTTAGGGTTGTGGTCCAAGGTCCTGGGCCAGGGCCACGCTATGGGCATGTCATGGCTTTGGTGGGACAGCGGTATCTCATGGCAATTGGCGGAAATGATGGTTTGTCATGTTCTATTGTTTACTTTTCATTTGTAATATAACTTTCTGTAGATAAATAATTTGGTGCATTGTTTAGGAAAACGTCCCTTAGCTGATGTATGGGCGCTGGACACTGCTGCAAAGCCATATGAATGGCGGAAACTGGAACCAGAGGGTGAAGGTCCGCCTCCTTGCATGTGAGTTTGTCAACTTATTTTCAGTTTGTGATGACATTATTGCTTTCCTTTTTCTTCAATTTCAATTTTTGTTTCCATATATGCTCTTTCGTTCAGACTTTGCATTTCTTTGTTGCTAATTTAACGCTGTGTGTGCTTGACATCACTTTGTTTTATGTGGATACAGAAACCATTGAATAGGGTATTGTCTTTTTCTACATCGCAGCTATTATGAATGCATCTCTTATAATATTTGGCATACACTGTGGCTGATAGTTGAAGTTGTATAGGTAATACAAAATACCGATGTAAGCCTATTGAGTTTCTTTCCTTTTGGCATACTCTGGAGGTCTAGAAGTGTAAGAACAAAAAAAGATCCATTTTAAGTAATTGAAAACAGGCAGCAAGTCCTGAAAAATTTGGAGATGGATTCTTGCCTTACAACCTTAGTTTTATTCTTGACTATGGAAACTATATGTATCCACCATTTTGCACTAACATTCTCCATGTAATGGAGATCCTCAATACAAAGAGAATTGTTGTTTAGCTTTTATCTATTGGCTGATCTGTACTCTTTAATTTGTTGATGTCCTTTGAGTTTCTCTTTTGGTATAATCTATTAGTTTGTTATGTTGTAATTTATCATTTACTTATGTCAATTAGTTGCCCCCAGATCAGTGAAATTTGTATGCATTAGTTCTTCTACATCAGGTCTCATCTCCTCATTCTTTCTCAATGATTCCATCTGTCAGTGCACATATTTTCCTCATCTTCTTCACATCCCTTTATAAACCTCGAAAGTACTAGTTTTGCATAACATTATGTATCTGCCCATACATGTTGCAATATTAATTATTTTACTTGTTATGAAATTTTATCTACCGAAGTTATGTGGGTCTCTTATGAGTAATGCCAGACTGGGTTGCCTAAGGGTTTTACTTCTCTTGCTGGATTGTTTTACATATCTGGTTGTCTATACAAGCTGTATCCATGTTTTTCTTTGTTCACTTTGGTTTTTATGCTGTAAGACTTGTGCTAAATACAGGATATTGTAAGCTACCATTCGGGCTGCTTGTTTTACTCTTGTAATGCTGAATGCATTATTAAGTGCGAGAATATTGTGGCATGTTGCAAATGATAAATGATGAAAATGTTTTCTGAAGTTGAAACCATGGTCACTGAAGGGGATACTTTCGGATAGGGTTTTATGCTGTTCAAACATGTTCGAGATTCCTCTACTGAAAATGAGAAGGCAAGACTTTTTCATGCTTAAAGGGCCGAAAATGTGAAAATGTTTCCTAGAAATAAGAGCAAACAAGTCCAACTTGGTGTACCAACTTAGGGTGTACAAACTTGGTTTCTGTCTCAGGTGTTCTCTCCCTTTATTCTGGCCATGTTTGCTTTTCTTGAATCATTGGATTATGTCAGTGTTTTAGACTAAAAGTTATGGTCTTTAAGTGGTGGGTCTCATTGTTCTAGGTTCTGATTTTGGTTATGTAAATTTTGTACTGGAGAATTTTGACAAGTTTTGGACTTTGAATGGTGCGTGAACTGAAACTTTGATGTTTCATCTTGTTTGTTGACTCTCTCAGGTATGCAACTGCCAGTGCCCGCTCTGATGGTCTTCTTCTACTTTGTGGTGGGAGGGATGCAAATAGTGTGGTAAGTGTGATATTTGACATCTTCCACATGGTCCATGTATATTCATATGACCTTCCCAGATTCACTTGTCCTTTGCTTTACTTAATTAGGACTATTTATGGTATCCTTTTGCTTATTTCACTATAGAACTCTTGTATTTGGCTTCTTTCCCGGGAGTCATCGCTATGTTTCTGTGCAAGGTCTCCTGATTTTGTACTTGGTTTTCTCAAATGAAAGAGGGGAGTGGTCTCTTGTTCTCTTATGTTTGATGCTTGTTTTTCTAGTACGGCACAACCAGGGTAGAGGACAGAATGAATTAGAGTCATAACCATTGTGTGTTTGTTTCCCATATTGATATGGAGAAACATTAGGTGGTTTCTTAAACTGAAGGTCAACATAAGAAGTAATGTACTGCAACTTTTCCTATGTTCCAATCCCTGACTGATTCTTTTACTGAATGGCATATATGCAGCCTCTGGCTAGTGCCTATGGGCTCGCCAAACATAGAGATGGTCGGTGGGAATGGGCTATTGCCCCTGGTGTCTCACCCTCTCCGAGATATCAGCATGCAGCTGTAAGTTCATTGAATTTCTCTCTTAATAACGTAATTGTATATCTTCATGTTTAGTTTAGCCACATATAATAAAGATCTCTCAGGCAAAATTGTGGTTTATATTACTTTTGTAGGTTTTTGTTAATGCGCGTCTGCATGTGTCTGGAGGAGCACTTGGCGGCGGGCGCATGGTAGAAGACTCCTCCAGTGTGGCTGGTGCTTTTCTTTATTGCATAGTCTATTGAGATTTTGTTGCATTGTAAATAGAACACCTAATTAGGTAATGCCTTAAATAAACTTATTTATTTTCTATGCAGTTTTGGATACTGCAGCTGGAGTCTGGTGTGACACAAAGTCTGTCGTCACAAGTCCAAGGACTGGCAGATACAGTGCTGACGCCGCTGGTGGAGATGCAGCAGTTGAATTAACAAGGCGCTGTAGACATGCTTCTGCTTCTGTTGGTGACTTGATCTTCATATACGGTGGTCTACGTGGTGGTGAGACATGATACTGTCATAAGATATTCTACTTTTGTTTCTGATATCATGACGGTGATCGGAGGTTTTGTTAATTTTTACCCCTGGTGACTTGAGTAATGATGTTTTCTGGATTTTCTTAGGCATATGATGTTTATGAGGGAGTTAGTTTTTCTGGATGTGGTGTTTCAAATGCCTGGTTATGTGACTATGCACGTCATCCATCCATAACTAACAATAGCTTTCTTAGGAAATTGTCGTTTTAGGAGTCTGATGCCATTATGCATGTCTATGTATAGATGGCATTCTAACTCTGGACATCACTAGCCTTTACATTATTATCTGCTTACCGTGCTGACTCCTGTGGTTTTTTAGTTCCTTTATTGTTCTGATCAAAGTAATCCTGAATGGCTGGCAGATTTTCCAGAATGTATGAACCTTCCCGAAGTTCATCTCAAATACCAAAAATGCAACGGTATTTGGTGAAATTGAAAACTTGATTCCTAAAGTGAAATTCTGGGAAGTTGGATGTATTAGATACAAATTCATTTATTTCATTTTACAATAACACACATGATCCATCTGTTAGATATTAGCTAAATTTAACTAATTGAATTTAGGATAGTGGTAAAATGTTTGTAAGTAATCAGGCATTACACTCTGTTGGCATTGATTTTCCTTGCATAGTAGTTTAGGACCTAAATACCTGAAGTGCAAGCTAAATAATCATCAATTTTCACTTATACATCATAGACACGACAGAATTAATCTACCAACTGAGTGCACCAGTAACAAGCATCCTCATCCATCTGAGAAACCCTGAATGCCTTTGTGTCAAGCTGGCAGAAAGGAATTATGAAGGAAAAATTGCATAATGGAGAGTGGAGAGTTGGGCCAGGGGGGAGAGAGAGAGAGAGGGGGGAGGGAGGGAGAGCTTTCTAAGCTATAATCCAGATGACTTTTTATATCAGCTCCTAATATCTATAGACTTGATTGTGAATGATGAAAGTAAAAAAAATTAATAGACGAGATGCATCCTTGTCTTACATTCATGAAATAAGTGATAGTGAGGAACGAAAAATGCAATTTATATTGATCGTATGTTTTTTGGTACTTTTTGTTGGTGTAAAAATGATAATCGCATTCAGAACCTTTTAAAGCTTTTAAAAAAATATTTTGAGCATTCTGATTGGTCACTTGTTGGAAAATGATTTTCAATGATCAGCTGCCGAAGGGTTGTCAGATGAGTTTGCTTCTACTGATGACATGTTTAGAGGATGCAATATGCTATTCCTCTATCTGGGGAATTGTTCTTTTGATGGTTGTGTAGATGACAGTTTGTCCTAAATGCATGATGCATGTCATGTGCCCAACTTGGATTCTTTTGTATCGTCGTATGGAAATATCAGTGTCATCTGAATGTCTCATTAGTTTATTTGGATAATCTATTGCATGCTTTTGGGGTTCCATATCTGACATTTCTTATCCCTATTTTCCAGAACTTTAATCTAGAACTTTGTTTAGGATATGACTCATTGGATACCATTTATGCGAATCTTATATATAGAGTACGAGACAAGTCACATTAATAGTTGAAATGTTCCTGTAGGGGTGCTGCTTGATGACTTGCTTGTCGCTGAGGATCTGGCTGCTGCTGAAACAACTAGTGCAGCTTCACATGCGGCTGCTGCCGCTGCTGCGTCCAATTTGCAGCAAGGGAGGTTACAGAGCAGATATGGATTTACTGAAGATAGAACAAGGGCACCTGTACCTGATGCTGGTCCTGATGGTGCAGTTGTGGTAGGAAATCCTGTTGCTCCACCTGTAAATGGTGATATTTATACAGATATATAGCACAGAGAATGCCATGCTCCAAGGTTCCAGGTAAATCTCTATATTTCCTTTTGTCGTGTTGTACAATTCTTTCACTAGCTTTCTCTGTTGGCTGCTTAGTTGGGGGACTAACTGCGATATTCTACACAGAACGCTGACCAAAGGTGTCGATTACTTAGTTGAGGCTTCTGCAGCAGAGGCTGAGGCTATTAGTGCTACATTAGCTGCTGCTAAAGCTCGAGAGGTTAATGGAGAAGTCGAGCTGCCAGACAGAGATCGTGGGGCAGAGGCAACCCCAAGTGGAAAACAAATATCTACCTTAATCAAACCTGATTCTGCAGTGTCAAACAATTCTGCCCCACCTGGGGTTCGGCTTCATCATCGTGCTGTCAGTATCAGGACAACAACTATATTACTTCACTGATTACTGTTGACTTCTAAGTGGTTTCATTAAGCTACCAATATATATACAGGTGGTTGTTGCTGCAGAGACTGGTGGTGCTTTAGGTGGTATGGTCAGACAGCTTTCAATTGATCAGTTCGAGAATGAAGGCAGGCGGGTCAGTTATGGAACCCCAGAAAATGCAACAGCAGCTAGGAAACTTTTAGATAGACAAATGTCAATTAACAGTATACCTAAGAAGGTATTTCTCGTTTGCCTCAACGTTTGATTGTATGAGTTTTGGGGTACTAATACTGTATTTATATGATCTCGATGTTGTCCGAATAAAAGAGGCTACTGTTGCCTGCTTCCCCTATTTTTGCATTCATAGATGGCACAGGCTGCCATTTGGGTTGTGCCTGTGGCAATTCAATTGCTTTAGGATAGCTTTAGAAGAAAGCTTGTTTCTCAATAATAAGTGCAGTAGACTTTGATCAAAGGGTTATACTTTCATGTTCCTGTTAATTGTCCTAAAACTTGTTTCAGTAAGTTTTTTAACTGCAAGCCATGGTTTTGGTTTACTTCACAATATATCATGACGCCCATTGAAGATTTTGCTAAATTGTACTAAAAGGTTTTCTGAATTTTGGCCTCATTGTCTCTTGCTCCCTGCCAGGTTATTGCTCATCTTCTGAAACCTCGTGGATGGAAGCCTCCAGTTCGAAGACAATTTTTCTTGGACTGTAATGAGATTGCTGATCTTTGTGATAGTGCTGAGAGAATATTTGCAAGTGAACCTACTGTATTACAGCTCAGAGCTCCTATTAAAATTTTTGGTGATTTGCATGGGCAATTTGGAGATCTTATGCGACTGTTTGATGAGTATGGATCACCTTCTACTGCGGGAGATATAGCGTGAGTTTTTGTATCTCCTTGCCTGCGTATTTTGATCTTAATATTTATTTTGGACATAAAATATCTGCTACTCTAGCATTGTTTCATGCTAATTGGTCTATTTATTGATTTTTCTGATGATATGATCCTTTATTTATTATATAAGTAGTTGTCTCATGCTAATTGGTCTATTTATTGAATTTTCTGATGAAATGACACTTCTTTGTTATATAAGTTATGGTGGTTGCCAAAAAGGAGTTGTCCGGTTTACACCTGTCGCCCATGCCTTTGGGTCTGTAATTACTGCTGTCCTAAATAACTATCTAATAATTATTTTCACTTATTTGGTGCATTTGGAAAATCACCATCACCTATTCGTGGAGACAGTATTATGACTGAAATCATAAGTAACAATGTTGTGGTTCCATTTGTAATAGGAGTTGCAATCTTATTTCTGATGATTTTATGGAGTTTAGTCAATATTTTTCCCAGAGTGACTCTGGTTGAAAACACTCCAAACCGCACCATTTTCATAGACAGTACATGACAATGAAACAGATATGATGGTTTATCACTTGGAATCTGCAAAAAGGATTGTTAGCTATCTGCTGTGGTAGCTACATTTTTGGGACTTTGCAGATGCTTTTCTTTTGCTAGGTCTCGCTGCTGTGCACATGCCTGCTTAGTCGAAGGCTGTATCTTGATTTATAGGGTGGTCCTAGATGGAACAACATTGTTAGACTTAAATGGCATGTAGTGACTCTGTGTGTGAGTTGCGCTGATGCAAGGTGCGTAATGGGAAGAACCCATAAAAAAATGTTTGCAAAGTTTTCATGCTGAGTTTACTTTGAATGTCTACTCATGCTTTTTGCTTGCCTTTCTTTCTTTACCTGTTGTTATATTGATCCCCTAAGACGAAATGAGGAAAGAGCATTTCTACCTAAAAACGTTTGATTTGTTGCTAAGGAAAGCAGCATGGTTTTCGCACTGATTATGCATGTAACAAGTAAAAGGTAGTCAGATTATTCTGTTCCTTAAGACATGAGGCATGGGTACATTCCTTTCTTTTAATTCTCAAGATAATACAGGGTGAGCCTTAAGAATATTTTTCACATAATTGTTGGTAACATCAACACAGACCTATTCTCAACTCCCAGCAATTTTGCGTTAATTGTTGCTAAGATCAATTTTGTCAGTTTTACTGTACTTGGATCCCGTGGCCCACCTACCCACAAGAAAATGTGAACTATTCCATGTGCTGTATGACCTTTAACTCCTTTTGATATCAAGTTTGTTGGCTTTCATGTGATGCTGATTTTTGTTGATGTTTATCAGATATATTGATTATCTCTTCTTGGGAGATTATGTTGATCGTGGCCAACACAGTTTGGAAACCATTACTCTTCTTCTTGCTTTGAAGGTATCTGCCCGTGTTTGTCTTTTCTTTCTTTTTCTCTATTACCAACCTCGGAAATCACAACTATCTCCTTGCTTTGGTGGTGTTTTCCTATTCAACAAGTGATGCAATCTTTTCTTGTTGTAAGAAATAAAGCTTATAAACTGACGCTTTCTGCAAATATATGAATCTGTAGGTTGAGCATCCGCATCAGGTACATTTGATCCGTGGTAATCATGAAGCTGCAGATATCAATGCTCTTTTTGGCTTTCGAATTGAGTGCATTGAGCGTTTGGTAAATACCAAAATTCTGTTAGTTTTTGCTTTACAATTTGGATGAAGCCATAGAACTGATGACAATTTCCTGAATAGGGCGAGAGAGATGGAATATGGGCCTGGCATCGGATTAACAGATTGTTCAACTGGCTTCCTCTGGCTGCATTAATTGAGAAAAAGATTATTTGTATGCATGGTGGTATTGGGAGATCAATAAACCATGTAGAACAGATCGAAAATATTCAGCGTCCAATTCCTATGGAAGCAGGATCAATTGTTCTTATGGACTTGTTGTGGTTGGTGCATGTTGTTTCTCGTCCTTCTATTATTCTTCTTTATTTCCTAGAATTTGTGTTCTTGATCTCATTCTTTCCCTGTAGGTCTGATCCCACTGAAAATGACAGTGTGGAAGGATTGCGACCAAATGCAAGAGGTCCTGGGTTAGTGACCTTTGGGGTGGGTGTTTCTCTCATCCTGTTCTGTCAAATTCTCCTTAAGTTCTATCAAAAAGCTTAATAGGACTGCTTACAACTCTTGTGTTTCTTATGCAATTAATAGGATTTAGGATGCAAACTTCTGGATTTAGCTAAAAACACGACCCCTCAACCAAATCCTGAAACAGCTAACCTCGAAAACTTGCTAGACCTGTTTACTTGCTGTGGAAGAGAGGAGAGTTAGACCGCTGATTGTGGGGCAGTCTCTGAACATGAACTTTCATGAATATTGATGAATGTGGGCAGGGAGGTCTGGGATTGGGAAGGGGTGGAGAAAGGAAAGAAAGTAGGAAGTTAAGATGAACAAGGGGAAAATTGTGGTTAGAAAGCAGAAAGCATGAAGAATAAATACTGGGTCCTTACTGTTGTTTCTGACGTAATTGATGTTGTAGCCAAGAATGAATGTAGAAACCTTTGTCTTATGTTAAGAAATTTAGTAGGGGCACTTCCAGGTTAAGAAACTTTCATGCTGGCCTCTTAAGGACTCAACCAGTTGAAAGAGCAGTTGGAAATATCCTGGGCCTGGCATCGAAATCCCCTGTTAGATTGTGAAATCTCATAATGTGTTTCTATTTTTAATATTTGTGGAAGACCTAATTAATTGAGCAGAAAAAAGAATTTAAGTGTCATTCAGAATAAGGTTCAGTATCATTTAGCAAATTCACACAGGTTTCTGAGTCCACTTAGCAGATTCTCACTTTCCATAAATCTGACTTCCTTGATACTTGATTCTTGATCGAGCGAGGACAAAAGGAGAAAATGTAAATTGGTTAAATCTGATGAAGAATGAAGAGGCAAATTGAATCAAGTTTTCTATCGTGATACAAAATAATTGTCCATTTTGTGCTGCATTATGCGTACTCTCAATGGCATTGTTCTCTTCAATCAAGTTGCTGTTTATGGGTGCAAAATTTCCCGATTTAAAGGGGACAAAGTCAACAATCTGATGCCTGCCTGATTACAAAGTTTTCAGGCTGCTTGAGAGCTTTCTATTACTATGTCATTGTAAAGTGTAAATGACGCTTTGATGAAAAGTGGTGATTGTTTCAGGTGCTATTAGCTTCTGTATTGCTCTGACCACCATAACTTCTGTAAAATATTCTGGAATATTATATTGTCTATAGTTCTCCGGGTAATTCCTGATCAAATAATGGAAATCAGATTTATTTTGACAATAAGTTTGTTTTTCACATTCAAGATGGGTTCTAGAATAGAATAGTGTGTTGAAGCATAGTTGTTGATAATTGTTCCTGAAATATGTCAGAATTCCAACTTTCCCCCTTAAATTCTTATGATTATGGCTTTCATTCTCAGTTACAGAACATGCGGTAAAGTAAATTATTGGATGTTGGCACACGAGGAGAATTTTGTTATCGCTTCATTTTTTTTTGTATCTTATGATTCATTCAAGGTTCTTTCACCTCTGCAGCCTGATCGTGTTATGGAATTCTGTAACAACAACGATCTTCAATTGATTGTTCGAGCACATGAATGCGTAATGGATGGATTTGAAAGATTTGCACAGGGACATTTAATTACTCTCTTTTCGGCAACAAACTACTGTGGTATGTCCTAATTTTGAAAGATCAGTCCTTTTTGCATATGTGTCCACCTTTCAGTTGTTGCCTTATGGTTTGAAGGTTGACTCTTGGGCTTATTTTATTTTAATTTCTGCAGGTACTGCAAATAATGCCGGCGCTATCTTGGTGTTGGGTAGAGATTTAGTTGTTGTACCTAAACTTATTCATCCATTGCCACCTGCAATCGCATCTCCGGAAACCTCTCCTGAACGCCATATTGAAGACACTTGGATGCAGGTGCTACATCTTTTTCCAACCATTTCTTTTTCCTGTGATCTCTGTAACTAAATCTTCTTATCATAGGCTGATCATGCTTCTCATTTTTTGTTCCTTACCTAAAATTTTGTTTGAATTTAGGAGCTCAATGCTAACCGGCCACCTACACCGACTAGAGGGCGTCCTCAAGTTGCTAATGACAGAGGTTCTCTTGCTTGGATTTAGATTATGGCCCCAGATTGTTTTCCTATAGTTCTTCCAGGCACGTGCTAACACCTGGAATTTCCAGTGATTTGTACATAGCATCACGCCTTATGGAGAATTCCGCAAAAAGCTATATTATTCCTGTAGGCTAAATTCATTTGAGAAGCCTTTTGGAAGATGAGGGGACAAGTTTTTACAGCAGGATCACAGGATATATACATAGTTGTGCTGATTTCTGTAGTATGTCCACTGTACATGAGAAACAGGTAGTGAGAGTTTTCATTTCTTCCTTGGGTGGGCAGAGCAGGCTGGGTATTTCTGGATAGCTCTCTTACATATATTTTTTCCCTTATTTTTGTCCTTCATGTAGGTGTATTATATATTATTCTCTATTTTAAGAGGACATGAAGTCCCCATACGTAATTGGTGAGATATATCATGTTGAAATTGTGTTTTGTTCTTGTAAAATAGAGGGTGTTGCCTTGTGTATTTTGTGTTTCTATGTAATATGTACAATGTAACCATTGTGTGATGATAAGAGGCGGTTTTCCATTCGTATGGTTTTTGTCATTAGGTGCTACTGGTGTTTTCAGCTTCAAATACAATGAATCCTCAAGTTGACTGACTTGTGGAATTGATTTGCTTTTTGAATCGTTTTTTTGGAACTTGGGGCACATTGGTAACTAGAACTCTTGGACTTAGTGTCGAACTCATTTTATGTGGTGGTTTACCTTTGCCATTGCCAGTGGACTTTTGTTGACAATTCTTAACTTTGTTATTGGATTTGATGAATCCCTTTTGTTGATTGTATAGGTAAAAGTGTTATATTGCTTTTAGATGGAGAAATTATGCGTGTATTTTCATTGTCAGCCAGCAAGCTTTGTTGTTAAGTGTAGTAATCTTAATACCAGTTGGATTGGAGGACTAGAACATATTCCTTGCTTTCTATTATATAATCAAGGTGCTAATGTCAATCAAAGCACAGAATTTTACATGCTATAGTTATTTCCGCTCCCTGGGTAGATGTGGTTGGTTTTACATGATGTAGTATATGAATGGAGGGGCAGCAGGTGTGGTCCTTGCTGCATATAGCAACACTGGATATGGTTAAGTCAATTCAGCTGCATTGCACAACAATTGGCACAACAGACTCAGGTGGACACAATTACTAGTGCTACCCTTTGGAACGTTTCCCAAATGAGATCAGCAGTAAGCATGGGAGGCAACACTGGTTACCCTCGCTTGTTTCACAGACCTTTTTTGTTAGCGTCCTCTGTTTTGAGCTTCTGCGGTCAGAGCTATCCTCTCTTAACCTACAAATACAAACCATCCGTGAGCAAACACACACACATTATACCAAGAGCGCAGCATCGCATTCATTGAAGTGAATACGCCTAGCTAAGCATCCTTTCACTCTTAGGTGTAAAGGCACGTCCCATGACAAGATCAACTCAACACCGTTCAGGGTAAAATCTTTACCCAGCATGCTTATACATCAAACTCGTGAGAGAACCATGGTTTAAAAATTTACATATCCATCGAAACTATGGAAAAGTTTTGGTTTTGAATTTTATGGAAAAGAAAAGGCGAAACTACTTAGTTTCTTTTGAAACACCCCGTTTTTTTTAATTTTCCTATGAAATCTTGAGTTCCCTAGGAACTTTTTTCATTTTTCCTGATCTTTTAGCGAGACATTTATTTCATACTTTTAGCTACAAATATATAAGTTCTTATTTCACGCATAAATATTTTATTTAATGATAATTCATCTAATATGACACTAAATTAGCAATGTTATATGTATATATCTATGTAATAAAGACATTATAACACAGTTAAAGTAATAAATACCAGATTATTGCTCAGTTTCAATAGCAACTATACTACATGGAAAAAAGTTATTTTGGTTGGCATGAAACATAGAAAATTAAAATAGATATGTTTGAATTAAAAGAGAGAAAAAACTTTTAAATTTTATCTATTAGTTTTTTTTTTCATTTTACAATTTTGCTGTAGTGTTTTGAAAATGTTTCTAATATTTATTTTCTTGAAACATGTGTTAGAAATGAAACTTTAATCCATGCATAAAATGGTTCAGATTGGTGGGTGGATGCGTGGGGTGTGTCAGTTGGCGGGTTGGGGCGGCGGGCGGGGAGGGGTGCACCATAATCAAATGCAACCCCTCAAATTCAAGTCCCAAACTAATTTTGCATAGAAACTCTTTATAGGCAAGGCAAGGATAAGTTATGAAATGATATGTCTGAAAAACTAACCCTCTGCTCTCCCGCGCCTTCCTACTGTTCCTCATGTTCAAGCTTTCATTTCCACATCTCTTTTGCTTATTCCTCATCTTTCTTCAATCTAACTTCCTCCTCTGATATCTAAATATTCCAAAGACGGCATACTTGTGAAGAAAGAATTTATCTACCAATATATAAACAGTGCTGCAGCAACATACCCTCATCCGCATCTTCCTTCTTCTACATTCATGCTCTGTTAGAAGTTCTCGAAACTTCATTTTAACTGCTGCTGGAATTCGTGCGATCCATAATCCTGCTTGTACTTTCCCTGCATTTGTTTAAAGAAGTAGAAGTCAAAAAACAGCTTGTTATCTGGAACATCAACTATGGTTGTACATTTTGATACTAAATGAACAAGATTCTCTCTGCATATCAACAGAGAAACAGTACAATACATGGAAAAAGGTAATTACACCCACCCATAAAACAGGTAACGGATAGTGTATGATTTCTGAACAAGACTATGAAATATGAAATTTAGATGATACGTGATACAAACCAAAAAGTTAATTAAGAAGCAATATTGGCGTCAATCGTCATTACTTTGCCGACTAATGACTTTAATTTGGTGGCACTGTCCTTTTTCCCTCTTTGCTTTAAGTTCTTTTCCAAGGAATAACTATGACAGTCAGCAACAACTGAAAACATGCATAATATTCCCTACTATCCTAAAAGTCTATCATGATACAATCCAATCAAACACCTTTTTCTCATAATATTATATGTTGAGTACAAAGATCCATCTCTAAAACTCAGATATCACAGCTGACAAGCACTGTAATCCAAATATAAAACAACAAAGAAGAAGGCACAGTTGGAGTAGGTCCTCCACATGAAAGGCATATAGGCAAACCTTTAGCAGCATTAACTTGGTTCAAAATATACTCTCTCCATTGTGGGTCAAGTAAAATTTGTTGAGCTTTTGCTAATACTGTATTGTTTGAGTCGCAATTTGAAAAACATTCATGACCTAGATAGAAAATTTTAAAATTCTACCTGCATAACCAACTATCCGAGAACTGTGATGAAATTTGACGAAAAACAAAAAGTGCAATGATGCCACAGGACATGGCACAAGGGAATTCAATCCTCAAAAACTGAAAATGAACCTCCAACCTCAGGGCTTGAGAAAGAGATGTATTCTATTTGCACAAGCTGCTACTGAGGTCACATTGTAACAAAAGAAATTGAAATGCAAATGACAGATAAAATAACAGAGTTCCTTTAAGCTATTGTAGCTACAATGTGGAACACAACAGCCACCATGCAAATAATTTCAACCTTGACGAATGGAACCTTAATCACAAAAAGAAGCTTGTAAAGCTGTACAAGTAATCCAACCCAAAGTACTTATAGAACTTCTTGTGTGTAGTAATAACAAGAGTTCCAAAGTTATGCTCTGCTGAATACCTAAACTCAAATCAGATAAGCATTAGCTCACGAGGGAAGGTGTTAGTAGACCAGTAGGTTGGTAGAACTATACAAGAAACAGGAGGAGGGAAGGCGGACACCTAACTCGGCTAAAGAGTCATAACTTTTACGGTCTTGCAGGACGTCACTTCTTGAACAACAATATAGGGTTATTACCTCCAAATACCTCCTTTGCTTGTGGATGTTTACATTTATCAGGGTGAACTAACAAAGACAACTGTAAGAGGACAATGTAATGCTAAAGCATTTCTCATTACTACTTGATGATATCCATAAACGACACAATACTCATTCGTTTGGCTAGCTGAAAAGATTACCTTATGGTATTGTTTCTTCACATGATCTACAAATGAATCAAATGGTAATTAAGATACCCAAAGCATGAGAGGATCCTACAGGAGTCCGGAAGAGTCGAGATATATCAGCACCGAAGGAAAATAATAAATTAAGGCACTTCGTGATGCTTGCATTTGTCAGCAAATGTAGGAATCATAAAGATCAATCAATAAGAAGATGATATGATACCCTTCACAAAAAGGACAAACTCAAGGACTGATATTTACACAATTGAGTCAGTCGAATCTCCACAATCTATAGTTTGTAATTTCCAATTTGCTATTGCAAGGAATACGTTTATATTACAAAACCTTTCCTAAATTTATCGACCTCAATCACTCACCCGTTTCACTTTTCAATCAATACTGATAACAAATTCGTATAACGATTTCGTGTTCTTCTTCCTATCAATTTTATGGATAATTTTTTTACCAGGAAAAAAGTTAAAAAAACAAACAAACAAGAACCACAACTGAAACAAGTTAAAAGAGTTCTTCTTCCACCACAAAACCGATATTTATATTTATTGTAAAACCTGTTCATTTCATTGTCGCGTTCAACCCCGCTAACTTCAGCGAAGAATTTCTTGAGTATCAGATCTTCATCGGCGGCGTCGCTCAGCCGCTCCGTCGGTGTCACCCATCGGGGCTTTTGTATTCTCTCAACGGTCAAATAATAATTATTATTATTTTACTATTATAAGAAGGACCAAACTCAGTTCTGGTTTTCGAGATTTGGGCCTAATACGAGTTTTTGGTCTGGGCTTGAACTTGGCCCATCAGGCCCAATTAATGTTATCCTTTCTTTCTTTCTTTTTAACAAATCATTTACCCAAACACAAGTTTCTTTTTTTCACCCAAATTTATTTTCTTTCCCTTTGTTGGTTCATAGTTTAAACATAATTAAAAATAAAAAGAAAAATCTCCAAAAAGAAGGGTTCTTAATTACCATTTATAATAATTTCTCATCAGTATTATTTATTTTGTAATCGATTAACTGATGTTAGATTTAATTTGAATAAAATACTTTGCCCAACGTAATTATGAACTCTATATTTTTTTTCCCACTTAATGAATACCTTTCTTTCGATGTCTTGAAAGCATGAAGTGAAAGTGTTTTGTAATAATTCACTTGAAACATATTTTTTGTGTTGCATAATTATATGCGAGCCACATGTCGTTAAACCTTAATCCAAAAGGACAAGAACAAATCAAGAACAATGGATCATGATGTTCCCAAGATGAAGATCAAAAGGACCAGAAATGACATACATATATAAATCATCACCACCCCATTGGTCCAATTTTTACAAAAGTGAAACTCCATTATGATGAATGCAGAGACAGACAAGACAGCCACCAAGTCAAACATGGTGCTGATCAAAGATTTTGTTTCATACTACTTGGTAAAAATACTGCTACTAATAACATAAGCTGATCATGGCCTCAATCAAACTTATGAAAAATGTTGTATTTCTCACTCCCCATTCATGCTTATTTCAACAGGGTCGTTTTTACACATAGGAAGGTAGTTTACATGATTAATAATATTTTGTGGGGATTAATGATATTAATCGATTTAATTAACAGTGTTTTTTTTTTTTTTTGGATGTCAACCAATCAAGAGGTGGCAATGCAGTATGGCTCCCAGATTAGTAGTGACCTCCTTGACTCCTTGCATCCTCTAATGTATGGAACAAAGTATTCTGTTTTGTTCCCTTTCATTACCACCAATTCTTGATTCTCAGCCACCTTGGTGGCGGCAGCGGCGGCGGTGTTGGGGTGTTTGTGTTTGAGGTGTGTGGATTGTGGGGTAGTGATGAAGCTGCCGCCACTTGAGACGGCGGTCTTGTTGCGCCAGAAGTACTCGTAAACGTTGAACGAGGCTGCAGCCGGTGGCGGTGGTGGTGGGATCAGCCGCGCCACCCTTGGCGGTGCCGGGAGTGACTGCGGTATTGGGAACTCCTCTGTCATCACTTGATCATCCTGATTGAAGTTCTGGGACCATGTGGGATTCTTGTTTCCTATTGCCATAAGCTTTTTCATCACCAGCCCTGTTTTGTGCACACTTATCATACCATTGGGCAAAGATCTTGAGTTTTGCTCCACTATAAACTCCTCCTCTTTGAACTTCTCCTCCTCCGCATATTCAACCTCTAAGCCACCATCGTCGCCGTCATCAAACCTCTCCTCCTGCGGCGGAACATCTTCATCAACTTCTTCCATATTATCGAACACTTTCTCGAATTCTTGCACTTTATTTTCCTTAGAAGAGGGTGTAGCATGGATCAAAGTTAGAACAAGGCGACCGTCTTGGCGTTGGGCGTGGAAATAGTTTCTTGGTGGAACAGACACCGCTTCAACAACCAGCCTGCCATTTTCCCGGTGGGCTTGCATGTGGAGTGAAGCTCCATCGCCGCCGGAAATGGAAGGCAGCGGGGGAGGAAATGGCCGCGCCGGCGACTTCTTGTACTTGGCAACATGTAAACCCGGAAAGGGATTCAGCTCCTTGGAGCACTCTTCTCGCACAGCCCTTTCTCTCTCTTTATCTTCATCTCCATCACTCAGAGAGTAAGAGGAAAAGATATCAGAGCCAGTCTCCGACCCAAGACTCTCAGTACAAATCTCAAGACTCTTCTCACTCAAACTGCTCGCCGATCTTTTCACTAGAGGGTGAACATACGGCGGCGGGAGGCAAGAACTCTCACTCTTCTGAGTGAGAATGGAACCCCAAACACTAATCTCCGCCGGTTTCCGCCCCTCATTCCTCTCTTTCTCCGCCTGAATCGACCTCCAAACATCATCCTGACCTGGAATCTTTTCATATTCCTCTTCACTTTCAGATGATGATGATGAAGAGCAGCTTATTTTTTTCACTGGGGAGAAGAACCCATTTTGCTGAAGCCATTTCTTGGACGACATATCAGCTGAGAGAGTTCTCCTAATGGATTTCGCCTTGGATCTCTCGCAGTCAGAACCAAGAATGGTGACTATCCCTTGCTTCATCGGCAACTCCTCGTCCACAACCTTTACGGTAGGCGGCGATGGAATCAGGCGATTTGGGCTCATTTCTTCAGCTGTAATGGTGCAAGAAAACACTTGTTCAACCTCTCTGCAACACCAAGAATTCGAAAAAAAAAATTTAAGTCCCGATCGAGTCACAATTCAAAGCACAAAAGCAAAACAAGATTTCATTACAACATCAAGAAACTGGAAATGGAGTGTACCTTAAATCAAGCAAACAACAGCATCCACGAACAGACAAGGGAGTGGATGGCAGTTGAAAGCTGAGACTGTAAGAGAATGAGGAGGATGATGATGATTATGAGGATATGGTGGTTCTTGGCTTGATTGCAAATGGGAAGGGTGAACCGGGAGGTATTTGTAGGAGGGCAAAATGCCTTTGGAACCTTGTCCAATGGGACCCACTTCCCTACGCCACCATGAAAAGACCATTTTCATCACTTGTTTTATAAATCGCTTTTTTTATATTCTACGGTGGTACCAGTGGTACTGTTAGAGTCGGGTTTGTTTTTTCAGGAATGATGAGAATATATGTGAGGTGATTTGAAAGTCGGGTTTCGCTGTTCTGGCCTCTAGTATGGGATTCTGCCAGACAGATGTTGAGCAAGATTCTCTCTTCCCCTATTTGAATGGATGGCTTAACTCAAGCTATAAATTTGAATTGATTGAATGATTAGTCACACAACAAGTGAATTGTACAGATAGTTCAAGTTTTAATTTTAAAAAAATGGGTATGACTTTTGAGTGAATTAAATAATTCTAAGTATTATTTTTAGAGTTAGTAGAAAAATAAGTAAATATGTATTTTGATCAACTATAGATAAATCTGATGTTGAAAATGATAATGATCCAATATCGCATTCTAATGTTGTTGATAAGTGCACAATTTATCATATTTTTATGGTAGTAATGCCTTATTTTGGGACTAAAATACTTCTAAATCATATACTTTATTGCATTTTCAGCACATAAGGTATGATGAGAAGTAAAGATAGCAAGATGAAGCTAAAATGGGCATTTGAATACAATTGGAGAAAGAAAGACGGATTGTGACAGTCTTGCAGATATGACTAAGCGTGCCCACGCTTAATGCAGCAGTCAACCTTGCCAAAAATAAAGAAAGGCGGATTTTGCTAAAAGGAAAGAATGTTTGCTGACTTATACTGATTGATTTTGATAGAATTTCAGAATGGAAAGTTAGCATATATGTAAGGGATTTGTTAAATGTTAACCTTTTTGGGAATGATTTCAAACCTACCATCTTTTGTATCCAGGTTCGTGAGGTGCTATTAGTATAAATAGGAGGCACCTCACACCTCTAAAACCATCTCATATTTGATCTTATGCTTTAATCCAATATTTTATTTTATGTTCATCTTTTAGTTCTAATTATTTTCCTCCTTCTACATTCTTTTACTTGTGCCGAATTGCTAATGGAATACCACTGTCTAGTGTGTTCTTCCATTAGCATCTTAGGCTAAGTCTTTTATTTTTCGGTTAAAGTCATGTGATTGCTTGATTTTAAAGTAGTTGTGAGGTCTAATTTATGTTTAATACATTCGTTAAAATTAGTATTCATGCTATTCTCTGTGCTTTAATTACAAACATATGATTTATGAATGATGTGGCCAATTATTCGTTGTCAAGATAGTTTGCTTAGCTAATCGAATTTCACAAATCCTTAATTGTTTGTTTAGTTTGATAACTAGTAGCAACGTAGCATGATTAGCCATGTGGAAGTGGTTAAGATGTATTATGGGGAATGCATGATCTAATATAAATAAATCCTCGTTGGAATTTGTTGATTAGGATTAGGCCTTTCTAATTTCTAATGCTATTGATAAATTAAATCCTATGGACGTTCCTAGGGTTGTTTATTGATTAGGGAATTAGCCAACGGGCGTTCCTTGGCTAACGACAAGGTAAGGAAAGGTAAGGTTGTTAGGTCGTACCAACGACTATAACTAATCTATTCTTTTTAACGATTGTCATTTTTGCACAAATGATCGACTAATGGAATCAAGCATGAACTAGACTTTAACCGAAAAAGCCCCCCCTTCTATATTAATTCACTCTAATTAATTTTGTGTTTTTATTGTTCGACAAAATCCAAACTCCCCCCATCTTTTATTTTATATTTTGAAGAAATAAACTAAAACCTAGTCCCTGAGGATTCGACCCTACTCATCACTCCTACAAGAGTGCTAGTAGGAATATATTATTTTTGGTGGTCTCGACACCCATCAGTTGTACGGAGTGTAATAGCGGATTGAACTTTTTATTGCAATTTTCTTTGCATTTTCTATTTTGTTTCATATATATACAGCCCACGTGTATAAACTCTTATCTTAGATAATATTGATGACATAATGCTAATACCCATGGCATGTATATATAAAATGAAGTAGATGCAACAAGAATTGTAATAGAAAATTAAATCCGGGTACACGAGGATGGAACCCTAAATTAGTATATGACAATTAATTAGAGATAGCTTATGAGCAATTTTAGTGGTGTTCGAATCTCACGAATATGGATATATAATAACAAAATGAAGTTTGTCCATTCAGATGATTTGTGATGTGTTATTTATTACTAAATAATTTAATTAATCATATGATAATGAGACGTTGTCGAGTCTCTTAATTAATCAAACTTAAATAGAGGTAAAAAGAAGATTTAAAAAATAAAGAAATAATTATAAATAACCGACAAGGACATTAATCAGGAAATGCTTTGTAGTTGCAGGAGAGACAGTGCAATGCATATATGCCCTAATGAACGATACATGTGAGACACGAAAAGAGACCAAATGATATTTTTACCTAAAACGAATTAATCCTGAAAGCGAGGGCTCACGACAAACAAGATAAGGTTAACATCACAAGAATATTTCCCCCTCAACCCATTTACAATTACCTCCTAAAGCATAAATGAGTTGATGATTGGATGAAAATGGCTTAAGAAGGAAGCTAAGGGAATCCCCTTTCATCATTGGGCGCCCTAAATTCTATTATTAACAATTCCCATTAAAGAATCATTATATATACATGCATTATTCTATACATACATATATATGTATGTCTGGCTATCTCCACCACCACGATGATTTAACGATTAAATCTTTAATTATTCTCCAAGTGCATATCACGAGTCTTAATTTCATTAAGAATGTAAGAATCGTCATCGACATATGTGTATTATGAACTGACAATGCCCGATCTATGATAATATGATTTACTGAATCGAGATTAATTAATGGACTTAACACATTTACTATATATGTGTGTGTGTGGAAATTAAGCATGCATGGGGTCGCGTACGTACGTCCAGTAAAGGGACTTCCCCCCCACCCCCGAGTTTGATAGTTGTTTTGTATGTATGTATGATGTATGATAGATAGAGTAGTGTAGTGTGGTGCATGCTGATACGTATTGGATTGAACTATTACAAAAAGTTAGTGATGTTGATGAGTTTGATAGAAATTTTATTGGACGTGAGCATATATGTGCACACTCTACTACTGTATATATACGTGTGTGGTTCTCCCTTTCATTTTCTTGATTTTTTTCTTTTAATTTTTTAGTGTGGGGATTGTTGATTTGGTTAGTGGGATGAAGTAGGTATGTGTTGGTTTAATTAAGTGGGGTTATTTGGTTTTATAGTTGTTTTGTTGATGTTGATGACGCTTTGATTAATTGAGATTTTGATACATTTATGGCATAATTGAATTTGATTTGGTATTGTATTGAATTAATCATATTCTTAAAAAAATAAATAGTAATTTTTTTTGAAAAATAGTATTTTTCAAGTTAAGTTATTAAATATATAACTGAATAAAATTAAATTTATTATATTATATTTATATGTTATAATATAATATAATTTTATTTATATTTTTAAGAAAAAGTTTGAAATTGTTGGTTTCAGTTAATTGGAGCGAAAGACTCAAACCAATCGAATTACATAATTTTTTTTAAAAAAAAATTAATTTTCAATTCAATAGGTCAGTGCATACCCCTAATAGTCACTTAGTGGGATTAATAGTAGTTGACTTTGTCATCATGTATGCATGTATATATGTGTCGTGATTTGCGACTTGATAAGTACTTATTGCACAAAGCATATATATTTGCTTTGATTTTGTATGTGCCTCACAATTTTGTTAAAATATACATAAAAATAATTAGACTTGGGGACTTATAAGATGCTCAAATTAAATTTTTATTTACACTTTATATAGAACGGTTATCTACATAAATTTATGTGGCAGCCGGTGTAATAAGATGGTTTCCAAGGGAATTTATGAAGAGCATAGGAAAAGACTAATAATAGCACAATGATGAGTGTTGGAGGATAACGTAAGATTATCTTATGAACATGTGTCTTCAAACTGTACATATCTTGTTCTCACGTATACACCGTATCTCAAATAGTATTAAGGGTGTACATGCATGCATGCGTGCATGCACTTGTTTTTATTTATTAATAAACTAATCCTGATCATTTTTAAATATTAACAAGAAATTATTTTTGGATGGGGTGTGTATTTTTTTTTAAATCAAAGACAAGATTTCGTTCAACAAATTAACTCAGAGTTCACAAGAGAACCTACTGCAGGAGGTAAATCAGATACACCCTCATGCAGACCAGAGAAAGCAGACTTAGCCAGACAGTGAGCTACAGAGTTAAGACTACGCTTGACATAAAGGATGGAGTGTGGATTGAACAGTTGCAAACTGCTTCACAACACAAATCGGCCTAAATTTACATATATATATATATATATATATATATATAAGTAGACCTGATCATTTCAACTTGTTAAATTTAAAATTTTATGACAACCCACGCTCATCTAAAATTTTCTCAACTTGTTCAATTATTGTTAAATTCAATGCCATAACGTAATTGGAAGGTAGAATTATAGAGAGACAATATATATATATATATATATATATATATATATATATATATATGGAGATGGTAGGAAGTGAAAAAAAAATTGATAGGACGGGTGATTTAATGGGGATAGATTGTGTGAGAGCAATACAAAATCCGAATGCAGAGTGAGGAGAGGGAGAGGGAGAGGGAGTGGGAGTGGGAGTGGGAGGAGTGGGAGGATTGGAAGGCAAAGAAAAGAAAAGGTGGGAATTGGGATGCTCTTTGTCTCCCTATAAAGCAATGCCTATGCCACTCATATTCCTTTACCTCCACCCTTATCTATTTCCTTTTTCTTTTTTCTTTTTTTTTTTTGGGTTTTCCTCACTCGTGTATATATATACATAGGTCCACCCTACCCTACCTATTATCGCTTAGCTTCCCAAATTTTACCAATTAATGTTCAACAGAATTTGATGCTTACTATATATCAGAATAATTATATACTTCTATGTTATTTTTATTTTTATTTATATGGAAAAGTATTGAAGAATGACTATGAATATATTATATAGAGAGATGCAAAAAGTTTTTCCTTCTTTCTTCTGGAAATATATAAGAAAAATATTTTTTTCTTTTTCAATTTTATCTGTGTTATAGCAAATGGTTACATATTAAGAGAATTACGACTTTTTGTAATGGTCAATTATCATGTCAATTTAAAATGAATATTAATTAATGATGGTGTTGAAATGGTTGTTGGACGTTGTTTCACCAAATATAATTAATATATTTATGGATCAACCATTGTCAAATATTGAGTTCTCATCACATTGATTGTCGAAGATTGAGTTTTCATCACATTGATTTGTTATAATTATGATTTATAGTATAGATTTACTACTGATATGTTTTAAAATATAAAGATTTTTTGTTTTAAAATATAAAGATTTTTTTTTTTTTTTGCAGTGTTAATCTCTCTTTTGGGGAAATATCATTTTTTGTTCCCTAACTTGAGGCATTTTCACTGTTGGCGATCTCATTAATTATGAAGTTCTCACTCTTGATCTTTCAAAAAGCAACACTTTTGGTCCTATAACACATTTTCATTAGATATTTAACGGTTAAGGCCACGTAGTCATTAAGTGTATAGAATCAAAAGTGCTACTTTTTTAAAATTATGAGATCAAAATTAAAAATTTATAACCAATGAAACCAAAAGTATAAAGGTCATAACAGCCATGTGCAAAGCACATAACATTTTTTGCTAAATTATCTAACAAAAAAATATCATTCAATAAAAAGTTATAAAAGCCCTAATTATGAAACGAAAAATATTATTATTATTTTTTTACTGACTTGAACGCGGCATTCAATTTATGGAGTCTACAATTAGCATTGCCGACCGACCTACTGTTTTTTTTTCTTAAAAAAATTCACACGTATTCATGAATCCTTTGATTATGAAAAAGCCTAAAATTCCAACTCCGGCATCATCTCAACTAACTAACTAAAAATTTAAGTCTTTTAGAGATTTAATTAATATTTCCAATTTACGATCTCCTTGCAAGATGCTGCATTACCATGATATACAATTGCATACTTTCTTGCTAAGTCAACCCAAGAAATGATTGGGTGAGGAGGGTCTCACCCCAATTTTTAAACAAACCAATCGTACAATTTATAGAATTTTAAATAAAACCGATGATTAAAATCCAAAAGGAAAATGTAGGCATCTATGCGAAAATGATGAATTTAATTATACCCATTAATTTTGACTAAATAAAGTTCTTCATTAATTAATTTAGTGAAAGTTATGTGCGTATCAGTAATTAAAGTAATTACACTATAATAAAACCATCATTAGTATGTGATCGTCGTGTCATTTTCGTTTCCAGACACATTGTAAAGCATGTGGATTACGTTAATTTTAGAATTAAGTATAATTAGTGGCTTCACTAATGATATTTTTATTTCTGGACGCAATTAACTAAACCATTTTTAAGTCAATGAGGTACGACTTATGGATTCGACCAGCAACAAATAATGTTTCTTTTTTTTTTAAAAAAAAAAAAAAGAGAAAATTATGATTTACGATTCATCGTTGACTGTCCTATAATTTTATTAAATTGAATAAATAATTTTTGACTTTAATATTTTTATTAAAATTGAAATTAATAAATATATATTCTTAGTGATCAAAGTCATGATCATCATCTTTTAAATTTTAATCTTATCTATTTTAATTATGTTATTTGTTTTCTTCCTACATTCGTCACCACTTTTTCCATTGACAAATATATACTTTTTGAAATTTTGACATTCAATAAAATTCAATATAATTATTATTTTTACGTTTGAGCACTCCGTATTTTAATTGTTTTGACATAATTTCGCATAACACATTTGATATTCAAGGCCTAAACTCATTCTATATATATATATAATTTATATATATATAAAGTTTCTTTTTTTTTTTTTTCTTTAATTTTTTCTTTATATACTATCGCACATCTAAAGATCATGAACTGTTAATGAGGTTTGACTTAATTGGCAAAACTAATATCTCCTGGGTTCAAATTCCACCAATATGTGAGTATTGATATAATTCAATAGTAGTTGTCGATCTACTGTAATAGTTGTTATAGGTTACCAATATTGTCTTAGCCTTGTAAATTAATAAAATTAAGAATGAGGTCCCATAAATAAGTCCGATGTGATGGTCAGATTCGAGTCCCACCAGATGTGTGGATAGTTATTTCACTTTATGTGAGTGTTTGTCTCTTTTTAGTGGACTTTATGTTAATTATTTATTATACATATTTATAGTAATTAGTAATTGTATTATATTGTTACGATTAACAAACAACAATTATAATATTTTTAAATAACAATAATAAAATAATAATAATAAATAAAAAATAATAATAATAATTAATAATAATAAAATCAATCAATCACTAAAAAGAATTATTAAAGTAAATTAGCGAAACACATTTGACCACAATACTAAGGTAAATACTTATTTATATTTATTATGTTAATTTAGAAAAAGGAACATCAATTTTCATGACATCATCATCCAAAAAGTAAGAGTGGCACATGGAAATATGAGATCGCAAAAAGAAAAGCAATACAAGTAAAAGAAAATTTATTAAAAAAGCCAAAAGTAATTTCTCAAGAAAGAATAACCCAATATTTTTCTGAGTTTGAATATTCCTTGTTTCCACGCTAAATTCTTAATTACATGGAGAAAAATTATATAAATATTTTATTTTAAAAAAATTATGATTCTAATGTGGCAACGAATTACAAAGATAATTAAGAATGTGTATTTCGATGGATGGGGTAGGTATGCGAAAAACCATACGAAAGATTAACTTCATTTTTTTTGGCATGAAGGAAAAAGCATTAAAAAATTGAGATGAGAACATGACCAAATTTTGAAAATAACAACTGATTTTTATCTCCCAGTTTCTCTTTATGCTCATAATCCTTTTAAAAATATTCAAAATTTTAACTCTTACAGGCTACGAACAGTGAGAACACAAGGAGCACAAGCGGTTATCGGATTAGTTGTTCGCCCATTCAACTGGTTCGTAATTCACTCGGACATACGACACGCTTTAAAATAGCCTCCTCCTAAACACAACTATTTTGGTCTATCTAATCTTATGAATTATCCCACTGAACTCCACACTGAATCCCACCTCATTCTCCCTCCAATTCCTATCACCTTATTAAACCCTTCCTATTTTTGGTTTTCACTATTCTTTTCAACTTCTTACACCATCCTCTCCTCTAATATTTTAACTTGTCAGACACAATAATTATTTAATATTGTCATAACATACCTTTTACATACGAGAATATTCCTGCATGCGATATCTCTTTTTTATAAATGGGTGACAAAGATGGGTGAAATTAAAAATAAGTGCACAATAAAGAGTTTATTGTAAGATGACAATCATGTTCAACAGTAAGTTAGAGAATAATAATTGAAAGATTGGGGTTCGAGTAAATTCATTGCAAGTCTAATTGTTAAACTACTTATAATGACTGATTTGTTGTCTTTTTAATTCTGACTTTAAATGATTTTGTTTGTTTGAATCATTTTTTGAATTTGCATACGTTGAACTGAATAATACCAAGAATTGAAAAAGCAAACGAGTAAGAGTAATTAAAGAGTTTTATTAGATAGTGGTTACTTAAATTAATGAGACAATTACATTTCTCTTTTATGAGGTTTAACGTAATTGTAATTTGAAAATTACATACCCTTGAAATTTATTTTTCTTCTATTAAATAGGTATTCAATTAGTCAAAATTTATTTATTTGTTGGTATTAACAAAAAAAAATAGATAAAAATTAATATAAATATTTGATTAACTTATTGCAGATCGAACAAATTTTTTCTAACTAAACTACCTTTATAATGGTGAGATGTACCTCATCGGATACTTTAGCATGTGAAGATGTAAAGAGATTAATTTGAACTGTAAGAAATCAATAATAAGTCAATTGAGATAAATATAATTTTTTATCCTTTTTTTGGTTAACATCACTTATTTGTTTTAGTGGAAGCCATCATGAATATTTAATATAATCTTTCAATAAATAAGATTTCATATAATTAATGACCAAGACACGCGGATAGAAAAGAGAGTATAAATAGCAGGGTCCGGAATAATTTATTTGGGGCGGAAAAAACAGATACCTATGAGCAATGAGATTTTAAAGGGTGTGATAGTAAATAAAATTGCATATCAGAGCAGGGTCATTGTTCGGTTTGCTTGTGCGGATCATGCGGAAAACACTACATGAAGAACTATGAACATATGTGAGAGATATTTTAACAAATGAATTTAAATTGCAGAGGGGAGAGAATATATGTGTGGTAGAAAAGGAGGATATATCAACCGTATTGTCATATAGTGTTTACTAATATATAGTATATAATTTATATATATTATATATATTCAAATCTATTTACCGATCGGAATTAAAAGTAAAATGAGGTTGAAAATAAATAGTTTTCAATAATTTGATGAATTATTTTAAGGAATATCTGAGTTGCAAGTCCGAGGGAATTGCAGTGGCACACGTGTACGTCGCCCATAAATGGAAACAAAGCATGCTTCCTATGGTTTCCATAATAATATATATACTAATAATTCATTCACTATACATATGTTGATGACATGACAAAATATGACGAATTTTTATGATTTTTCCTTTTTTAGAAAAGTCACTTTCCTAAAGGAAATAATGGCTTATATTTTCCGTATGTTAATTAAACATTGATTTATATAGTACAGAACAGGGGTGAGAGATGACCAGAAATTCAAATGGTTTTCGCATGAGACATAGTGTCAATAAAACTAGGAGTAAATTCATCGCTGGAAAAAAAAATTGATATATATTGCATTTCGTAATTTTATTTATGGATTATTTGGCATGTAATTTTGGTAGCGGAAAAGCTATTACAAATAAAAATATTCAAGAAAAGGAACCTTAATAAAGGCAGATTAACTATAAATGTAAAATCAAAATGCTTCGATCGTGACTGGCGGGCAGTGAGTGAGATATTGTTAATTTAGAAAAACTAGTCGTTTTAGAGAAATGTAAATTTTCTAAGTTTCAGCAAGATTCTTTCATTTGTGTTTATTAAATATAGAGTAAAAAGATTTTTTATAAAGTCATGGATATAAATCGGTTGACATTTGAAGTCACTCAGATTTTCAGAGAATATATATGTGTGTTGACGACCAGTTTCAGATGTGTGTGTCCTCTAAAATTTTTAATTTCATTGTCCGCAACTGAAGGTAAATATGTTCGAAAAGCAGAGCTGCAAAAGGGTGGGGATACGAGGCATCTCTCCAGAAAGTTAAAAAAAGGAGGAGGTAGTAAGACCAAATTATAGCATATCAAAACATGAAATGGTTAGTCATGAAAAAGAAACACATAATAATATTTTATGTAGGCTTCTAATCAAAGTCACAGGCGGATTATAATTTATGGGAACAATTTCAAATAAGACATACTGAGACTCATTGATAACAAACAAATTAATAATTATCATTCCGGAAATTATTAAAGTGTTGATGTATACTCTATTGAACCGTAACAATTAATTTTTCTTAGAATCATATGCGATTTTTGAATATGATAGTAATAAAAGTAGTGCTATACTTTAGATAATTAAATTCAATAATATCTATTACCCGCGTCAAAAAAATTTGTAATTACTTATTTTTACATTTTAATAATGGAATAAAAAAGTTCTGTTTTATTTTGCTGATAAAATTAATAAGGCAAGAAACTTTCGAAATATGGGATCAGGTGTGGGACGTCTTAAATGCAATACCTAAAAACGGCAACAAACGACAAACACAACGTTCTTTGGTTTTATGGTGCGGGAGTTGGCTTAGTTAGTAAGTCCATATGGCGCGGAAAAAAACAGATATATATCAACTGCTAATATCAAAGTCGCTCTTGATAGTGATTTTAAATCAATTATGATTTTTTAATTTGAGCACTTCGACAAGAAATAAAAGCATTAATTTATATTAAAAATTTATATTAACTATTGTAATGGTAGGAGACAGAATAACATGACTTATATTGATACTTAATGGACAAATTTTTGAAAACCGTGTCGTTTGAACTTCAAAATCAAATTTAACATCTGAAGAAAGGCCATTTTTCGAGAAATTCGGCTCCCGGCACAGCGATGTAAGTACGCACCGGATCTGCTTGAAAAAAAGAGCTTCTTGAAGCAATCTTGGTAATAAAAAATATGAAGGGATGATAGGGGGTTGGGACGGTGTTTAGCAGCTCCCTGGCTCGACGAAAAAACCACTATAAACACGCAAAGGTAGTGTTCACTAACTTCAAAGGTTTGATTTTTTTGGTAGAAGCATTTGACTCGCCGAAGCCCAATTTTGACTTAAGTAAATTAACTTTTCTTACAATAATTTGTATACTTATTGAACATGGATCTTCTCCCTAGATATTGTGTCTTTTATTATTATATCAACTTTTGAAAAACATAATTCTAGTTTGTCGTTTTAATATTAATCCTCGAAGTAAGTCAACAATCTCAATGGAATCTTAGGGAATAAGTCCGTTTTCAGGTAACATTCAGGATTTATACTTATTCATTTACATATCTACTCTCTTCTGCGAGTCTAGAGTTTGTTGATATAAATTCCTTGTTGGTCCTCTTGCCATATACCAATGGTCTAGCTTTATTATTCACCTATTTTTTTTAGCTGGCCAATTTGTCTAATATTAGATGCAAATGACTAAAAGGCAAGTTGAATAGTTCCGATCAAGCGGCACGGTAGGGGACCTGACGGAGAAAAAACCGAATATAAATTCACAAAAAAATCAGTATTTTACAACATTACGATCAAATCCTTTTCTAGCTATAGCGGTACTAAAAGCATTAAAAATTGAACAGATTAAAACTTTCCTTGAGTTAACATTGACCAAGAGAACTTTTGTGAAACTGATTCGAGATCTTATTTAGTTTTATATAATTACTATTACTATTAAAACATAACTTCAAAAGCTTGCGAATATTTAGAAACAATATTTTTTCAGGGAAAATAGTTTCAAGGTATGTCACATACCGGAAAAGTGGGGATGAGTATTACGGTGAATTGCGAGAGAAGCCAACCTTGTCATTATAAAGAGAAACATTTTAGGGGGTAAGATTGGTCTTTTACACAGAAGATTTTAAAATATTATAAAATCTATTGTATTTGTAACTTGACAATATATATATGATAATATATTAATATTTTTTTAAATATATAATTTATAAGTATATGAGTTATTTATTAAATCAACAATGTACTTATAAGAATATTATTTTGCGGAAAAAAAAAGAAGAGTTACGGTAAGGCGGTCGTGTGTTGTGAAAAATAATAAATAAACGCAAGTAGTTATCTAAATAATAATAGTGTCTCTAATATTTTTTTGGTCAAGTGCGGAAAAAGCTAATGTCTATAGTACATTATTATTATATATCTTATTATATTTATATTGCTATTGATCAAATTTGATTAGACCATTCATTGTTTGTTTTGTACGTTTGGTTTATTTATAAACTCTTTAAATATATACAAATATAAATTTTAAAATAATTCTAATCGAAGTAAAATATAGGAGGATCGATCTTTTATTTAATGTTAGCAATTCGCCTCCCCAATCAGTCAGAAAGTACACGACGCGAGGCGAGACAAAGGGAAAAGAAGGGTAAAAGGGAAGATATTTCGGTCAAGGAGGATGGCTTTTGAAGGAAAGAGGAGAGCAGTGAGCTACTCCAGTCCCCAGTTGTTTCGCTTTGCATTATTGGGCTGTTTTGGGATTGGATGATCTCTTTTCCATTCCTTTGTGGCCCATCAACAAGACATCTGAAGAGCGATTGCAGGATACATATGTAGATGGTGACAATTCTGGGCCTGCTCTTTGCGATATCGGCAACGAATGGATACTAATACTGCAAGGACTAGAGCCAACTATACCATCCGCCTTTTTCGACCGAGCAGTCGTTCCATATTCTAGCGCAGACAATAGTTAACTTTTAGTCTCAGTAAAGTTTGAGACATGTGAGACACCTTAAATTGTATCTCACGTCCATGCATTAAAATTATTTTAATTTATGTGACAAAATACATAAACCTGGTGCTTGATCCTATGATGTATGGTTCTTAGTTTGATCAAATAAATGATTATTTGAATCATAAAAATATCTTGTTCCCTTCTATAATGTAGACGCAGTATGTAAATCTTATTCCTGAGCATCGGAACAGAAGCTCGATTTTTAAAGTCGTAGAAATTGAATTCGGACCAACTACGTCACACTGGATACTACCTATGATATTCTGCTCTATTGTTTTAAACCATTTTTTTCAGTAATAAGGCATGAAAAAGGTGGGGTCTTTCCGTTAATCTTGACTGAATATCCGCTTGTGATACTTTGCTTAAATAATTAAAAATGTAGTGTCCCAGTGGAAGAATCACTCAAAAAAAATTTCAAAAATGTCAGAATTGTTCTGAATTTGTTTTGCTGTATTTCAAAATCCATATAAGAAGAATAGAAAAAAAGGAATGCGTAATTATCATTCAATCATTTTTTGGTCAAAGAGATAGCTAATCCTAACCCACTAGGATAAACTCATGGCTGACAATTACTCAGGCGTGACGATTGACAAGTAGCATTGGAGTATCTGATTGTAGACAACTTTGGTGGTAAATATCCGGTACCAATGTTGATGTAAGACGTAGCGGTGACTAAGGTTTGGTTTTAATTTTTTGTTTGAATCTGTAAACTCAGATGAAGAAGATGGTGAATGTGTGTACAGGGGTTTTTATGATCCTGACAAATTGATCAAAGCCAGCCCAAGCGGAAATCTGCGGTAGTAATATTTAACATCTATGCTCTGTCTAATGAGATACGTACGTGCCTGCTTCATACATTTTGCGCTCTTAGGAATTATCTCAAATAGACATTCTTTTCTGCTCGAAACTTTTAAATGTCATTCATGTTTTTTTTATTGGCATTAGTCGCAGATTCAATTTCACTTGATTTTTTTTTCTCTTTTATATTCGTGCGACTCATAGAGTTGTATGTGAGGATCTTTTTGTTTTCAATAAATTTTATGTTTTTTTTCTCTTTGTATGTTGTCGTGAAATCGGGAAGCTGTACGTGTCGAGTTCTAGTGCGAGGTGGTTGATTATTTTCAACTTGATGGTTAAGAGAAGGTTTAAATATATATAATATTTTTAAGTTTAGATCTTTTTATAATATGGGGCGAGGGGCAAACATTTTCAGGAGAAGGGCTCGGATTTAAAGCGGAAAGTCTAGCATGTCATCATAGGATAGACGGCAGAAAGTAGGAGATACAACGCTTCATTTTTGTCTGGCAAATGCGGAAGAAAGCATTAAAAAAAATTGAGACTGGAGAACATTGACCAACAGTTTTTATATGTATCATTGTGAGATAATAGAGTGCTGTCATTGTTTTCTAGACAACTTAGATGATTACTTGGTAATAAAAGTCAAATTAGAGATCTCACATCGGGCGTGCGTTTCCACTCACCCTCGGAACGACATGGTTATGTATTTCGAGGGGTACCATTCATTACTGTCGTCATTGCGGCTTCTGCTTGTGCTTGTGGTTGCGCAGCACCGCCCATTAGATCCGTAGATTCGAGCACCTTTGCGCACGACTTTATTAGAGCGGTCACTAATCTACCCGACTATTCGCGCTTGCCCATCTTTAACGTTATACGGCTTTCCAGGACACACTTGCTACGGTTCTTTTGTGTTGTGTCTCTGGATGCCGAGATCTGAATGATAGCCTGTGAGCCGTGGATATAAATCATCAAAACATTGAATGTCCAGAACCTGACTGCGCAATCTCAGAGCGCTTCGTCATTTTTTTTGGCGTACTTAATCTTGTGGCCGATGAATTAAAGCTATTTAACCACAACAAGGCTTAGAGTACAAGAGGACACATATATCATGCACAAGATAAGACGCTGTGAAAATAGCCCGATGCGTCTTGTTCTGTTTTGATGCACTGGGGAATCAAAATTAAACAACCAAATTGAAATCATAAGGCGTGGAGTTTGGCAACTTTTTTTATTAATATTATGCCTATTTTCTTTTTTCGATTTTTTTTTTAAGGGTTATTACTTCGTCTTTTTGTGATTTAGTAATGTAAAAGGTTTACATGTCCATCTGTAAACTTCCGTCTCACCGGCAGGTGCGCGCATTTTTTTTACATTCTGTGAATCTCTATCGACTCGCGCTTCTTGCACTGCCTGATAATAAACTGAAGTTTGTGACAATTGGGGCGTCGCCAAAAGGAGCCTAATTATAGCTTAGCTATCATGGAGAATTAAAATCATTAAACAATAGTGCCATAAACCTCGAGAAATGAATCAGGGAATGTTGGAAAAGTGACTCTTTCCACTTTTTTTTAAATTAATTATCCTGTAAATAAGTTGTTAGACTAGTAACGGCCATAAATAAAACCAATACATCCATCTTAGCATTATTTGAGAGTTCGGTATACTTTAATGATGATGAAGCAATTGACTATGCAACAAAAAATACAAAAGAATTATTAGGAATAATTTAACACACGTGTTCCCGTAGTATTACTTATATAAGAGAAAGTCTCGAAATATTTTCGAGATTACATTTAAACGCCTTATTATTAAATTGTCACGTTTGTTACAGGAAATGTAAGGCCCCTTGCCAGTCTGTTATTCGACTGCATCTTTCGAGAATCTTATCCTCTGCATATTTTTTTTTTCAGTCATAGGTGACGCGACAAGCAAGTGCGCAAATGGACTGCAAACACAATAGGCGTAGTGATAAATTAGAAGAAAATAGATTACTCAGAGTTATGAATAAACGCAATGTGAGAATACGATAACAAATTGCGTGAGACTAAAAATTAAGGCATAAAAAAACTGAAATCCTAAATAAAATGGGATTAAGACTGATAATGCAGTGCATCTTTTATCTATCATGAGGATCTAGCTAGATGACTCGGTTTAGGATGTCTATATGTAAATTAGAATTAAAAAAATGGCGTCATGAAGCTATCCATTTGACTGGTAAGCGCAAAATTGAATCAAGAGACAGATAATAACCGCCCTATCCTGCTCCTCTGTGGATTGTTTTCCATAGAACTTGTCTGCATAACACGGCAAGCAGTTGCAAATTGATGTACTTTGCAGAAAAGCTGGGTAACACAATATAGCACATTCAACTCCCTCTACAATTCGGTCAATCAAAACAAATTAGTTAGTCATTTTTTTCAGGACAATTAAAATTCGGAGTCCAAAATAGAACGATAAACCACTCATTGGAAACTCTTTTTCTGCGCAGAAACTTAGATGTCAGGTGAGATGCGAGCCGAAATTCGAATCAATCATTAGAAAGTGGAAGTAGACTTGCAGTATGTTACGGCATTTTCTGGTGAAGGGTTTCGGGCTCACTTTTCAAAGAATTATACAGTAATACACTTAAAGTTGTATTACAGTTTTAATAATGATGATTACAATTTCGATCAAACAAATCTGGGCAAAGGAAATATTCACCCATAAGTTCATCCAGAAATACTATGAAATATTTGGGGCAAAAGAGGAATTCATAAATGGTTCAGAATAATTTAATTTAGGAGAATATCTAACGGCTTGACACAAAGTCATTTTTGCTCGTTAGGAACGTTAAGTATTATCATAGAGACAGTTAGTGGCCTTTTGTCTGTGGTGAGGAACACTTTGTTGTTATCGACGTCAATTTTCTAATTCAATAATGTTTTGTGAAAAACTGTTGTCCGTTTTTATAATTCTTAAACTATTTCAAATTAACTTTATAAATAATTTTTCTTTTATTAAGTTCTCGAACCATTATATTCATAGAGAATTCACATGTATTTTCAGGATTCGTTTTCGCACTAGGTACTTTTAGGTGCGCTCTAAGGCGACGGATGTTTGGACCTATTATGATAGCTTTTGCAAATTGCGCCTATTGGTAGAATTTTTTTCACGAGACCTAAGCCTAAGTCGTCGTAGCTTAAGGTTAAAGAATCGTTGGACATATAATATCTCCCTCTCAATCTTTAATTTCTAAAATTCTAAAGGACTTTTCATTAACAAGTAAGGAATTAGGTAGAAATAATTAAGAGAGTAGCAATATTACTCTCATGTCATCGCACTTGCTCTTTTAAAAATCAATAAATATAGATTTAAAGGTATGTCCTTACCTTAAGCCGAAGAACATGCAAATGAGTACGGGTGCGATAGCGTATTTTAATAATAAGATGAACTATGTTCAAAGCCAATAAGATCTGTTGGTGGATTATATTTTCAGAAAGATAATTGGAATCCCTCTACATATATTAAGGAAAAATGCGTCTATAGTTCAGCCATGTTAATGTAATCGAGCCTATTTTGAACCTTGTTAATGTGGAACTGCTAGATTAAAAAGAGGCACATAATCATTTCTTAAAATATATTTTTTGTGCAGAATTTCAGATTGTGATGCACAGGTACTGGGTAATATAAGTGAGTCAAAGCAAATGGTCTTTGTGCGAAATGGGGGCATTGGACTTAGAGAGGATGAGGTTAGATAATTAGGGCAGCTTGCAAGAGATAAAATAATTAGTGGTAGGTTTCGTTCACTTTATGTCCTACGACAAGAATTCGCTACTCCATACGCTCCCTAATGTAAGATACCCTTTGCTTTAGCTTATGATTTAATAGGTCATGTCTGCATCTTAGCGATGGAAATCCATTTGTGATTATACTTTGTCTGGGGGGAGCCGTAGTTGGTCCATACCACTGAATAAAAAACTCAGACTTTTCCGAAATGCTGTAATGTTTGAATTTCAATTTTTAATTCATTTTGACATTTTGTTTTCAAGTAAACTACGAATATCTATCAAACATTCCCATACAAACTATGATTGGTCATGTGTGACTTAATTAGATACAAGTTTTTTTGGTTTCTAATTTTTAATTTTCAGGTCTAAATTAGTGATTACCATTTTTCAAGTGTGATATCATGCTATTTTACGGCAGTCTTAAAGTCCTATAAACGATTGACCATAAAAGCATCATATATTTTACTTCTCCCGGATGTATGAATTTTTTCAAATCTAATGGTTGCTATAATTATTTTTAACCCAGCACGCTCTGTAAACTATACTCTTCTTATACATCCCGCCACAAGCTCCGTAAGGGTAAATTTCGATTGCAAAAATATTTAATCTTTACTCTGTGCACACGGCTAAGCATTAGTGTGTAATCGTAATTGACGATTAAATATTGTACTGTCTCGTAGTTCGGTTAGGGCCTAATATGAATTTCTCTAATTTGAGCAGGAAAATATCTAGCACATAATATTTCCTGTAAATAGGGTAAATAGATTTTGAAGTACATGCGTAAATTGTCTTAGAACGTTTTTATCAAAAAATCTTTGGTTCAACGATGTTCATGGTATCAATATTTCA